>VXAU01004203.1:4789360-4943319 GCA_013399695.1 Formicarius rufipectus | reverse complement strand
CGGCGCCCCTGGCGACGGCGAGCGCCGCGCCGATTGGGCGGTGCCGGCGCGGGGGGCGGAGCCTCGGCGGAAAGATGAATCGAAGGAGGCGTGGCCTGTCCGGCGCACCCCCGGTGGCCCCGCCCCCCCGCGCGCGAGGCGCAGGGCGGGGAGCGCGCCCCACCCAGCGGCCGCCCGCGGAACTGGGCTCTTAAAGGGACCGCGCTCCCGGCCGGCCCTGCAGACCCCCGGCCCGCCCGGCACATCCCCGGTCCCGTGAGTGCATGAACCGGGTACTGTGTGTGTTGACGGGCCCCTCCGTGCCACACCACCGGCAGCCTGATCTACCTGTGCTACCCGTTGCTATCCCATCCTCTACAGACCTATGCCATCCTCTCATGCATCCCACCCTGTGCCATCCCACCTCAACGCATCATCCCCCAACCCATTCCATGCATCCCACTCTACTTCACCCATCTTATTCCATCATATCATGTCCCCGTCACCCCATTCCATCTGCACCACACCATGATTCCCACCAAGTGACAGGGATGAATTCTGGGATCCTGGCCACAGTGATACCATAGAGCCTGAAGTGACTCCCCCAGGATCCCTTCCTCTTCTCCCAGAGTGTGTTCACCACCACATTCCCTGTGGGAGAAGGTGCTGACTACTTCATGTGCAGTCACATCTTCTGAGCCTGTGAGTGCCTCCATCTTCTTCCCCTTCTGTCCTGACACTGCCATGGGAATGTTTTGGGGCCCTGTGTTGGACAGGTTGCTCCCTTGGGATGGTGTACACACACATACTGTCCCTGTGGTTGGAGCTGGCACAGCCACATCCTTCAGGACAAACACATACCTGCCATGCTGGGTGTGGGACACAAGCTGTGACCTGTCCTGGTTCTCAGTGCTGCATGTCCTCCTAGGATACCTGGGAAGGCTGTGTTCTCCCAGGTCCCTGATACTGGGGTGTGTTGATGCCCCTGGTCCTCAGTGGC
The DNA here is from genome assembly GCA_013399695.1 of Formicarius rufipectus. Classification (NCBI taxonomy): domain Eukaryota; kingdom Metazoa; phylum Chordata; class Aves; order Passeriformes; family Formicariidae; genus Formicarius; species Formicarius rufipectus. The sequence continues at coordinate 4,942,340 of VXAU01004203.1, read as the reverse complement.
TGCTGGAACTCCAGCAGGTCCAAGGGCAGTGGGGTGCACGACTGGTTGCATCACCCCAGGCAGCCTCATCCCCCAGTACAGCCATCTGGGCTGTCCTCACCATAGCCACCTGCCATCTGCCAGCAGCACTTTCCACAGCGCTCCTGCCCCAGAAACCTGTCCCAGAAATTCCATAGCTGTGTAGACCCATTCTCAGCCCCATGCCAGTGCAGTGGGGCATCCACAGCCCATGCTCCTGGCCACCTTCCCTGTGGCTGATGACAGGAGCTGGAATTCAGGAGGCTGTCAGACTTGGCTGTGGTTGACCTCTCCTCTGTGCAAACAGATACAGAGCGTGTTTGCATCACCTCCACCTTCTGCTGCATAAACCCACCAAGGCTGTTGATGGGCATATTCCTTCCTTGTCCTGGAAGGATTCAGCTTCCCAAACCCTGGCCAAAGAGACTGGCATAGGCCTGTGCTCTGCCTGGGATACTATAAATTTGGAGGTGACCAATTCCTACTGCAGGAATTCTGGCATCCTCTGGGAGTGGAGGGGAGACTTGCCAGAATGCTGTGCCCTGAGGACTGTCAGAGTGCTCCAGTACCACTGGGCACAGTTTCTGAAGGGAAAAACCATGCCTGAGAGAACCAGTGTGCTAATTTAAGACAGGATATATGACATATGACTGTGATAAATCTCTGCGAGGGACAGGAGATGCAGCAAGTGGAGCATTGCACTGTCCAGGTAAAAGGAAGCAGCTGGGGAGCAAAGCAGCAATGAGGGGATTACACTGGTGGAAAACATCAAAGTTTCACCAAAGAAGCAGCAGTTGTTGGTTTGGATGTGCTGTCACTCAAGGAGATGAGCAGTGGAGAACAAGTGACAAAGCCAGCACTGCTAACACGTGCACTGGGGTACGATGCTGCATCAGTGGGGAAGGAGGGGGTTGAGGGCTGATGGAGATGTTGAGAATCTTAACCAAGGACCAGGCTCAGGGTGGGAAGATTTTCTGTCTCCCTATGAAGTCACTCCTGGGAAATCCTCCCTGCTGGAGACACCATACCAATTCCGGCAGCGAGAGCCTGCCAGCTTAGTGAGATGCAGAAACCTCATTTATTCTCCAATTCCAGAGGTCTGAGTTACCCAAGCACAAAATTTCTGAACGGAGCACATGGGGAAATTGCTTATTCACACTTGAATAACTCAAAAATGGCTGAACCAATTTTACTTAAACTTTCTCCAAGAATTCCCCTTGGAGCCAAGCCATGCCTGGCAAATTTCAGCCCGAAAGGAATTTATTTCAGAATAGGATGAGAAACTGGAGCAGGCAGCGGGGGGGTGCGGGATGGGGGAGGATGCTCCATACAATCGACTCTCTCCACGTGCTGTAATTAATGAGCCCCTGCTTGCTCCCCCTGGGCTGGTGCTGCCAGCCAGCCTCTCCCTGGGGCCTCAGGTTCCCCGGTGCCAGTGGGTGCAATGCCGTGGTCTTGACTGGAGACTGAGGATTTTGGGGCAGGTCGATGGTCAGGGAGCCCTGGTTGCTGCCTGCATGTTGCAGCTGCTGGGCAGCCTGGAGAGCAGCACTGGCAGGGCTCCGACGCCTGCACGATAGGAAATAACTGTGGTAACTGCGTGGTATTTTCTGGCAGGGGCTGGCTCTGTAATGTCAACCCGCCTGCTCGGGCAAGGATTCAGTGCTGAGGACAGTGCTGCTGTGGCCCTTGGGAGACTGGGTGATGGTGTGGCTGGGACACACGTTTGTATAGACACAAACAACTCCCAGCCACTTAATGCCCCTGCACAGATACCCAGCCTCAATCCCTTCCACTAGCAGCTCCCTGGCACCTTGGGGTGATGGATGGAACTGAATAGGCTTGCAATGGGGACCACATTGGCATGACATAGGCAGGGATGGGTTGAGAGTTGAAATGTGGCATTCTAGGGCAGGCAGCAGAATGTGTCCGGAGCACTGACCTGAGTTAGGGATACTCTGCTTTACAATAGCCTCCAGCCTGCATGGCAAAGCTGTGGAGCCCATGGTGTCCCTGGGAGGCATTCCCGCGCAGACGGGGAGTGGCAGAGATGAAAGAAAAGCCTCCAAAAACATCAACAGCCATGGAAGTTCAGAGGACAAATCTCCCAGCCTAGCCCTCTCTCTATAAGAAATTTTCTACCCAGATGCCCCATCCCGCTGGAGAAAGCCCGACCTTCGCTCCCCATTTCCAAATGTAGTCCTTATCCCACAGGCACGGGTCCATATCCCACAGGCATGTGCACGGTGTGTGTCAGACCATGGCCCCACACACTCTGCCTGCTGTGCCCAGCCATCGCCCCTCATATCCTTTGCATGCAGCAACCTCAGCTGCAATTTCATAAGGAAAGGTGATTAGGGAACAATTATTCCTATTTTCTCAGAAGATCTAAGGGGCATCAAATGAAATTACCGAGCAAGAATCTAAAAACAAACAGAAGGGAGTACATTCCTCACCAGGCAGCCAGTCCCAGGAGCACATCACCACAATGTAGGTATGGGGACATGTGTTTGAAGGGTGGAACTGAGTAAATGGGAGAAAAAACCCTGCAAGAGGCCTCTATTGTCTGCTCACTTGAAATGCAACTGTGCTGGGTGTACAGGAAGGTGGGTGGGGGGTTTCCCCCTGTTTCTGGGCTGGGTATTGCTATAGTGGGGCCATGATGGCATCAAGAGACATCTTCAAGTCTCCTGTCCAAAGAGCAGCACTCAGAAGGGCAACATCTGAGCGGGCACCTGAGGCAGCCATGTGGCTGGTTAGGGGTCCCCTGTGCCATCCCCAGTGCAAGAAGAGCCCCGGGGTGCCCCGTTCCCAGGGCTGGGAGTGCTGCCGGGTGCCAACTCGCCCAGCCGGTGTGTTTCCCGCCAGACCAGAGCCGGCTCCAGCCTGTCTCCTTCCCAGGCTCCCTGGGCTCTCACCCCTCCGGGAGCTCCTCCCCACACTGCCAGGTGCTTGGTGCTGCCAGTAGGTCCCTATGGCTGGCAGCACCCATGCCAGCCCGGCTGGGGCCAACCAATGCATCCACCTCCTGCTGCTCCTGGTCCCCACTTCAAAACCCTCTCCAGTCCCACCCACATCCACCACCCCTCACCTCTGGCAGCTTCAGGATGCAGTTAAACACTTCAGCACTTAAAATTTCAGGTGCTAATTGCTTAGTAATGAAAACTTTAATCACAGGGCAATTAAAACCTTAAGTAGCTGTGGGAGATCCATTCCACGTCAACAAAAAAAAGAGTGCCGTCACTGCTCCGGCACCGCCCTGGAATGGCGTGGCACAGCGTGGCCGGGAGAGCCCATCCTGCAGACCCCACTGCCTCCTGCTCTGGGGATTTGGGAAGCCCCCCTTCCCACGCCAAGCAGGAGGTGGCCGAGGAATGATCAGCTACTGCTGTAAAACTTAAAACCCAGCTAATTTCGGATTAAGTGCCATATGAAAGGGTTTTGTTATTTCAAATCTCCTACTTTCCAAATTCCCAGGATTAAAATTCTCTGCATTTATTTTAACCACATAACATTTGCAGACAAATCACTTCTCTCAGTGCAAAGTTTGAAGTAGGCTTAGCAGATCTAAAGCCCGGCCACAAGCTCCAGGGTGGAATCGCTGGAAGCGGCTGCCAGTGGCCGCCAGCCCCAGTTGCTGGCGCGCTCTTGCAGCAGAGCTCAGCCACCGTTTCTGCACGGGGAAAGGGCCTGCCAGGTGCTGGAGCCCTGGACAGCAGTGTGAGGGTGGTTGTCATCCTGGGTCCTGGGCTGATTCCTGCACCGGGGATGTGCCCTTGGGAAAATCTGATGTGTGTTTGCAGAGCCGGCCCTGTCTGTCTGCCGCGGGGTGCATGTTGCAACCGTGCTGATGCTGTCCAGGTAACACTGTCCACTTCTTCATCATCCCTTTGTCATCAGATGCTGACAAATGTTACACAAAAAATAAATAAAAATCAATGTTTGTGCCTTTTCCCTTCTGCTCTGCAGTGCATTGGGGCCGAAAGGGAAAGGAAGCATCCAGCCTCAAGTGCCTCCAGCTCTGCAGGAGGCAAAGGCTCCAGGGCTGGCAGATGATGTTTGGCCCCAGCTGCTGGGAGGTGTGGGAAACATGGGTGCCTGTGGGCAGCCAACTGCCCCCTGCTCTTTATCAAAAGCAGCATCAGTGTCTGGCAAATGTCACTCTCCCGCATGTTTCCCAGCTGGGAGGTCCATTTCCCCCTCCCATCGCCTCCTTCCCCTTGCTGCCTCCCAGCACTGCGGCAGGACAGGGCATGGCAGGATGGGGATGCACTGAGACGGGTGTCCATGGAGCCGTGGGGGCCAAGGCAGAGACATCAGTTGGTGATGCTGCATGGTGGGAACCTCACCCAGCCCACTTCTCTCTCGGGCACCTTTGCTGACCAGGCAATTAGCAGCCTGGCCCCAACAGGGACATTTTAAGGGGTTGCAGCTGACATGCCAGTTCAGAGACCCTTTGCAAACTCAGTCCTGAGCTGGGGTCAGCTGGGTGCCTGCTTTAGTCATGGGGAGCAGATAATCTCCAAATATGAAGATTTAGGGGCTCAAACCTGCCTTGTGCTACTGCCTGACCCCACAGAGACATTTCCAGTTGGAGGCTAGTGACCCCCAAGAGGGTGAAAAGATATTTGGGGTTCATATTCAGAGATGCTTGACAGACCTTCCTGGCTGCAAAACTCTAAGAGGCCTCACCTGATCCTGCATGCCCTGCAGAGGTAGTTGCTCTCCTGGACTGAACATGCAGGAACCAGCACCATGTCCTGTTGGGGCTGTCTGCAAGCATCTGCAGGTGATGGTGGCAGTGGGCATGGTGGGGCTACAGCAGCGCCAAGCACAGAGCCTGGAACCCACCAGACTCCATCTACCCACCCTTCCAAGTGCTGTGAGCCAAGAGCAGCCCTCAGAGCAGAGTGGCTTTCCTGGACTCTGAGCCAAGGTTTTGGCATCCCCCAGCCTCAGGATGGTACCCTGGTCCTGCTTGCCATCCCACCTGGAGCATCTCTTGCCCAAAGCCAGCTCTGTATGCTGTGCCTCTCATTGCCATGGCAACCCCCATCCTTGCCGGGTTGCCATGGTTCCCCGGCCCCCAGCCACAGCCGCATCCTCAGCATCAAGAGGACCCAGTGATATGGGTCCTCAGGGGCTTGCCACCATGGGAGATACTGCATAGGGCCTGGAAATGGAGGGATGAGCCAGGGCTGGGAGGAGGGCTGATGGCTTACTGGCATCTCCACATCATGCTGGGGTTTGGGCTCTGGGACCACATGGGACCTTGGGAGGTTGATGAGGACAGGGTCTCTGAGGCATATCACTGATGGCAGGGGACTGGCATCCCTTTGTGGGCCACCCTAGCACTTTCCAAAATCTACCTCCTTCCATCCTAGGGTTTCTCTGCTTGGTGCAGCTGCTGCAGGGTTGAGTTGGTGGACAGACACACAGGTGCTAGAGCCCTTTGGTGTGGCTGCATGCTGGCAACACCAACAGTGCCAAGCATGTGTGACCACCCTGTTGTCCTGTGCCCACTGTCCCCTTGAAACGCTGTCGCACCCATTGCAAACACCCCACCAGGCACTTAGGAGAAACCTCAGCATGGGGTAGCCATCATGGCACTTGCTGTGCTGGGGTTACGGCTGTGCTCGGCAGCAGTGTGAGCCTGGAGGGCTCCAGGCTTGGCGTGCTAAATAAACACAGTCACCGTGAGAAAAAGGCAGCCAGGAATAAATAGTCAAATAAAATAATAAGCTGAAGGAATAAACAAAGCGGGGATGTGCCCAGGCACGGCACAAGCCTTCGACGTAGCCCTTCCAAGCCAGGCTCCAGCCCAGCCCCAGTACCTGCAGGTGGTGAAGCCCAGCCTGCTGGCAGCGCCCTGGCCAGCCGCACCCCCACCCCAGTTTCCCCCGTGGCTGCAGGAATCCCCTCTCCCCGTCACGCTGCATTCCTAGGGTGCCCAAGAATGAAAGTGCAAACACCCTGGGAGAGGTGCCAGGCAATTCCTGGCCTGCCCAGGATTTGCATCCGCTGCCCTGGCGCTTGGCTGGGGAGGGATAAGCCCAGGCTTAGCTATTGCTTCCCCTGGGGCCGGTTGCCAGTTCCTAACCAGTTTTGCTGTAGCCCTTTCCCACACTAACTGGGGTCAAGGGAGCTGTGTGGCCTTCATCCCACCTCTTCCCTCCAGTGCTCAGAAGCTTTCACAGTTTAAACAATTTGTTGCAAAGCAAGGGTGGGAAAAGGGCAGCCCTGAAGGGAGGGGTCTGCAGTCGGGGCGAACCCGCAGGGGACGCAGTACTGCGAACAATCTGCCAGCATGCTGCAAAGCTGGCGTGCAGACCCACGGCTGCCCCTGAGGAGCCTGGATAAGGTTTACATGGTGGCAGAGTGGGGACCAACTGAGAACTTGCAAACTCAGTGCTTTTCAGGGAAAACCCACAACACAGGGTCCTGGTGGCAGTGGGAGAGAGGGCAGCCTGGAGGATTCGGAGTGTAACACGCTGTCCCCATCACCACAAACCTCCTTTAAAACTCTCCACAGGGCCCTGACACTTCACCTCTCTCCCTCCCCAGCTGGCATCCAGTGGTGCTTAGCCAGGGAACAAAGGAGCACAGTTTAAAGTAACCAGTTATTTTAAGAACCTGCACTGGCAGTGACAAGTGGAAAATAGAAAGAAAACCAGAATAAGTGACAAAAGAACATTCCCTGATACATGCTTTCGCAGCAGTGCTTCCATGCATTCAGTGTAAAATCTATTGCAGGCAAAAAAATTGAAATAAAAGGAAAATTGCCTCAAAGCCCATCCACAAAGCAGCACCTGGGCATCCTGGTGGGGCAGGACAGTGACACGTCACTGCCAACGGCTGGGCACTCAGCCTATGGGATTTTGCGTGTAAACTTCACATCTGCAGGTTTCCCTTGGCTTTCCAGCCTGAAAGGTTGAGTACAAAACAAATTGCTGGCATGCCATGCTCTGCTCCACTGGCCAGGCAGATGGACTGGCTGGGGCCCCTGCACAGCCTGGCTCACCTCAAGAGTCAGTGTCGGCAGAGCTAAAGCTTTGGCATGACCCGGACATCCTTTGTGTCCTCTGGCACAATTCTCCTGAGATTTCCAAGTGAGTCTTGTTTGATCTTTGCCTCCACATGTCTGGAGGAGCAGTTTGACTTCTCCCTGGCTGTGGCAGGATGCTTTCCCATGCTGCTCTTCAGTGAGGCTCTGAGGATTCAGCTTGTTCTAAAGAGATCAGCAACATACGATTTATTGTCTCATGAGTGCTACATTCCTAAAAAGAGCCTGTCACAGCACAGCCTTCCCCACTGTGCACTGACTGGGATGCTGTACTGGCTATCCTGGCTCCCCTGACATGGGAAATGCCCCCCCAATCAGCAGCAGTGTGGGCTTTTCCTGAAAGCATCAGTGTGTACCATTCTACTGGGGAAAAGCCAGGGAGGAGGTATAGAGGAATGCAGGATGTGTTGCTCCAGCAGCCTCCAGGTGCCAGGTCTGGTTCAGCAGGCCTGTGGTTTGGTGACCCTGGTGTGCCCCTGCCCACCACCTCTGTGTGAGTCTGGTGGGATGGGGAGAAGGGTGGTGAGGGGGGACCTGCCCCCTCCCCGCCCCTCAGCATGGAGAAGGCAGGAAAAGCTGATGCACAGAGAGGTACACCTAGGACTGTGCTGAATCCCAAAATACCTCCATGCTGAGAGCTGGTGGCCCTGGCACAGGAAGTGATCTGTTGTCCTTTGACAACTGGGCAGACCTGAACCTCTTGGCCATAGTGCAGTGCAGGGGAAGTTGCAACAGTTCATCTGGCCCAGAGATGGGAGCCATGTGTGATCCCCAAATCAGCTGCATCCCAGCCAGGTACTGCTTTGTCCCCTACAATGGGTACTCAGGATGCTGTGGCACATCCCTGTAGTTCATGGGACAGTACGGATTCTTTTCCTCCTAACTGCTTACTAACCATGAAACATCATGGAAAATGTCTCCGACAGAGCTGCTGTGATGCCAGCAGGAACACTCCTTGCTGAAGTCCCAGACTACCCCTACACCATGCTTAGCACCATCTTCACCTGCAGCAGGAAAGGCTGCATGTGGGATAGACCGATGGAGAACAGGGACAGGGACCTGGGAGAAGATGCTGACTTCAATCCTTCCCCTTGGCACCCACACAGACCCCCGGATGGTGTCCTGAAGGCTGGTCAGGCTGGAGGGATGCTAAGCATAGCCCCCAGGACAAGCAGCACCCACTCAGAGTGTTTGAGGCAGAGACCCCCAGGGTGCCAGGCCCCTCTCAGCCAGGGGCTCAGCAGGTGCAGCCATGGGTGCCCCACATCCCCCCAGATTTCTGGCCTCCAGCAGAGAATTTTGGGGGAGGTCAAGCAGTTTCTTCATTCTCTCCCCCCTCCCTTTCCAAGATGAAGAATTTAATTTTAGTTTTTACAGCTCCTCCTAGGTGGATAAATCCCTTCCTGGCGAGTCCAAGCCCTGGAAAATCTTGTGAATCTAACGCTGGCCCTTCTGGCAGTCACTGCAGCAATTCCTGTTTCTCTCCAGCCGCACTCTGTAAAGTTTTATAGTTTCCTGGTTGTAGCTGCAAGGCCCCAGCCATGCCGAGGAGGGTGGCGGGGGGAGAGCCCAACACTCAGGAACTCGAGGCCAGGGAAGTGAAGAGGGGAACCACAGCCAGGTGGATTGTGCCAGGGAGCTGCCAGGTCCCTCCATGGGCTCATTTGGGCAGATATATTCTGTGCAAGGGACGGCACAGTCCTGCATGTGGGGATGTGGTCCATTATGGCTCTCATCCCATCCCAGGGTGGATCTGGGCCAGTTCTGCCTGTGCACACTGGGACAGTGGTGAGGAGATGCTGTCCATCTCCCAGCACGGGGCATGTGCCCAGGAAGCAGCAAGAGCTGTCGGTATCACAGCCCTGTTGGATGCAAGCGGGGCCTCATGGTGAAACCTGGTGCTCCTCCCTAATGAAAATCATCTTTGTATCTGCTTTATATCACCCCAGCACTGCTCCAGCCCCGGGGGGATGAAGAACCTGGAGAGCAAGCACTGCTGCAATACAGCCCATCACCTTGCTCATTCATCCCCACTGGCCACGTGCATGTCCTCAGAGGGTAATGTGGCACCTTCACAGGCAGGAAAGCAAGGCACAGAGGTGATGTTCTGGCTGGGGCCAGCTTCATCCTAGTGCAGAATGCTGTACTTAGCTGACCAAGTGACTGGGGAAGCCTCTGTGGTCTCCCTTTTTACCTCCGGCTTTGTAGCAGCAGCAGCGCTCCCCAGGGTGATCCACTCTCCTGCAGGCCTTGAGCACCTGTGCACAGAGTGGATGAAGAATCACATCACCAAACATCTTGATTTTTTTTCTGACCCTTACTTGTATTTGGCAATTTGATCCCCAGCAAGGTAAGAGGTGAGAGGATGGGTCTGGTGGCTGTGAGAGGCAGAGAGAAGACCCTTTTAAATGCACCATTGTGGCTAAAAATCCTGGGCGATGTTAGGTTTTATTAGGGAAGCTGTGAGAGACTGAGTGCCATCACTGTAATGCCATCAGCTCTGTTAATACTTACGCTCTGCCTTTGAACGCCAAAGTCACCATGCTCAGCTCTGGCTGCTCTGTTGCCAAAAGGATACATTAAAAACAGCCCAGAGAGAGGCAGGAAGGTAATTTCTGGAGAAAAAGAAAGAGGATTAACACAGAGAACAAAGGAATGAAAGGGATGTAACAGTGGTACGCAGCCCCTTTCAGCAGCCTGGTGCCCTGTCACTGGGTCTCATGGGGCTTCAGGGCATCACAGGAGCCTGACGATTGTGGTTGGGATGAGGAGGGTTGGGTGGGAAACAGCATTTCCACTGCTGACCCCACAGTGGGTCTTTCCCACATCCCCCCTAGTCACCCAGCAGCCAGGGAGAAGAGGGTGTCTGTGGATGCAAGGCACCCATGGGTGCTGGGGTGGGTTGCAGCACAAATGGGACCTGGTGGATGGGAATGCTCTCAAGTACGTGCCACACAGGGAACTCACTGCTTGTCTTCCTCCTCGTCCCAGCAGTCAGGCTGGGATGTCCTTATCCCTTCTGCCAGCGCCACATCACTGGAGGACATCACGGGTCACAGAGCAGCAGAGAGACCTGTCTAACCCTTCACACCCTTCCCAGAAACAAGGGGCCGGGGGGAGGCAGTGAGGGGGGCTGTAAACTCTGCATTACCACTAATTAAGCACTTGGCTGTCACCGAGGCTTCCTAACACGCCTCTTTCCCTGACACTTTTACTGTTTGGGGAAACGGTGTCTCGGGCCTTTGATGAACTTGCTATGAAGTTGAAAGGAGCTCGTGGCACAGTGCCAGGGCCCAACGCAATTGTCTCTCAGGCTGGAGATGGGAAATGACCCATTTATAAAAAGTGAGGTGATAAATTAAACCTGGGAAATGGGAGCCACTGACTGTGGATAAAAGGCAGGATGGGCTGGACTGGCTGTCGGATGCCCCTGCCTGTCCCCAACCCTGGTGGCTGCAGGTACAGCCAGGCTGGGGTGAACCCAAGAGGTGACAAACCTTGTCCTGCTGGTGATGCCAACCTGGGACTTGGCCCCTACTGCGGTGGGATCATGAGCTAGTGGAAAAGGTGACAGGCACTGTGCAGGACACCATCCAGATGAGAACTCCTGGGGTAGTATTTATAACGGTATTTTTAGGGCAAAGTAAATTTAAAAGCTAGAAATCCAGGACAGGGGTGAGGAGGAAAACACCCCACTCTGAGGCTGTCAGGAGGAGCAGATGTGATCTGTGTCTCACCACAAAGCCAGCTCATGGCAGGAGCTGAGGAACAGCCCCACATGCTTTGCCTGGGGAATGTGCAGTCTTTGGGACTACTGGACTCCAATGCACTTGGCTCAAAGTGCCACCAGGACACCGGGCTGGGGTGCAGGTGACAGTGAGTGTGTGGCCATGCTTCCCTGCTGTCCATACATGGGGACCCCACACACCCCACCACCACAGATCCTCCTGTTACAAGGGGCCAAGTCCATCCCTTGGGTCATGGCAGGCCATGGGAGCCAGCTCCTGCTGGGGTGCAGAGGCCCTACAAACTCATTTCATGTAACATGATCCAGGACTACAGGGGCCTCCCAAACACCTCAAGACCTGAGCAAGTGTGTGACCACACCGATGCCCAAGTTCAGGAGCCATCAACCACAGCTATACTATCAGCCACCTTCCCAGTTCCTGCTGTCCTGCGTCTGCCCCTCATCCTACCTCCATCTGACCATGGATCATGGCTCTGCTCTGGGCTGGAAAAGCAACCTGAGAGCTGCACTGCAGGATCACTCTGAGTTATCTCAGGGCAGCTCCATGAAAGGTGGCTGGTTTTCCATGACTGATGCCTGATCCCAGAGAGTGGGGGCTTCAGGAAGGCAGCAGCAGCCTTCCCTTTCCCTGTCCCCATCCTTGTTCCTCTCCCCCAGGCTGGGGCGATGGGGGGGGATGCTCCTCTCCTCAGGGCAGGCTCCAGCATTCAGTATGGAGCAGGGGGCATCAGTTCTCTTCTTGCATCAGTAGGTAGCAATGGGCTCTGTAGGGCTGGCAAGTCCACAGGGTGAAAGCCTGCTGGAAAACTAATTAATGACTGCCAATTAGCACTCGTCAGGCCTAGCCAGTGGCTGGGAACCGGATGCAGCAGGTGATAGGATTTGCCATGCAATTGAAGGGAGAATCTCTGGGTTTCACACATACAATTCAGTTGCCTGTTTGCTGGTGGTGGATGGTGAGAAGCTCAACTACACACAGACACAGCAATCACTGCACAGACTTGTACAGCTGCTGAGAGGCAGTCAAGGGTGGTTTGGTCAAGGATGCACCCAAAGATGCTGCTTCTCATCCTTCCTTGGGTTTCACCTCCCACTGCAGTACAGGGGCCCACTGAGATCTCACCCTTTCCCCAGGGCAATGCGGGAGTAGCCCTTGGCATTGCCCTCCCTTTGGCATCATGCATCCCCGCTCGTCTCTGGGGAAGGAGCTGGGGGAGATGCCTCTGCCTGTGGTGAGTTCCCAGGCCAGTTGGGAGGGCTGAGGATTCCTGCTGCCATAAGAGAAATCACCAATATTCCATCCTTTACACCCCTCAAAACCCATCCATCTGTCTTTTAGGACTCTCCCTTGTGCCTCTGCCCTATTCCCCACATTTTCATGGCTGCTGAACCGCAATATTCCCTATACATTATTCCTAGGGCTATATATGCCTGTGTGTGAGTGTATGTACACATATATATTCATCTTATCCTCCCTGCATTGTGTTTCTCATTAATTATTCACATCTCATGAAATAGGAATGAAAAGGGATTGCAAGATTCTGGCTCGAGTCTCACAGGAGGGAAATCAGCTTAGAGATTCCCTGCAGCCACTGCTGGGCTCAGGCATGAAACCCTTTGCCCTGGGGCACAGGGCAGCTGGTGTTAGGGTTCTTCAGGTTGAGAACTTGGGGAAAGGGACCCTGACTGAAGCAAGGCTGCAGGGAAACCCTCAGCTATGTGGAGTGGGGGACAGAGAGCTCTCCGGGCCCCTGGTGAGTTCCTGCCATGGAGCAAGACCTGCTCCAGCCCTGGCCACTGGGTTTTGTTACGTGTTTTTGACTGAAAGAAATCCCTTCCCTATGGAGGCACTTGCTGAGTGCAATAGAGTCATATCCTAACTTCACCTGTGACAGACTATATAGGCAGGGGCCTGCCTCAGCCTCCCACTCAAAAAGCAGTTTCCCCATATTCTTGAGCCCTCTCCAACTTTCTACACCCTTTCTCAAGCCAGGATGCAGCATTCATTCCTGGTCTCACCCACTGTACATAGAACTGAGCACATTTTTCTCCTCTTTCCACCTTTTCTCCTTGGACAGCACATGAGCACTGAGCCCTGGGGTCACTGTTCTGTATGAACGTGAACCACTGTTCCTGCTCCACCCAAAGAGCACTTTTCAAAACAGCCCTGTTTTCCCTCACCCTTCTCCCTTGCTATTTAAAACTCTACTCCATATACTCGATCTATTCTGTTTTTAAGAGGTTATCAGGGAGAGAAGGCTGAAGAAGGTCCCTTGTTCCCTTTTAGCCTCTTGCCACACTGCCCTGTGCCCATCACCCTCTGCTCCCCCACATGCTGGCAGAGCTGTGTTGATTTAAGCAGTGGTGCTGCAATATTTCCAGCACTTTGCTCCATGCTCTCTGCCCATTGTAATCTTTTCTTTGCTCTTTTGACCATCAGCATATATTGAATAAGAGCTGTTAATTGAGCTGTCTGCATTGACACGTTGGGCTTGTACTTAGTGGCTATAATTAATTTTGGACAATATATGTGAATTATCTTGATTAGTCTATCCAAGATGCATCATCTCGCACGGGCCCATGGTGAATGTCATATATCTTCGTGCAATCGTTTCCCACAGCAGCGAAGTCCTTCAGCCTTAACTAACCTAAATATGTCACGTTTTTGCTAACACGCTGCCTTCTCCACATCATTAATGAGCGTAATAAACCACACTGATGCTAACGCTCAGCAGCCTGCCTGGCCCTCCGCTAACCTCCTGCCACAGAGAGTAGTGACTGTTCACACAGCCTGGAGGTAGAAACCAGGATCTGGTGATGTGGAGGTGCCTGGATGCCCAGACACGTGCTGGGATGGGAGTGGTTTTGTGCAGTGGATGCTGCCGGGGGTTTTCCCTCCTGCCCATTGGGTTGGCCCACAGAAAAATCAGCCCATGAGAGGTCCAGACAGATCTCTTCTGAGGACTGTGCTATAGTTGGCACATGGACCTTGGGACGCATGGTCTTGTTTTAATTTCTTTAGTGTCTTTTTCTAGGGGAGAGGGTGTGTCTCTGACAGCTTTCCACAGCTGAGGAAATACGATGGTGAATATGCTCATCTCTGCTGCTGCAACTTCCCTGCTCCCTTGCTTCTTCACAGCCACATTTTGTCCACATCCTTTCACACCCACTACTTGGCCCCTGCAGAGAGCCCTTCTCAGGGTTCTCCTGGAAGTGCTCAGCAATGTTGGAGCCTGTTTTCAGGCATGGTAGGCAATCCCCCACACCTGCGGGAATGCTGGTATGCCTCTGGAGCCGCCACTGGTAGGACGGGTTATGCTTATGGGGACATGTAGTGGCTCGACCTGAAGAAGGGCTGGTGCTGGCTCCGGGGCAGGCCCTTTTTTAGAAGCAGCATGTATCACTGCTGAGACCTCCTTTGATAGTTGTGCTACAAACAAACACGCAAACAAACCAACCAACCCTTCAGATATTGCTCAGGCAGAAAAATACAATTACAGGGCTCAGGTTTCCAGCATCAACTTCACCCTGGCGCTTTGGAGAGCCCTGAAACCAGTAAATGCTTAACTCTGCATCCATTTGCAGGTTGCTCTGGATTTCCCAAGCACTGCAGAGGTGTTTACCCAGTGCAACAGCGCACCGAGATGGAGGAAATTTGGCAGCCCTGGTGATGTCTGATCCCAAGGCAGTGGGGAGATGCGGCACACACACCTCGCATGCCGGCAGCCTGACCTTGCCCGAACAACCACACGCTGCAGGATCCTGTTTGGGACAGACTGAGCAAGATGGGAGAGATGTTTAGGCTAAGTTCTCGGTATTTAGCCTTTGGAATTTAACCCTGCTGGTTCTGATTATGGCTCAAGAAGTTCAGTTTCCATCACAGACCACTGGTTTTGGCCACTTAAGAGCAGTCAGTATCACCTCTGACCCCCTGGCAAGTTTTATTGCTGCAGCTCACAAGGAAGCAGCCTCATCGGTTGCCTCGTAAACCCCAGGGCCGCCAAGGGTTGGTCCCAGCAAATAAACCTTCTGCAGAAACCGCCCTCCCCATGCACTCCCTGGGGTCCTCAGGGCCACCCAGTATCACTGGCCCCACTGCAGGATTCCCTGGGTTTGTGGGAGAGGGCAAACCCATGGCAGCCAGAGTGATGCCACTCTGATCTGGTGGCTGGTCCCTCGGGAAGGCTTCTGCAGGGACAGGGTGTCCACTTGGGGACACACCTCACTGGTATGGAGCTTAGGTATCATTTCCTCAGAACGGCTTTGGTTCATGGTAATGGTAATGGTGCCATTCCTGCCCTGCAAATGCTTCAGCTGCAGCCAGGAACAAGCTTTCCTATGTTTCCTATGTGATTGCTGTGTGGGGACATTGCAGGTCTCCTCCTCTCCCTCGCCTTGGTTGAATTACTGACACCCAACAGAGTCAGGAGGGAGCAAACCCCAGAAGTATCACACCCCTTCCCTGCTTTGGGGGACCCCCTTGTGTCCTTGCTGGGGACATGTGGGTGATGGAGGGGAGCAGCTCCATTCCACTGAGCCTCTGTCCCCATTGCCTTGCAGACTGGGGACCAAGAAGGTGGCCCCAAGAGGTTCCCATCTCCATTGAGGTCTGTCCTCATCCTGAGCCCACTTGCTTGGCATCATCCCAGTTCCTTCTCTCCTCAGAGCTTCTCCCAGGCATGCATGGTCCCAGGGGCTGCCTGCACGTATCCAGGCCCTCAGTTCCACAGACTGTCCCAAGGTGCTCAGGCCAGGGATTTCTTCTGCTGGCCTGGGACTTCTGTGACGACAGCACAGCCAGTGCCCACTCTGTTCCTGACACACAAGCCTCCTTGGCATCCCCCCTGCTGGCACCTCTTCCTTCACATCCAGGTGCTCCCAGCTGTGCTTGCTCCCCCTGCCACAGCCTGTGGGTCAAGGACTGGCACTGGTGGCACCTTGGCTCCCACGTTCCTTGCCCTGGCTGCAATGATGGTGAGAATTCTCATCCAGACAAGCTGAAGGAAAACCTTCAGGAGCTTTTCTGCTTTTGTGCAGTGAGCCAAGGCTCAGGATTTGTTTTGGAAACTCTCCCAGGGGAGGCTTTTTGGTTTGAATTTTTTTTCCCATAGAAGGATGAGGTGTGCCCAATGTGGGCTCCCTGGACCTGCCTGGAGAGGGTTTGGATTTCTTCTGGGATGGTGAATGAAGCTCATGGGAACAAAACTGCATGCCTAGGCTGTATTGCAGGTCCCCTCCAAGGTGACACAGTGCCATACATGAGCAACATCCTCCAGGAGAGATGAATCCCACACTACTAACGTGCGCAGCAAGCAGACACATGGATGTTTAAGAAAAGTCCGTTTTCTGGGTTTCCCCATGCCTCACAAAGCACCATGAAAGGGTACCCACCCACTGCTCCCCCTTCCAGGCCACCCCCAGAGATGGTGGCCAGTGCCAAACCACCATGTGCTACCCAGGACTCAATGTTGCTGTGGCTGCAAGAGCCCTGACTGGCTGCAGCAGCCACCCCCAACCTCACTGAGGCAAGGAATCTGCCTCTCTCTGTGCATGAGAGACAGGGATGGAAGCACCCCAGGGTGCTTGTGGAAGGAGGCAGACCTCGTGGCTGGTACCCAACAGGGCTCAGGACCCCAAGGGCCTCTCAGTATGGTATTCAGTGCCAGGGCTCCACCCTCCATCCTCATCTCATGGCTTGCTAGAAGGAAGGATATTTTGGCAGGAGGGGTGGCTTTCCAGGGGGCAGAAGAGACAATTTAGGCTGAGCTGGAGTCCCCCACCTCCCTGCCACTGAGTGCATGTATCAGGGATGTGCGGGGGCATTCCTGGCCCCGGGGACACTCTCCACAGGGACACAACGCTGACGCTGATACTTGAGACACTTCAAACGGTACCGGCCAAAGCCCCCGAGAGCAGACTGACGGCAGAGCTGCTGGCGCCGTCCCCAGACGGGCTCCTCGAGTCCGAGGAGGGCTGCGAGCGCTCGCCTCTCTATTTACATTACGAGGAATGCACAAAACAGGGGGGCGCAGGATGGGAAGGAGGCGGTATTGGCTGATTGTTCCCAGGATCCCCTTGTCAGAAACCCTCCCTGCTCCGTTAGTGTCTCTTGATATATGGCTTGCATTAGGGGATGAAAGTGAGGCATAGCTTGGGGTTTTGGCACGACAAACCCCATTAAGCTCTCTCTGGGAAAATGAGTCCAAAAAGCGTTTCGGGGGGTTGAGTCACTAACGGAGCTGTGAGCAGCATTTACCCGCACCTCTGCCTGCCTGGCCAGGGCAGGAGGGGAGGGTGCTGTCGACGGCTAGCGAGCAGCTACAGCAGCCTGCTTCACTCGCCACCACCTCCAGAATCCACCGACCTGCCGGCGACCTGGCAGTGCTCAGAGGCGGGGCATCTGACCCCAGCCCTACCCACGGTGCCGGTCCCAAATCCAGGTACCCCTCTGCGACCTGAAGTTTCGAGGTGGGGGGAGGAGTCGCAGTGTTGGGAGTCTCCTCTGCTTTCCCAAAGCTGTTTTCGACGAGGAGGTGAAGGCAGTATTCTTTCCCACCATGGCAGCCCAGCCAGGAGGGTCACCCCATATTCTCCTCCTTGGAGTGCGTGATGAGCAGCAAGATGTACCCTCCTGGCACTGCACATCCCCATCGGCTTTTCATTTCCCCAGGGACAGCAGGGCAAACCAGGGGGGACCCAGCTCAGTCCCACTCGGGTGTGCCACAGGTTTAGTCCTCCACTGCTGGGAGGTCAGGTGGAGCAGGAGTGAGCCATGCTGGGAGAAGAGGGCTCTTACGACCTGAACTGCTGAGTAAAGCCTCTTTGAGCCAGAGACTCAAAGACAAGCAGGAGGAGGGGAGGGTCAGCGCAGCCCTGAGCCTGCAGCCCCTCTGCCTGTCATTCCCAGTCAGAGAGGGCCAGGCAGCTCAGCCACCTGCCTGCACCCCCCAGCCCCACAAAGGCCACTCTGCAGGTGATCTGCTCCAGGGCAAGGAGAGAGGACTGCCAAAAACCTTCCATCATCCGGTGAGGGAGCGGGAAAATACCTGCAGAGGCAGAGACAGGAGTCAAAGCAGCAACAAGGATGGCTAAGCACAGGTGAAAGGAAAATTGCTTCCGGTCAGAAAAGGCAATCCCCTCCAAATCCAGGCCAAATTGCACTCTCCTCCCTGTTCAGAGCTGTTTCCTGCTCTCTATGATGAAGAGCAACATGAATCCCTGAGTGCCAATTGTGCAGCAGTGAGAATGTGTCAGACACTAAGAGCAATGCAATAAGACGGGTGGGAAGAGAGAAGTGTTTGTCTGCTTGCCCCATGCCTCCCACTAGCCACTCTCACTGTACTGTGCTCACCTCTGGTTTCCCTTTAAAGGGATCAGGAATTTGTTGGGGACCGGGCAAAGGGCAAATGCAGAGCATCACAAATGCCTCTGGCTACTGCCCACATTGGGTTCCTGAGGCCACTCCCTGGAGAAAAGTATGGGGATCCCAGCCCCAGCATCTTGCCATGCTCCATGGGCCCCTGGACAGCACTCCAGGACAGATGGCGCAAAGGCACCAAGGGACTGCAAGTGACACTCAGGTCACCATCCCGGTGGGATATCAAGCCTGGCTTCCCTGGCCTGCCAACCCTGCCCAGTGCTGATGATAAATGCCCCCTTCAGCATCCCTTTACAGAGTGATGCTCATGGGTGCCTGTGTCATGCTTTGCCTGGGCCTTGGAGGGGAGGGGGTGGTTGTCAGGAATGAGAGGCAAGGCGCTGGAAGATGTCCAGCTCTCTTTTAATTAACCTGAACAAGCCAGAGCTTAAGTTTCCGAGCCAAGCTGAAGTCTCCCTGTTAGGAAAAACCTGCACTACCTGGCAGTAATTTAATAACTCTCATTTTGAGCTTTCTAATAGCAGCGCTGTGGAACGGCTCCAAACCCGCTGGTCTCCCTGCCTTTCCGCAATCAAGTTACCTTTATTGCTTTATAGCAATATTAACAGAGATACCAGTGTTAATGCCTCACCTCAAACTCGGCCGGCAGGAGCCTGGCACGGCTGAGAGGAAACCTGGCGACGCACGGTGGGGCCAGGACGGTTGTCTCCCAGCACACATTCCAGCACCCACCCCTCAGACCCAAAAGTCAGGCACGTGACAGGGTGAACTGTCACCCCTGGGATGGGGACTGGCTCAGTGGTACCCCAAGATGTAGGATGCCCATCTTCAGAAACAGTACATACCATCACCCTTGGATCCAGCCCTTTGCTGCAGGGGTACAGGATCAAGTCCTTTCCCAGCCACCACAGGAGCTCTCAGGATCCATGTGACACGTGGCACCAGATACAGCAGGCTTGTCCCCTGCAGTATGGCAGGAGTTAGGCTGTCCTGTGTGGACCCCTCACACGGCTGCAATTATCTTGATGGCATTAACCTAGAGGAGGAGGTCCATGGCTTGAGGTCCTTCAGAAATACTCCTCCCTCCTCTCCCAGGGAGGACAGTAATGACTTTCACCTTCAAATCCACAAGCAGGAGGATAGGTAGTCCCTCCCTCATTCTGAGCCCAAGTCTTGCTGCTCCACAGGGAACACCCCATTGCACACTTGGGGCCATGTGAGCTGCTTATGTGAGCCCTCACCCCCCATCACTCACAGGTGTCCCTCCATAGGGCTTTACCTGGCTGTGATCTCTTCCAAATGAACACTGTCACCCAGCAGTTGATGCTTTAGAGTGGCTCCCCCAGCACTCCTGGTTCTGCCACAGGTTTGCTCTACAATCACGGTGGTCCAGGATCAAGTTTGGAGGATGTGCTTCTTCCTTGCTGGCTGGACATTGTAGGAGAAGCTTGTCCTAAGGCACATTCCTGACCAAGGGCACCACACAGGCATATGGGTGGCATCACTCTGGACTCCCCCAGCCATCCCAGCTGACAAGGGACAGATTTGTCACCACTGCCATGAGCATCAGGAGGCAGTGAGGAAAAGGAAGTGCTGAGGAAGCAGTTGGCATGTGGCATCTCAGCCAGTGCCATGAGAGGAGTGGGATGCTGTTGTGGGGAGGGCACACAAGCCCAGGCTCTGCTGTGGTGGTGGCAGCACCATGTCCCGGGGTAGAGTGGTATTGTTTAAAGGCCCCTGGCCATGGCTGGCCACTAGCATGGGAGCTGACAAAGAAACACTGTTCCAGTTTATGGGATTGGAAACAGCTGCCAGCGGGACATGGATAACCTAACATAGCAGGGACAGGATGGGCTGCCCGAGGACACAGGCTGACATAGAGCACACCTGACTGGGGGTTGCCCAAAACCTACTGGTCCCTATTGATTTCAGCTGGGAGCCAGGCGAGGGCAGTGGATGCTCCCAGGACTAGTGTACTTTCCTTGAGCATCTCCTCTCTTGGGTGGGAGGTTTCTCCCCAAGCCAGGGGAGCAGAGCTGAGTGTCAGTCTGTGTGCAGAGCTGTTGCTAATACCTTCTTTGCTATTTTTAGCTCAGCAGCCTCGTGCCGTTGGTTTCAGCATGGTTTTTTTTTTCCTCCCAGTAAATTCCAAATCTTTTTCCTCTTTCACCTTCTATTCCGGGATGCTGCCTGCACCATTCGGCTTTGATCTGCACTGATGCCAAGTGTGTTTTGAAACTCTAAGTATAGCACATCCCTTGAATTTCTCTTATCTAGCAAAGCAGTAATATCCTCAAAGAGCTCCAGCAGGCTGGTTAAAAACCTGACATCGCATGGCTCAGTCCACACCAGCTACTTCTCAGCCTGGTTCCCAGGCATCCTCCCCTCCAGAGTGCTCTGCAGGCGCATGACCTGGGCTGTGCTTTGCTGCTGGTGTCTCCAAGTCACTGTCAATCTTATTTTACAGCTCAGAGACTGAAAAGGGCAGCTAGGAGCAAAGAGGGACAATACTTACTTTTCCTTCCCCCTTCCAAAGATGCCTGAACACAGCCTTGAATTTTGCATCTGTAAAATGACTGTAGATACAAACAATAATATTTTGCACTTCAAAATAACTGATTTTCTGATGTAGGCAGGTAACCAGGTGGCCAAATGCCATCGTTTGTAACTGGCAGTAGATTGCAAGGGCAAAGATCTGAAGGCTGCTCTTAAATCCATCCCCAAAATGTCTAGTGCTTTATGCACACACATTGTAACAAATTAATGTCAGATGCTGCACTTGGTATAATTAGACAGGATTTAGAGTGGCAGAGCCAGCAAATTGCTACGATTTACGTGAAACCCCTACCCTGAGGTCTGTACCCACTGCTGCTTCATCGTCACTGAAAATTCATTCATCAGTTGGAGGATGCAGCCCCTGAATTGCTTTGCACAGTTTGGCCCCAAATCTGGCCACTGGATGGATTCCTGATGCTAGCTCCTTGGGATACCCTTTGGGGTGTGGAGTATCAGTGGGAGCCCACAGTGCTGATAAACTACCAAACCACAAAAGACACATGCAGCATCCAGAGACACTGCTAGGAAGCACTAATCTGGTTAGTAAATCTTTTTCCGCCTTTCCCCAGAGCCCAGTATGAATTAAAAAAAGGTTAAAAAAAGAAAAAGTGCCTTCATTCCCTAGTTCTCATTAAGAGATAAACCCAGTCAGGCTTAACAAACTAAGCCAAGCTCTGGCAGTGGTGGCATGTGAGCGGTGCGGGTCTGCTCCAAAGTGGAACCAGCTCCCAGCCCCACTCCTCAGGAAACATCTCATCCATTGAACCTCATATTTTTCCCACAAGCTCCCCTCGAGCTGTAAAACACATCTGGATAATTTTAGGCAGAAAGGGATTTTCCCAGAAAGTTGGAGCGGGAGGGTGGGGGGAACTGAGGGGTTGGTTATATTTGGAAACCTCTTTTAATCACGGAGACCCCATTGTGGCGGCAGCATCGTGGGGTGATTCTAAGCGGCACGGTGGCGAGGGCGGCTGTTGCACCGGCATGGAGTATTGTCTGGCAGCAATTTGTGGCCACGGGTGGGTTTTTCTCCTTGCAGCTTTGTTTTGAAGTGTGCTTCTGCCTGTACTCCCTCAGCTGCCCTGGGATGAAGAAGGGACATGCTGAAATTCTCCGGAGATTTGGTCCAGTGGCTCCAGGGCAGCTCCGGACATGGCACTGCTCAAAAGCAATGGAAAGGCAACAAAAAAAGGCATTTTGAAAAGACAAAGTGCCTCAACTGCCTCAGGGCCCAGCCAAGCGTTGTTTGTTCGGAGGGGCCGGTGATGAGGGTATGAGGAGGCAGCTCATCAAGCCCTTATTAGCACAGGAACTACTGAGTGCAAATTAACGCACCAGACTCAGTCTCGTCCCAGCCGTACAGCAAGCGCCGCGTGCACAGCCACGCTGAGCAGTTTAATCAACTCAGAAAGCAATTTGTTCTCTCTCCCTTTATAACCTTGACAGGCTAGCAGGTTATTTTTAAGCACACCGGCAGAGGCAAAGGCAATTCCCGGCTGGGAGGCAGCTGGCTGGCAAACCACCGCACTGGGCAGGTGAGCAACCCCCTGCCAGCAGCACTGATGAGCAGGCAAAACCTTTCCCCAGGCTCCAGTCCCTTCACCTCCACACACCCAAGTCAGGGTCACTCTGCCATGGGCATGGTCCATCACCTTGGGGCAATGTAACACCCCAATGCTGTTGGTCTGAGGACACATGTGTGCCCAGCTTGGTCTGTGCTGTGCTCTGAAGAAAGTCAGGGGAGCCAAGCTGTGTGCAGGGCTCAGGAACTGAATGAGAACAAAGTGGGTCTGATGATTCTCCAGAGGACGAGTGAGTAACTGAGGGGGACCGTGATGTAGCAGCATTGCTTGCTTTGCCTAATTCCTTCCCACTGGTGAGGGCTGTCTTAGGGAAAGGAGAATGGAGTTGATGATGCGTTAGTCCCCCAGCCTCATGCAGCCTGCCACCCAGCCCACTCCTTCACCTCTTACATCTGATTTTGCAGTGAAGGAAGGTAGATGTTTTGTCAGGCATAGTGCTCACTGTGGAGCATGCACAGGGTCACTGAGGCACTGGTGTCAAAGTACCAACCTAGATTTTGGCCAAGGCAGCTCCTTTCCCTGCCACAGCATCCCTCCTTCCTGCCACAGTGCCGCCTGGGTTTGTCCTGCTCAGCCTCCTTCTTTCCAGAGGCCAACTGGACGGCTATAGCGGGAGATATGATGGGAGATATGGGACCTGGAAACCGGAGAGTAGGCACAGCTGCCTCTGACTGCACTCTGTGTCCTCAGGGCACTGGGCTGTGTTTGCTTTGGCCTGTCCTGCCCCAGCAGCTGCTCAGATGTGCTGGTGATAACACGATTAGCAGCAAATTGGTTAATTCTTTCCCAGCAAGCAGGATGAATGGGGGTCTAGGCCACCTCCCCACCATGACCACCATGGTCCCCTCAGATCCAGAGGTGCTGGGTGCTCTTGGGAATAATGCCCCCATGCTGGTCCCCCTCAGCTGTGAGCTGGAGAGAACCTGGGGAGTGGGACTCCTGCTCCAACGATGATATGGTTCAGCGCCTGCACTTCCAGCTGATTTAAAGTAATGTCCAAGTTTATAGAGAATTAGCGAGACTAAGGAACATTATTTTTCTTTATTAGGTTAAAGGGTAAGCAAATACAATCAATCTTGTCATGTATCACAAGATGTCAGCAACTTCCCACCTCAGCCAGAAAATTACCAGCTCCTCAGTGGATTGTGGAATTACATTCATAACCACAGAAAACAAATATATACACGTATATTTTAATGAAAACATTGAAGGTCGCTACCTCACATCATCATCGCAAATAGGTTACTGCTGAGCTAATTTAATAAACAATGAAATCCAGGCTGCAAAGGAACCCCCACTTGGAGGAAGATGCAGGCCACATAGGAAGACAAAGGTGTTGGTGAAGGGATCTGCAAGGGATGGAGACAGAAAACATGACCCCAAACCCCAGGCTGGGCTGGTGTCCACAAGGATTTGCTGCCTCAGACCCCAAATGTGACCCAGATAAGTACAACAAGGTGTGGTGCTCTGCCCCATGTTTCAATGGTGCTCTACTCCATATTTTAGCTGTGGAGACATTTTGCATCATCACTGCTCTGGTTCAGTTTGGCTTCTTCATTTAACAGCTTCCTACTTCAATTGCACCCATCCTCACCCTTCCCTTGCCATTCCTGGTGCAGATAACCTTGCTGAACTCCTCTTGGAGATTTACCAGTGGGAGGGAGCCCATTAACTAGTCCAAGCTTCAGAGTTGCTAATCAAAGCTAATGAATTAAGCAAGACAGTGTTGATTTCCAATCTGAACATTTAGGAGGAGGGACAAGATTTCCCTTCCCTCTGCCGCATCTCATGCATCTCACTGTAGTCCCTTGCTCTGACAGTGCAGGATGCTTCCCTCTCCTCACTCCATCCTCAGTCCCACCTGGCTTGAGGCCAGCCAGGAGTGAGGTGAGAGGAAAGCCCTTTTGAGCTGGGAAAACACAAATAATCATTGTAATAACGGCTGGTAGGATTCCAAGCTGCCTGCCAAGATCATGAGCTGCTTAGACAGCCTGAAGAACAGAGAGGATGGAAGTCAGCTGGCAAGCACGGAGCTGCCTGCAGCGGTGGCAGGGCAGAGGGCAGGGGATGCAGAGAGGCGAGGAGGAGCACAGGGCCGAAGGCTTTCCTGACTAGCAGGATGAGGGATGTGGCCCAGCAGGGCCAGTCTCACCGTCGCGGGCACTGTGCCATGAAGGAAGCTGTGTGTGCCGACCGGCGCTGCCAAGGGCTGCTTCTGCCCTGTGTCTGACCCTGCGTTAACCCTGCTCCCCCCATGCAAGGGTGACCGAGTGACAGTTCATATGGTACGAGGCTGACTGTGCTGCTAAACATAAACTGGTGCTCTCCTCGCTCAGCAAAGGGCAGGACCGAGTCATTGCCTTTTGCAGCTCCAGGCACTCAGCTCCACTGTGTCTACATGTCAGAGATGAATCTCGAAGCAAAAACCTTTGGTGACACTCAGCTAGGTCCCCCAGACTGCAGGTAGCTGGAGGAAGGGGGTGGTCTAGACAAAGTGTTGCTGTCTCCCCTTGGAGGGAGGGGATGTGGCCAGAGTTTCCCAGTCCAGAGTCGTGCACCCTCCAAGATCTGATGTGCAGAGTGGATGATGATGACAATGCTGTGCCATGCCACTGCAGCGTCATACCACACTGGAGCTGGATCAAGCCTTGCCCCTGAGATGCTCATGGGCAGGTAGTCTTGGATGTTTATCCTTCCTGGAGATGGTCTGCACATGAAGCTGGTAAGGCCCTCATCTGCAGTCAGGTAGGTCACTGTCTATGCTTGTCGTGCCTGCAGGGCCACACTGCAAGGTTTCTGTCACCCTTGTCACCAAGCAAAGACCATATTTCCCCAGAATTTGCACTCCAAATCTTCCCAGTGGGCCCAGCCATTCACTCTGAGGGTCACACAGGCAGCCTGAGCCCTGTCTGGCGGAGTCATCCCTGCCCTCCAAACCCCAACTAATGCCCAGACCATGGCACCAGGCACAATAAAACACACTTGCTTGAGCAGATGCGTGGCAGTGCGAGGGCTGGCTGGCTGGCTGGCTCCTCCAGAGAGTGTCCCTGATCCAGAAGCACCCACGCAGTTGTCCAGGCTGCTTAAGATTCCCCTGGGAGCTCTGGCTCAGCCCCTGTGAATTGCAGCGAAGTCAGGGCAGCTCAGACCTGCAGAATTACTGAGGTTGCACACCTGGCTGCTTACCCAGCTGATGTAGGATGAGAGCTGCCGTGCACACGCTGATGCTCACTGAGACCAGCAGCAGGATGCCATCTGTTCCTGCATGGAGTTTGCCTGCACCACTTGATGCCCACTGGACAACGATGGCTCGGAGGTGCAAAGCCCAGCAGAAGGTGTGCAAGCCAGTGTCATGTGGCACAGCCACTGCATCGAACAACACAGCTGGGGAAGTCAAAACACGTGCAGGCACAGACACACAAAATGTGCCTCCCCCCTGTACCCGGTGGCAAATGAAGACTCCCAGTCTCAAGCTGGACTCCTCTACCTGAACCCAAGGTTTTCAGTTGAACCTGAATACCTTTAAAAAAGTGTTTTCCAGCAGGACATGTGCAGGAGGATGGTGGGGATCTGTCTATGGCTAGCAGTGCAGGCACCCTGCAGCTGCAGCCATGGCGTGCTGTTGCTGTGCAGGGCAGGCAGCCCCAGCCCGCCCTCATTTATCTCCCCTCCAAATTGTGAATGAACGAACTTTCTCCCAGAATAAATAACAATCGCTCAAAAGTTATTTTAGGGCTGGTCTCGGTCGCTGGAGTTTCCGCGCCTGCCGAGGCCCATCACATTGTTTTCTGCTGCTTTCCTTGGCACGGCCCCAATCCAGGGTTCAGAAGTTATTACTATAAAAGTCAAATTGCTTTGAGGGGGGGAGGCTGGGAGAGGCAGGGTCGGTGGAGAGAGAGGGGATGGGATTCCTGGAAAGTCTCCAGCCAGGGATAATTGGGGCTGTGCGGGGTTGGACCAGTCCCTGCTGCACTCAGAGGAGCGTTTCACCTGGCTCGTGGCCAGCGGGAGCCGAGGCAAGGAGGAGGAGGAGGGCTGTGGTACCGCAGGCACAGCCCCCCCTGCAATACGGTACTGATGGGGCTCAGTGTGCTGGAGGGATCCTGGGGACTCCAGGCTCATTCCCAGACATCTCCTGGAGAGTCCCTGCCCATCTTCCTCCTTGCGGCCCCTTCAACCTGTGCTCACCCTGTTTCTATTTAATGCTGGTTATTTCCCCATCTACAGCACTAATTGCTTTCCTGCCTTTACACTGAGGATTGCCTTAAGCCTTGAAGCATTAATGTTTTATTTCCCTTCTAAAACTTCCTCTTTCAGTGTTTGCCACCACAACTCAGTAAATTTTGGCCATCCCTAAAAGCAAATGTTCTGCCCCTTCACACCAAGCACCACAATCAGTGGCAGTAAAGCTGTTGACAAGATGCCAGTCCCCATCCAGCACTGAGCAGTATCTCCCTCCATCCTTTGGGCCCATTTCCCAGCCCCTCTGCAGCCAAGACTTGCCCTGGACCTTCCTCAGCACAACAGGGCAGGTGCAGCTCATGGATGTGGGATCTCAGCGGAGATGGGGGCACAGGCCACCTCTGTGTTCTCATGGGATTGTGTCCTGGCCTGTGTCCCACATCCTTCAATCTAAACTTGATGATTGTTTCTTCTTTAATTTTAAAAATAATTTGCATGAAATGAGCATGCTGATGTGTCCATGCAACCTCATTAGGATTCAGTTTGCTCTTTCCTTCCCTCTAGGCTGCCTTATTTTTATTATTCCCATTATTTAAGGTTGACCTTATAGCAGTGACCAACATTCACCTGGCAGATGAGGCCCTGACTGTGCTGGACCTTCCAACCCACACCCCAGAGACCTGCCCAGAGATCCCCCTGCCCTGAAACTGGCACCTCTAACCCACCATAACACACAGTGTTGGGGAACCATTGCGAACACCCCACAGCTGGGACTCCCAGGTTGGGAGCAGGCAGGAACACAGCCAGGAGATAAGATGTGGCTCAGCTTTGATATATGCAGCTGACTGGAGCAAAATCATCAAACACAGGTATCCACTCGTCAAGATGACCACTGGGCAGTGAGACTTCAGAGGGACAGGGTGTAGGCACTGGAAGTTACCTGGCAGCAAGATCTGGGAGCAGCAGACACGACCTGGAGATGCACTTCACAGAGGACATCTTCACGGGATCACTGACCAGGAAAGCCCAGCACTGCTCTCAGTGCTGTTCCCGGTGCTTCTGTCCCGCTGGCACTACAGCCCAGTTCAGCCACCCTGGCATGGCACAGGGCACATACCCAACCCCTTCCCCACCCCATCACCTGCTGGAGCATTGGGATACTGCAGTACCTGTGATTCAGGTTAAATGCAATTAATCTAAAAGCATTAACTGAGAATTAAAGAAAAATGTGACGAGAGGAGAGCAAGCAGTGTAAATATCAGCTACCATGGCAGGTGGGAGATAGGCAGGCACCTTGTCCCATGCATGAGGGACCTGCCTGCCTAAGGGCATGCGGAAAAACCCTGTCCCAAGGCTGCAAGGTTTTCATCTCACACCTGCATTGACCCAGCACAAACCCCCAGGCACAACCGCTGAGGGAAGCCTCTGCTTCTTGCAACTCAAAGCCAGCAGAAAGTATCCCTGGGGCCACATCCATCTGGGCTGGTGGGTGAAGTGGGCTCCTGGCTCCTCCATACACTTTTTCCACCTTACTCTGCTGTTTTGTAGCATCACAGAATGGGTTGGGTTGGAGGGGATCTGTAAAGGCCATCTAAACCAACTCCTCTGTCATGAGTAGGGGCATCTTCAGCCACTTCAGGCTGACCTTGACTGGAATTGACCTTCCAGGATTCACCACTTCTCTGGGCAACCTGTGCAATTCTTCACCACCCACACTGTAAAAAAACTCATTCCTTATATCTAACTTAAATTGACTCTCTTTCAGTTTAAAACTATTGCCCCTTGTCCTGTCCCTTTTAAACCCCCACTGTGAGCCCCTACCAACTCACAGTCCCTCCACAGCCCCTGTCCAGTGATTGCTGTCCACCAGGCATGGCTAGTTCCTTCCCTACTCCTTCCCTAATGGATCTGACAGCTGCTCCCTGCACTGGGCTGGGTTTCGGCTTCTCCATGCTGAGATTTTCTCGCACAGTCTGTTGCAAAGCAAGGGGCAGGGCTGACTTGGCCAGGCAGCACCAATGCTCCCCTCCACCCCAAAGCAGCTGCCTTGCCAGCGGGTCATCCTGCCAGTACCCTCATGGGCAGTCAGCAGCATGCTGGGGAGGGGAAGGAAGGAATAGAATGGCAGGAATCAGATTATGAACTGAGTAATATCACATGTGGAAGAGCCTGTGGGGAAGGGGCTTCCAGGGCTATTTTTGCCCAACGAAAGTTGCAATTAATTTGCAGAGGAAGTCTCTCTCGGCATTAAAAAACCCTCCAGGCAGAGTCCGGACTCAGGGACACACATCACATTATTTTCTCGTTTAAAAACCATCGTGGTGGTGAAGGGGGCTGCTCCCCCTGGGCTGGTGCTAACGGGCAGGGGGGGTGAGCTGGGGTGGGGGAACTGGCTCCGGAGGGGCAGGCGTGTTTGGAGAGGGAGAGGGAGCCGAAATTAACCTTGGAAAGCATTCAAATTAGGCTGTGTAATAAGAGACCCACTTCTCTGGGTAAATTTGTTAGGATTAGGGCTCATTGAGCTGTTGAGGAGAATTCAGCATGGCTCAGAGCCAGGGCAAAATGAAGCTCCTGGCTTGGTCGGCTGCAGGAAAGTCCAGGCTAATGGGCTTTGGTTCAAACTTTGATACGAAAAAAATCCAGGAACAAAGGCACTAATTCTTCCAAAAGCCCCAAAATCTCAGTTTATACATTTCTGTTTATGTTCATTCATAATAGATATACACAGCTGTTCTTATCATTCATATTCAAATTCCATATGCATCTTTAGCAGTTAGTACTCCTGCCTCAAAATGAAAAAGAAAAAAAAAAACCCAACAAAAAACCAAGCCATGTGGAAGATTAAAGAAAACTGAAAAACAACCTGTCTTGGGGTGTGAATTCTTTCAGTATTTGTGTCTGAGCTCATGTTTTGCAGTGGGGTCCAGCCTTGGGGCAGGAGAGGAATCCACTGCCAGCCTGAGCAGGACATTTTAGGGACTTATTTGAGGTTCTTCGTCATCTGCCATGGACCTGTTCACTGAGCTCCCTCTGCCCTGGGCACTGAGGTGGCCAGCTGGGGTTCACCCTCTGCTGCCAATCTTGGCACCCACTGGTGTACCCACGACTTCCCAGGAGAGTGGGTGAACCTGACCCACTTCCCAGGGCTGGGACATCACTGCTCACAGTGCCCTGCGTGAGCAGAAGGAAATTTTCCAAGTTCAGCTGATTTAAGGTAAAAAAATAAAACTGATTTTTATGTCACTTGTTTTTCTTCTAAAAAAGTTTCCCTGTCTCACATTCTGAAGAATCTCTCCTCTCTTCCTTTAAAACTTATCCCTGGACTAAGGAAAAACAACAACAAAAAAGTTTAAATCTGGGTATCTCATAGAATATTTGCATCTGAAACCTTATTTTTTGATCCCTGGAGTTTGCTCTTACAGGCAAATCTAGTGCTGTTGAGTAAAGCTCATTAGTAGGAACTAGCTGCTAGAATGAGCAGCAGGAACACAGATACTTAAAGTGTTGTCACTAGGTTTCAGAGTTAATCCTGCTGAGAAGTTCCCTTCTTAACTCCGAGCCGTTATTCTGCACATCCATGGGGGCTAGGGACACTGCTATTGATACTTTGGATTATTAGGAAAGGCTGAGACTCCATCCCTGTCCCAGCGGATGTGACCCGTGGTATCCCACCGCAGAGAGCAGGAACAGCAGCGGTGGGACTGGGCTGCTGCGACAGCCCCTGACCCTCCTCCTCCTCCTCCTCACCTCTGAACAGTGCCCAGGTGAGACGCAGGTTCCGCCAGGGCACAGATGTGGCCTGAGCTGCTGCAGGTGGTTCTCACACATTTTCCAGAGCCAGGGAGGGGGTGACGCGCCCCGCGGAGCAGCGTGTTGCTGCCGTATTTACATTCCAGCGTAAATTAGCTTCTCCTCTGGTCTCTCACGTGTCCTGTCCCCGTCCCCTCCTGCTGTGAATTTCCCCGGCCGCCGCAGCCCCACAGTCTGGTTGAAATATCCTTTAATCGGGAGCTCATGTCTTCCGGCCACAGCAGAAGGGGAGCAGCAGCCTGGGGACAGGGGACAACTCAAGCACTCCCAGACAGGCCCCCCTGCCCACCCCGTGCTGTACCCCAGCATGGTCTGTACTCCTGGGGGTGCACAGGGTCGTACCAGCACCTTCTCCCACATCATCCTTGTCACCCAGGACGCAGGTTTAACATCTGACCAGGACAGCACCACATGGATGTGTCCCCCACTCGTGCAGTTGTTCGGGTGCCTGTGAGACATGAAGGGAAGTGTCACCCCGAGGCCAAAAGACCCTCTCCCTGAATCAGGAGGAAGACTAGAGGAGTGGAAAGCAGGCTTATCCAGCCGTCTTTCATTTCATGAACAAACACACAAAGACCTGGAAGCAATAAATCCAGAGCTTGGACTACAAAACCAAACACGGCTGGAGCTCCCCCTTGGAACAGGAAAGCAGGAGGAAGAGGATAGTCACAAGGCCAGCCGGGGAGCACAAGCACCACCAGGATGCTTTAGAGAGGGTGGAACAAGGTGCTCAGGCCAAAAACGTGTCCCCAAAAAGCTGTCTGTGCTGGTTCTTTTGGGCTGTCAGTCACTGTGTCCCGGGAATACACAGAGCATCCTTGGAAGCAGCTTGGATTGACAGGTCCCAGCATGAGCAGCCATCCTTCACCCTCCTGGGTGCAACAGGAGCAGAGCCCAGGGGTGCAGAGAGTGCACTGGAAGAACACACACCCTCCAGGTGTATGGCATCACCTGCACCCCATGCTCGAGGTGCCATCCCATGCAGCAGCCAGAGCCCCAGTGGGGGCTGTGGGCCATGGGGGCTGTGCCAGTGGGGTGCTGTGCCTGGCTGCTGCCCCAGCACAAGCATGCCCCAGGGGTGCTGCTGTGGGAAGAGCTCCACCTGTGCAGGGGAACCCAGCCAGGCATCCCCCAACCTGCGTGCTACCTGCCCACAGGATGATCGGGATGACTCCCCCCTCCCAGCATCCAATGGAAAAACTGGGGACCACTAGACCCTGCAGCTGGAGGCTCTTCTCATGTCTGTCCAGTCCAGCTCTCTCACTCCTGTTGCCAACTGCCCCTTCCCCCCTCCCTGCCTTGCACTAGGGGCTGAGCTTTCGTGTTGCTGTGCTGGTCCTGCCGAGGTCATCAGGCTCACTGCCACCTGCCCACACAGCAGGAAGGACAGGTGTGTGCCCAGGCCATAGGGATTGCCCTCCAGCCAACACAGCTCACTTTAGGGAACCCTGATCTCCATGCAGTGGGGGACATCCCACCCTGGAACCCTGGGGAATCCCACTCACACCAGGCTGGAGACCCAGGGAGGAGAAAGAGAATGAGAATGAAGAAGTGACACACACAACCAATGGGCAATACAGGCTGTTAGTGGAATCCCTGGCCAAATCTGCACCTCCCCATGGCCACCCCGCAGTGATCCCGGCTTCCCCACATTCCTGTCAGATGCAAGGGAAGAGTTGGTGCCCACTGGCTCCCTCCCCAGGACCCTGCTCACCTTGCTCGATGATCTTACAGGTAATATTTTCCAACGCAGATGATTCTATGATTCTGTGATCTCCCCTGGCAGCCAAGGAAGCCACAGCAGCAGTGGAGCTGCTTTCTCTTTTCAGCACTCGGGCACACTGCTATTTGTAAAACAAAGGTGAAAACATCAAATGCATGAGTCAGAGGAGAAGTTCAAAAACCGGGGAGCGTGGGGAAGGGGAGAAGCAGGATCTTCATCTCCCCTCCCACCTGCCAGTAGGTAG
The DNA here is from genome assembly GCA_013399695.1 of Formicarius rufipectus. NCBI lineage: Eukaryota > Metazoa > Chordata > Aves > Passeriformes > Formicariidae > Formicarius > Formicarius rufipectus. The sequence continues at coordinate 4,910,035 of VXAU01004203.1, read as the reverse complement.
GGAAGCAGGCAGGGAAACAGGCAGCACCTCGCCCGCTGGCAGCCCATCACGGCTTCAAAGCGGGCGCAGATCGGATCTAGCAGCCGGGGATGCACCGAGCAAGCGCTTAGCGGGGAACGGAGATGGCTCCGATAAGCCAATGTGTGAACTCCCAGGTTTAAATTAACTAATGACTTCAGATGCTGCCGATAGTCTGCAGGGGATGGGGAGGAGTGATTTATGGGAGAAGATTAAGAAGACTAATTAGGCCAGCTTTACCACTTAGGAGTTACCCAGCTGGGCTAGGGGCTGTGCCTGGGAGGACCCACCGTGGCCCAGCCTTGTGCAAAAGGATGGGGAGCAAACCCAGGTCCCTCCCTGAAGCCACGGGCACCCTGGCAGACTCCTCACCCAGAGGCATCACAGCATGAGCACGGGAGAGCCCACCATGCACCCCGGCACTCGCCCACAGCTGCCCACTCTCAGGTGCAGTCATGGGATACTCATGGACTCTTTTCTGCTTCATGACCTGCACCTCCCCAAACTCCCCAGCCAAGGGTTCTGCTCCACCCACACTGGACTGCTTTATGGCCATTTCACCACAGCTGCTGGGTCTCCGTGGTGAAGTGCAAGGTCAACAGGACCCACATCAAGGCTTTTCCAAATCCTGGTGATATACATGCCAAGAACTAGTGATTTCCAGTGACTGGGCAAGCACTGAGCTCAGCCTCATGCTGCACTGACTCACGGCTCTCAAGTGTAAGAAGCTGCCATGGTCTCAGCCAGGACAGCTTTTTATCACGTTATGGGAAAGCACTTGCAGTTTCCTTTTCCAGGAGCCCTGGATATAATAAAAAGGCCTCCTCAGGCTTCAAAGCGGGAGGATTTTCATTGCTTCCTGGGCTGAGAACAAAGCACCATTGAGCACGGCCAACAGTTGTTGTCTCTGTCCCTTGATGTGCATCAGGAATCCCGTCCTCAGGGCTTGGAGGACTTGGTTCACAGGGATGGAGACAGGTTCATCCTGCCCTTGTGCTGGACCCCAAGTACTCTGAGATGGGTTTGCCCCCACTTGAATCACCCTGCTTTCACCATGAGCTGCCAGGGTGGCCATAGGCAAGGCACAAGGAGTGCTGGTGGCCTGACCCCGGGGCTGGCATCACTTCCCCGTCCACCCACTTGGTCCCTCTGAGACAACAGGGCGCTGTTGTAGTGCGTAACACGGTTTTCAGCAGGGATTGCATGCATGACTGTGTCAATAACACAGAGGTACCATGAAACCAGCTGTTTTCACGTTAAAATTGAAATTTAACAGAGTGACAAGCAGGAGCTGCAGGGGATGCAGCACAGGCTTCCTCCAGGAGCCCACATGAGCCACAGCTTAATGCTAAGGCACGAACTTCCCACCACTTCCAAAGCCCAGCCCTGGGATGATGCTTGCCCAGAGCAGTTCAGGGAAGCGTGGGGACTTCCTGCCCCTTGGCCTGGGGTGCCCACAGGGAGCCAGAGCCCTGCTTTCAGCCTTCCGCCTCCGGCACTGTGACATGCCGAGGACAGACAGACAGTCAGGGACATTTCCCAGATGCCTTTGAAGAAACAGGAGTTCCTTGTCCCTGCTATCGGCATGAGGCTCCTGGGCCCTTCCTCTGCCCACGCTGAATCCGAGACGGGTTGCCTGGAGCCCTTTGTCACCAATGCACGACCAGCTGGCTGGGGAGGGTTCTGCCCAGAATGGTGCCACCAGTCCCGTTGCTGGAAATGGGATTTTGAGAGAAGGAACTGCTACTGTCCCTGTGGCTCCTTTCTCTCCCACGTGTGATACAAAGAACAAGACTGAACAGGACTGGGGTTGTCCCATGAACTCCCCACACTCCCTGCTGCCATACTACACTCTGGTCCAACCACCTCACCTCAGTTTTCTGGGAAACAGAAAGCCTTCACGTCTGTGCAGAGACAGAGGCAAGAAAGTTCATATGGTTAAAAACAAACAAACAGAATAAAAAGTCAGAGGAAAGAGCTCGCCTTGTGATGCCCCACTAACACCACACTGCTGCAGCTACCCATGATCTGCTCCAGCCATGCACAGCATCACTAGTAAGCAGTTACTCATTACACAATATTTTTGTTTCCCCAAACCATTAATGAATTATTTAGGCATCTCCAGCAGTTACATGGAGAATGATCAACCACTGCTCAGTGTGGGCTGCCTTGGTGCCTGCCAGGGAGCAGCTTCTGGGAAAAGCACCCCCATCTCCAGCTCCACGTGCTCGAGCAGAGCCACGACACTGCAGAGCTCTCTGCTGCAGTGCCAGCAGGGCAAAGCATACCACCTCTCCCTACAGAGGCAATCGACCAGGAGTAGGAGCTTTGTTCCAGAGCCTGAAGAGTGAAGTTCACCTGCTCCGCCTCCCCCAGCTCCTTCCTCCCTGCAACGTGCTCCAGGCACCTGCCCAGTGCCAAAACCATGGAGAAACTCGGCACTGATTTGTAGCATGTGAAGGCAGTCCAGTGCTGGAGCAAACTGCTGCACTGAGTCACAGTGATCCTTGGCTACCTGCTAACGAACACGGGGCCAGGATGTCTGAAACCTGCTGAGAAAGCCCTGGCTGTGCTTGGGGGAGAGAGAGAGCTCTGACTGCTGCTGACTGCAGCCATGAAACTTCATGAGGGTGACACTGATCCCTCACAAAAGAGCCCCCTCCAGCACGCGCACAGGCTTGAGTTGTCTCATCAACTCAGCTTCCTGGAGCAAGGTACCCCTCAGCATCCTGCACAATCACTAAGAGACCCTCACTGGAGGCTCCTGAACCTGGGCAACCTCCAGGCAAGGAGGCTTTCCAACCTACTCCAAGAAACATCTTTAGTCCTGCAGGTAAATTCACCAAACATGGAATGATGAGGGGATAAAAAAAAACTTCAGAAGGACGCAAGTTATTTCATAAAGTCATTCTTCCCTGTTGGAAAGGTACCTGGTGAGGATGGACCACTGATGCTTCAATCCTGGGTGGTGCTCTGAAGGTGAGTGCAGGACTTCTGGCTCGCCTGTTGCCTTGTTGCCAAAGGACGTGGGAGCTAATGGGAGAACTGGAGAGCTGGTGCTGGCCTGTGGCACATGGAGTCTATAGGGCTCTCTGCCCTGGAGCTAAGGAAGAAGGCTATGTTTTAAAACCAAAATCCCTAGTAAAGGATGGAGAACTCTGGTCCTGGCCCTCCTTTCCTGTCAGTATAATCAGCAGGCTACTGGTGCCAGGGGGGATGCTGGTCCTGAGGAATGACGAAGGAGCTCCTGGGTCTTTCAGTTGAACCATAAAGCTTCTTCCCCCCTTCGCTCCCTTACTCTCACACCAGGTTTACAGCCGCTTCCACAAACACATCTTTGGGCTTATCCTGGACAGGCTCAAGGCTCCATGGGATGGAAGTCAGCCTCATTGACCAGCATGGATTTTAGCCCCACAGCAGAGCTTTCATCCCTCCTCGCAGCCCTCAGCATACTCAGCCATGGGTTTCTCCCAACACTCTGCCCTCTCCCTTTTCCCAACCTCAGCCCCCTGCATGGCCTCCATTACTGTCAAAGACTTCCACACCCCCCAGCCACTTGCAGTCAATCACAACACTCTTCTCAGACGTGGGGACCATCATTAACTTCCCTGGTTCCAGCTCCTGAATAATGCCTGAATGCTCTTCTCATGGTTTCACAGCTGCCTGATGCCTGATGGCATCCCCATGACCCCATGAACCTGGCACACTCTTGGTCCAATGTCTCCAGCTGGTCTATAACCTTGTGCATTACTTCCCCTGTGCTGAAGGACGGGGTAGAAAGAGCTGAGGAGGTGCAGAAGAGGATGGAGCTGAGGCATATGATAGCCTGAGCCTGGGTACCAGTGGCTGAGTGTTCAGCCACTGCGATTTCCAGAGGAGAATCCCCTCCTCAGGGAAAGCACTCAGCCCACTTTGGGTGCTTCTGAATTTGGTGAAGCATTGAGCTCGCTAGTTTGGACAATTAGACCTTTTCCACAACGCACAGCTACCCTGGCACTGGTCCCTCTGATGTCTCAGTGCTGAAAGCTGAGATGAGACCTGGAGGGGAGGACCCCCCATAAGGGAGTTCACAGACATCACTGCTGCTCCAGCTTCCCCTCCTTCATCCCCAGCCCCACTGCACGGCATGTGACTCCTGCCCTGCAGTGGGGCCTCAAACCAGAGAAACACTTTTTTTTTTTTTTTTTGGTCAGGGCTGGTCTCCTCATGTTTATTTCCCTTTGCCGTGTGAGCAATTTCCCCTTCCCACACAGGGAGCGACGGCCCGCAGCCGTATCCAACGCGGCCGTGGCGATGGGGCCAGCCCTACCCCGTGCTGGCAGAGCCGGGCAGGGACGCACGGCCGTATCTCATCCGCTGGCATGCAGCACGCCGCCGCGCCTGCAGGAAACATATGTCACTGGTTAAACAGATCGTGAAAGCTTCAATCACTTCCTTATGGCAGAGCCGGGCTGAATTCATACCAACAGCCAGCATCTCCTGCACCCTTTCCTGTGAGTGGGACCGGCTCTCACTCCCGTGGGGTGCTCCCCTGCCTCGGTGCTCCTCTGTCTCCAAGGAAATGGGGTGGTCCCATTGGGAGCCGTGAAACACTGTCCAGAAAGTCAAACTCTGTCTTGTCAGCACCTTGTTACCTCTCCAAGATGCTCCCCTCTTCCTGAAAGCTTGACCCATGGGGAGCTCAGGGATGGAGAAAGTCTCCCTGAATTCAGAGGCCATCACCAGGCTTCATCCAGCATATTTTCCTGCTGCACAGCTGCTGTGTTTTAGGTCACCCTGTGCTTGCTGGCAGCGTGTGGCCAGAACCCAAATGAGCCTCACTGGTCCCCAACCCCTCACTGATCCCTAGGGCAGCCTTGCAGGAGATCAGCGCATTTTATGGGCATGGGCTCTGCACGGAGGAAGGAACTCCTCAGCTCTGCCTGTCCCCAAGGACTCTCATGAAAAGCTTTCTTAGGGTGTCTCCTGGGCATCGGCAGCATCTCCTGGAGCAATCTGCTGTGGAGGGATCTCAATCACAAACTCTGTCCTGCTCCACTGATGGCGTTATTAGAGCTCCCAATGTTAATAAAGCAAACAGACACAGCCGGCCCCCCTTTTGTCCCTTCCCCTTCAGCTGGGGTCCAAGGCTGCCCAGGCAGGTCCCTCCTCCTGCAGACGTGGGTAGGTGCTGGTGAGACGATGCATCATCACAGAGTCTCTGCCATTACACTCAGTTTTCTCCCGTGGGCTGGAAGTTGCTTTTTTTGGAAGAGATGCAGGCAGGAAAACTCATGTAGGCTTCGGTGATGAGACTGGCAGCTGCTGTCATCTGAGCCCAGCAGAAGGAGATGTTGGCAGGCCAGGCCAGCCTGGCCATGGGTGACGTTGTGATGGCAGACCACATGCCAAGAGATCCCCCAGTTTCTCAGCTGCCACCCTGCCTTGCCCAGGGATTTCCCCATCTCCCCCTGCCTCCCTGCAGCCTCCACCCACCTCCGCAACACCTCTTGCCTGGGACAGAGGGGAGCACTTGGCAATAACATCTTCCTTATGTGCCTGCAGCAACAGCCAAAATCCCAGGCCTTTCCTGAGATTGCATTTCAGTGAAATCCCCACACCCTCACAAAAGGAAAGAGCAAGACAACAGAATGTTATTCCTGCGAACACAAATACCCGCAGAGATCCTTTCCCACTACAGGCACTGGAGATGTGGGTACACAGGCTGGTGCCATGTCTGCATGCCTCCCACCTCCCCAAGCTCTGCTCACCAAGACTTCACCTGAAGCAGCCAGTTTGCCTGGGATGGTCCTCTTGCCTCCCTGCTCAGAAGCAGCACTGATCCCAGAGCAGTGCCTGCTCATCGGCTCCGGCTCCTCGCTGGATCCCGTGTGCTTACCCAAAGCACCTTCTTGGTTGTGAAGGACAAGGACCGAGCCCCTGATAATCTCGCTGGTGTGATCCGTTCAGGTGCCCCTGCTCCAGGACCATGCGCTGGGTTAGCAGCCCCGGTTTTGTCAGTATTGGCAAATCCAATCCCAGCCAGAGTAGTGCCTCCCGCCAGCTCATTAAGGAAGGGATTAGTACAAAACAAAACCCTCCCTACCCACCCCTGCAAACCGTCTCTGGGTCGCTGTCCTCACTCGACTGCTGTTTAACACACGTGGCAGCAAGCCGGTCCCCTGTGTGGCCACAACCTCTTGTGAGTGATGGGAGCCACCACTGCTCTGCCAGATCCTGTGCCTGCCCCAGGCAAGAGGTGGGGTGGCTGCACCCCTGTTCCACTGCTGCACACCCATTCCCTACCCAAAACTCCTCAGGGTCGGGTTTGCCTCCCACCCATGCCCACTGCTTTGATGGGGCAGCAGGAGTGGAGCAGCCGCCTTCCCAGCAGGAAGATGTTGGTGGAGGATTGTGCAAAGGCACAAGGCAGTTCACAGGGCCAGTTCCTGCCATGTTGATTGATGTTCCTGAGGAGCACACCTTCAGTTTATCTGCTCCCTTTTATTTCCAGCGCCTGGGAGCCATCTCCCTGCCACAGCGACCCTTGCATATCAGCATGAAGTACTTGGCTCCACAGCTAATTTGTACAAATTAAACCAATTTTAAGGGGAAGAAGAGATGCAGACTCACTATCCATAAACATTTTTCTGTGTAGTCTTCAACTTGTTCAAACCATGTACCTCCTCATGGTAACAACACATAAACAACTCCCATTGCTGGTTCCCAGTCTGTGTTTCCAAAAACATTTTTGGACTGGACCCTCCATCCCTCCCCATCTGCCCACAGCTCCTGTCCCTGGAATTTACCAACACTTAAAAATATTTTACACATCCCTGTAAAATCACACACATTTAAAGCCAGTTAAGGCCTGAATTATGTTTTAAGATGTTGTCCAATTTGTAAGCATCATAAAAACCTGAAACAAGTTATCGTAGAAGTAACCACAGGGAAATTACCATCCCAGCTAGAGGCTGAGGAGGCCATGACCCGGGTGCAGGAACAAACAGCTCTCCCTGTGGCTAATGCAGCCTGCGAGTGGGAGGGCTCCTGGCACTTTTGGGGGATCTATTTTAACCATCAAATCTGCGGTAACCCCAGGCAGCTTTAGGGCAGTCATTACATAGCTTGCCTGCTGCCACGAGAGCTTGGTTTGTCTCCAAGCACAAATTTGTCACCAGTGTGGGCAGAGCCCAGTCCCATTGCACCAGGGAATCCCATGGGGGCTTGAGGGATGGAGAGTTCCAGGAGGTGGGTGCCAGGACAGTCCACTCCCTGGACCTGTTTGGAAGCAAGCATGGAGGGAAGCATAACTTAGGCTGACACACTGGGGTTTTTTCCCCCAAAGGTATTACCTGGTGAGCCATGCAGGAGGGGATCATGCCCATGCAAAAAACTTTCCTGCCATACCAGGGCTCAGTCTCATGTTTTGTGTTTGATCAACCAGGCAGGGCTTGGTGTAGGGGGCTGCAATTCCTCAGCAGCACTAAGCACCAGCCAGCACACAGGTTGGCTGCTGCCTCCCAAGTCTTCTCCAGTTCATCTCTGCAAGGCATCACTGCCCTCTGCTACCTGACCATTTTTGCCATCTTGCTTCCTTTCCAGTAAGCATCATGCTACATCTTCCTTTTTCTCTGAAATCCCCTTGTTTTTGCTGCCAGCTTCCAGAGAAAGAAAGGCACCACGGAGCAGGATGCACCAGCTATCCTCACAGGGAGATCTCACTGGGTTCCCAGTCAGTGACATATCTGGGCCATTGGCTTTCTCCACCTCCATACAGGTTTTGGACACCATGGATGTGCACAAAAGGTGGGTTGTGAAATGCACAGAAAAAGATATGCACCAGGACCAGGACTCACATTCATGAGTGAGCCAGTCTCCTGCACAGTGGGAGCACCCAGATGCCTTCCCCATGTTTTGCACTCTCCATCTGTCTCCAATGCAAGGCAGGAGCCCAGTCTAGAAACCCACTGATTCTTTCCAGAGCTGCAAAATGAAGCTTTTTCATCCTAAGGACGCAGGCTGCTCTGCAAGCTGCCCTCCTGCCTCCCTAAACTGTGACCAGATTTCACACTGAGCCTTCAAAGGGAAGGAACTGGAGCAGCATCCCCAGCAGGCAGCACTCTGGGGACTGGCCAGCTGAGCCCCCCTGGGGTACCATGGGGCCACTGGTCCCCAAGGCAAGGCAACAAGTTCTCATGGCAGAAAGGTGTTAAGGCAGGCCAACCAAACAGGCTGCAGCTCAGCTGCTGGCAGGGAATCAGAGAGCCCAGGTCTGTTTTGCTGCCAGGTTATCAGTGGATCCATCAAGGGATGCCTTCAAGACGCCAAATCTATCAGCTCTCCCATATGGATGCCATCCACACTGAGCCATTTCCTGCCTAATCGGTATCAGCCCTGCTCCTCCCTCCCCAAAATCACTCTTTACAGCCTGCTGCAACTCTACAAATATTTTTACAACAGGTAAAAAAGGCATGCAGCGCATCCCCACCCCCCTCCCCTCCTTGCAACCCTCCCTCAGGGCTCTTGCTGTGCACCATCACCACACTAACTGGGATGCAGGTGCGGGAAGACATCCTTGGGGTCTAACATTAATCTGCACTCTGAATTTTCAGTGTGGCTCTGTAAATGCCCCAGTGGGTGCTGGAGGCCTTGTAGGTACTCAGAAATAGGGGGTGCAGGTGACAGGGGCTAGACAGGACCTCCCTAGATGCCAGGGCAGAGCCCTGGACAGGGCGTGCCTTATTTACCAGCAGAGAGGAGTTTACCTTGTGAAGGTTTCTGTGCCTGATAGCCTGGGATTATTTTGTCTTTCATGTGGTCTCTAATGAAAGGGAGTCTGGAACAGATGCAGATTTGAAAGAAAAGAAGAGGAGGAAATTTCTTAGCATAGGGTTTCGGTTCCCCTGCCTATAAACAGTGCTGACAGTGAGAGGCAGTGGTGATAAACATGGCGATAAGAGTCCAGCTAGACAGGTAATCTGGCACAAAAGGTCCGTCTGGAGAAGTTTAGGCAGAAGTCACCACATGCTGTTTAAAAAACACAAAACCTCAAACCCTAACCAGTGTGAGTGGTTGCACCAGGGAATTCCCCGGGCTGCTTGGGCACAGGGTATCCCTGGCAGGAGGGGATTTTACTCCATTACTGAGCACGGTTCCTCTTCCTGCCTGGCAGCTCTGGGAATTCCCAGCAGAGGGGCTGCTCCTAGCAAAGGCACTCAGCATTCCCTCCACAGACCCAAAACCATCTCGCTTCCTCATCTGATGAGCTGTCACATATTCTTAAAGTTAAATGTCTTCAGTGCTCGCTATTTGGGGAAATAATTCCTTCTGTTTAAAGATTCATTGATATTGGTGTTGGAGAGAAAAACATCAGCATTCCCTTCCTTGTGGTCAGAAATCGCTGCAGGGCAGGATTGTTTCTGATAACAATAAACAGCACCTTGGCCCAAGGATCATCCCACTGGTGGTGCTGTTCCCAGGGTCCCAGGTAAAGGGAGCATAAATCCTAAAGCCTTGAATAAAGAGAGTAAATGTTTTAAGGCAGAAGCAGCACATATAAATTGTGCAGAACTTTATAAAAGCCACAGAAAATACATCTCTGCCACACAAGCAACATAAGCCTTACACAACAGTCGGGATGATTCATGGTAGTGGAGAGGCATGAATCACCAGAGGCGGGTGAAACAGGTTTCTACTCTGTACCTGTAATGCAGAGACAGCCCAGCTTCGGCAGGGATCTTATCAACCCCATCTTCCTCCCTCGGCACTGCTGCATGACTCGACTTGCCAGCATCGGCATTGCTGGGGTGTGATGGGAAGAGCCAGGGCAGGGTAAGGTGTTGTAGGAGAGCCAAGGAGGGTTTCTTTTAGACCAACTGGTGCCTAACAGAGACAGCAGAGAGATGCCCCTTATTTTCTGGTGATAACAATGAAATATTTCTACAAAGAGCAATGCCAAAGGGGCAGAGATTGTATGTCTGGCCAGCACAAAGCTTCTGAAGTTGAAAGCGAAATACCCAAAGGCTCTGATGGCTCTCACTCGCCAAGTGACCTAGCTACTAACAAAAGAACCAGCAAGGGAAATAGTCTGCTCTCTGGCAAGCATGGAGACATGTCTCTCTTTAAGGCTGAGAGAACTGAATTGGTGGTTAGAGATGAAGGTGCTCATAAGAAGCTGAATTTTAAAACCTGTAAATCAACTAAGTAAGAAGGGCGTGAGCAGTTCTGGTTTCCTGAAAGGAAGTTCATACCTCTATCTGCTAGGACGCTTTCTTGCATTATCAGGACAGCAAAGTAAGGAGAACTACTTGACATAATGTGTCTGGGGTTTCAAAGCTCTTTAACAAGGGTCCCTTACAAAAGATTATTAAGGAAATTAAGCACTTGCAAAGCAAATGGAAAAAGTAACTCGAATGGTCGGAAACACAGAGGCTGAGCAGCCTTTATTAATGAGGGCTGCCTTACAGGAGGCCATGGTACCCGTGGGGAGCCTCCCCAAGTTTTCGTGTCAATACCAGTGGTGTTAAAGAGATGCCTTAATGATCTGGAAAAGGAGAATGAAAAATGTCATAAGAAAAACCTGGCAGAGGACCCAAACTGCACAGAGTGTTCAGAACAACAGAAGACTACGGGGAACTTCAAAAGGCCTGAAAAGAGCTTGATGGATGGGCCAGTCAATGGCGGATGAAATCCAAAGTAGACAAATGCATAGTCATGCACGCTGCGAGGAACAGGCCCCACTAATTCAAACAGAATGTTCAAGCACAGAAGAACAGGGGAGATAACAGGGGAAATTCTCTGGTGCCAATACCTCCATCGATGGCACCTCCTCATCAAGGATGTCATGCTCAGACCTGGTTGCTTCACTTTGGGTAGAAGCAGTTTTCAGCCCTGCTTTCCCCAGGAGGAGCCCAGGGGCTGCACAGGCACAGAGGAACCCTGCCCATTGTTAGGCACTGGGATCAGTGCAGATGGAGCAGTAGCCTGTCAGGTGAGGCTAAGCATCTTCTCTGTCAGGAAGTGCTGATCAAGAGCCTGATTTTGTGGTCTGAGATTGTTTTGAAAGGGACCCTCATCTCCTGGAGGAAGAACCCAGTGAGACCTGCCAGATGTTCATCCTGCTGGAAAACCTCCTGACAGCAAGGTAAGGTGAAATACTTTGCTGCCTTCCCCAGGGATCAGTCATCCCAGAGGATGGCTGCTCTGAAGCAGACTGGGAAGGTGGGAAGTCCCATGTGGAGCCCAGGTTCAACGGGATCAGCCAGTCTGGTAAGGACCACGTGGTGCCTGACCCCAAAGCTGTCTCTCTCATAGGATTGGGTGAGCCACTTGTTTGCTCAGCTGGGGATGGCCCCAGCTCTCCACTTCACCCCTCTCCCTACAGCGCTGCCCAATCCAGGATGGAGCAATTGTGGAGATTGAGCTACAGTTCTCCAGCATTAACAAGTCCCCTCAGTGGGTGCTTGGAAGTGATAAACATCTACAGTGCCTTTGAAACCAATGCAGATGTAAGGAGGTATCAGTCACTGAGTAGGGGATCCCAGCCAAGCAGGGCAGCACAGCTGGGCAGGGGGTGCCCCTAAAGGCTGGGGGACAGATGCCAGCAGGGTCCCAACAAGACACCCTAGCTTTGACACTTGAGAGACAGTCGGCTTTGATGGGAGCTTTGCTTTAAGAGCTGGACACTCCAGCCCTAGCGCTGGCATTGAGGAGCTCCCCATCACAGGCTGGGGAGGGGACAAAGCAATAAACACACCACTGAACACCACTGGGCAGTCTGGTGTGAGGAGAGACCTTGTAAGAAGACCTGGTGGCAATGGTGCTGAGGAGGCAATGAACACACAGCTAGGAGTGGGGAAGAGAGCACTCATTCCCAGAGAGGAAAGCAAGCAAAGGCACTCGAAGAGTCCCACTGGATTTTTCCCATCTACTCACAGCCTTGTCAATGGTTACTTTTCCGCAAATAAATTCAATATTTATTTCCAACAAGTGGCTGGTGGGTGGTAGAGGAAGGAAAGACACTTATTGAATAATTGCACAACCCTCAAGAAAAGCCATAAATTACCCAGCTCTGTCACTATAATTTCCAGCCAAAGTCCTAATGAATCTTTCCCAACAATAGTGTAAGGACAGGTCTGAAAATGTATTGAACCATCTAAGCACTTGGGTAAGCAAAGCAGAGACATTAATAACCACCATGAGACAGCCCACACTGCAGCAGGGACAGAGCATCGCGGGCTGCCTTCACCCCACGGCCTCTGCTGCAGCCTTTGCTGCCCCATCACAAGGCGAGGGCAGCTCTGGGGGTCACCAACCCAAATGAGGAATTGGAGGCTTAAAAAGTTCAAAGGTTTTGATAATTATAGGCAAGAAAACGCCACAGCAGGAAGGCATCACTAACAGAAATTGGTGCCCGAGGTATGTCTATGGGTAGGAGAGAGGCGACAATTTTGCTGGTTTACCCTGTAGTTTTGATCCACAAAGCAAGAGAAGATGAGAGGTTTGTCCACACAATGACTCATGTTTCACCTACAGGCTTCAGCCCAGCACATTAATGTAAGAGCAGATAAAAAATACAGGCAATTTTTTTGCCAGACAATAACAAAATGCAGTCAAAGCTACTTCTGTGAATAGCTTCTCCAAGAAGTGTTTCTTAATTCAAACATATCTTTTTGCCTTTTATCCTCAACTCTTCCAGAAACCAGTATAAGGGAAACTTAAAAAAAAATAAAATAAAAAAAAAAAAAAAAAAAAAAAAGTACTCAGGTGGTGGCAGGTGGGAAACTCCAACTCTCACCAGGATTACACCCACTCTTACAACAGTGGCAAACCAGCACCCTGATGGCCATGGGATGCTGGGGCCTAGGGCACCCAAATACCCTTCTTCCAGATAAACTCAGTCCTGAGCTTCGAGTCCAGTCATGCTCCTAAGTCCCTGATACGCTGTATGCTTTCACTTCATGTTTCACTTCTGCACTTCAAATACTATTCTCACAGTGAGGATTTACTGCTGCTGGGTTTGCAGCAGCCCTCCACTGTGTATCATGTAATGCCATCTCCAAACCACCGGCACGACTCTCTCCAGTGCTTACAGGATCCCCATTACTGATATCTGAGCACTTCACGAACCATAATGCATTTAAGCCTGCAACCTCCAGCTGAAGCAGAGAAGAGTTATTACTTCAGTTTACAGAGGGGAAACCACGACACAGCAGGGATGGCTTGCCTAAATCCATGGTAAAATCTGTAGCGAAGCAGGTGATAGGGATGTGGTTTCATGTCTCTTGGATTAGCATCCTAATACCAAATTCACCGTTCCCTTCCCATTCCCATGGAAGGCCTTCCTCCACCAAAGCTTTGGATGTTATTGCCTGCCCAGTCACACTGGAGTTTTCAATCTAGAGGGTTATACTCCCAGCCCACTCTGCCAGAGGCACAGACAGCTCCTCGGACGCCGGGGGGCAGCTGGGAAGGGAGGTCCCATGGGAGTCCGCAGCCTCCCGCAAGCAGACAGATTAATGTTTCAACTTGTCTTGGTGTGACATTTCCATCTGGTTTGACAAACTAAACATTTGATTTTGCAAATGTCAAAGTATTTCCATCAAAAATGTCGATGGTGAAGTCTGACATTTCTTAATCTCTTTTTTGTTCCCATTCTGCGATCATTTTTGATATTTCAGCTTTGTCTTGATTTGAGAGGGAAAACACACTGCAATTTTTGACCAGTTTAAACAATTACATATTTGAACCTAAGCCATTATCTAGGTTGTGTGGGCTTTTCCTGTCAGGAATAGACATTGATGGTGGCACTGGACAGTCCCTCCATGAACCCTGGTTATTTACAGGGGGAGCTCAAAGTCACAGCCCAGAGAATGCTGGGAAGCAAGCGTATGAAGTTTCCTTGTTTCAGGCTCCAAGCCGCATCCAACCTGCCCTTCACCTCCAACTTCTTGCTCAGCTTTTTTATGAGATCACCCTGAGCTCCATCTCTAGGGGCCTGGGTAAGGGGGCTTCCCACCACCTCCTGGTGTGTTAGTGGAAGAAGGAGCAGAAGTCAATGCAGAAGAGCACGTACCGTACGGAAATCTATAGTCAGCTGCATTTTGATACAGTTCCCAGAGTACCTAATTATGCAGCTCGGATTTCTCCCTGCTCCTCATTCCAGAGATAGCTCACCCTGAATCTTTATCAGGCCTTCGGGCTTTGCAGACTGAAAGGAGACATTCGGCTCTCCCTTCTTCCCAGCAGGATGGGAGGGCAGAGGTAGAAGGGCGACATACTGCTCTTGTCAGATTTGCAGAATGCAATGTCAGGGAGCAGGCGTCTAAGTGCACATAACACCTAAATAAATGCCTGGCTTCCCTGCGGTGCTCAGGCTCTGCTGGGGAAGGCTGGTGTGGAGCCAAGGAGGCAGCTGCAGCAGCGCAGGAACACGCTTTGAGGGGGTCTTAGAGGGATTTGGGAGAGGGACAGCATGCATGAAAATTGCATCACAGCAAAAGCTAATTGCCAAGATTAACAGGCTCCAACAAGTGAAGGGTGAGCACTTGAAGTATGAAGTGTCAACTGAGATGTGAGCATTACCCACAGAGCCAAGCAGGGATGATGTGAAGTGGGGCAGAGCTATTTTTGAGTGATGAGGGGGCTACACAGCCCTATCTGTACCCCATTTCCAGGGGATGGGCAGAGGGACTGAATGGCCTACTGCCCCTTACCCACAGCAGGGAGGGTACCTTTGGTGGGCAGATGCAGGGAGCACAGAGTTTTACAAACCATGTTCCTCCACCCCAACGGTTTTCATATTAGAGTTTTCTCAAAGATGGGGTCAAGGACAGACAGCAGCTCTGCCAAAGTGCCACTGTGTGTTGCATTATGTCACAAGAGAGGTGAAGAAATACTATTTTCAATTAGGAACTGGTGACCTAATGGGAGAGGCTTGAGCCACTGTGAGGGAGCAGACAGTGGGGAGCAGGTGGATGCCTGCTTGGAAAACCAAAGCCAGCTGCAAGAAAAATAAACACAGTCAGCCAGCTCAGATGCTCAGCCAACCCAGGGACATATTAACTGCACAGCCAGGGAGAGCTGCGAGGTGGTTGCAGGAGCCGGACAGCTTAAGAGATGGATGAACACCATGGCCAGGAGAATTTGTCAGTGTTTAAATTAAATAAGGATAGACATGGAGGTACTGTGGCTTTGCAGAAACACCTGGGTCTGCATGTGTAGCACAAGGCAGAGGCTGGTGATGGTGGTATGCTGCGAAAGGAGAGGAACTGCTTACAGGAGAGGCCAAGAATGCCACCACTGCCTCTGTGGATGAGGGGAATGAAGAGGCACAGCTGGAACAAGGCCTGTGGCTCTCCTGCTTAAATCCTAAAGGAAAAGTGAATGGGACACATCTGTGTTTGGCTTGAAAAGGCAGGAGTGCTGTAGAGGAGGATGATGATGAAACTCACATCAAGTCCTGAAATAAATTGATATGGGAACTGAGAACAAAGCCTGGTTTCCCCACTTGGCTAGCAGCATGCTGCAGGGCACCCACTCCTCTTTACGAGCGCATCCCCTGAAACCAGGTTTGGGGCAGGCGTGATTCACAAACTAGAGAGAGATAAACTTCTAACAAACATTATTTGCAAACGTATCATTCAGCCAGCGCTGTTTCTAGGTTACACAGCTGACAATTTTGTAATGCAGAAAGAGAAAAAAGATCAAAACCAGCCAACATGTCAAGGAACATAAGCCACAGAAGACAAAACACAGGGGAAAAAAAAAAAAAAGACCAGTTTTCAAAGAGAAAAGAGAAAGAAAACATTAAACCATGGGGTGCCTGGAGATCTCCGCCAGAACCAAGCAAACCTTCCTCTGTATCAAGGCTGGGAAGTCAGAGTTAAAGTGATGAAAACTTGAAAACTCATTGTGGGGAGGGGGGAAGTTAATAGAGGGCAGCAAACACGGTGTGGGGCACGAGAGGGCCCCTGGCACAGCTGGGTCTCAGTGCAGGGTACAGTGCTGCTTACCCAGTGCCCAGCATGGGGATGTCCTGGGCTATTCATGTGCACAGTAAATGGTTTGAACACAGCAGAGGTGAAAAGGAAAATGCCTGAACGTCACCGCAGATATTCCCCCAAATGTGTCTGTGCATAATGCAGCAGCATCCAAAACCCAAATAAAACATTACAGAATATATAAAGGATGGGACAGGTAATACTATTATATAAAGCTGTCTTCACATCCAGACTGGGGGCCTTTCCAAAAAGATACGCTTCAGCCAAACAAACGATGGAGCTCAGTGGAAGGATAACTGGATGAGGTTTAATGGCCTGTAATAGCCATAGGTTGGACTAAGTGAGCTAATAGTTTCTGCTGGCCTTAAAGCCTATGAATGTAGGAATAAATCAAGGTAACACTTGTTTAGTTCCAGTCCCCTAGCCTGCAAAATTACGATGCAGCAGAAGGAGGGGGAAGTTAGAGATGGGCAATGGAGGTAGCATGGAATGAGGAAGGGGATGAATGAGATACAGTGAGTCCAGTGCTCGACAAACCCCAGAGCCACAGATGAAGATACTGGGTTTTGCACAGCATGTGACTGACCTTGTAGCTTGTGCATGAGAGGAATTGCTGCAGTGGACTTACAGAAGTAAGGGGACAGCTGGGAAGGAGTGGCAGTTGCTGGGGCAGGTGGGAACGCATGCCTTGGGCCAGAATCAGCCCATGGCCAGTGGGACTGGTAGGAGATGCAAAATGGGAACATGGAACACCAGAAGAGATGGCACCAGTCCTCATTCCCTAATGCCCATGGATGGATGAAGAAATTCCTCCGCCAAATGCCTCATCCTGGGGCAGGTTGTGGCTGAGAAATCCCAGAATAAATATGGTCAGTGAGGAGAGGGGAAGCACCAAAGGCAGGGGCACAAGGTGAGTAAAGCCACAGGAATGGCAGCCAAGCAGTGGAATAAGTTGGAACTGATAAAACGTTCCAGGGAATACGAAGGGCTTTTAAAGACACTGGGGTAAAGAAGCACTAGCGAGACAGAAGGATAATAATAAAGGAGGAACGGGCTGGAAGGAACGAAGAGCTTTAAAAAGGCTGTTGCAGAATTGCTTTTTTAAATTGCTCTTTAAGGCGATAACTAAAGAGAAGAGGCATGGTCAATTAGGAAGTAATGAAGACCTTGTAAATACACTTACTGATAAAAAGCACGTAAGGGAGCGCTTGACAAGCCCAACATACACAAATCAGCCGGGGCGAACAACATGCGTTCTGAATTATTAAGGGAATTCACTAACGAACTTAGCAAGCCTCCGCCACTTCAAAACCCACCACCACCAAAAATAAAATTGCAGTCGGCCAAATTCCAAGCTGGTGTAACAAATCAGTGGAGAACTCAGGGGGGTGGCGGGAACTGTCCGGGAAGGAAATAAGCACAAAGCAAAATTTAAAAGAAAATAAAAAAGGGGAGGCTGGAAAAGGAGACTGACAATTAGTAGCCAGGAAATTCGTTTCATCTTCTGGGCAAGGAATGCCACAAAAATCAGGGATTAAGGAAAAGGTATTTGAAGCTCCCAGAGGAAAGTAAAGCCAGAAGCAATGCCAAGGATGAATTTATTAAGGATGAACTACAACGGTCAAAGCTGACTGGTATTTTACAGGGCATTGCACCCTCTCTGGAGGCAGGGATTGGTGGATAAAGCCTGGCAGGACACACGGTATTTCACTCTGTGTCTCCTAGACATTTCTGGGAGGGATTAGTTGACTGCAAAGCAAGGCTAGCTCGACAGCCCACACAGCACAGCGGCCAGTGGAGGAACCAGCACTAGGTTTGGTCCTGTTTGGGATGAACATTAATGATCAAGAAGATAAATGACAAAGTAATTGCATTTGCAGATGATGCTTAATTAGGTCACACTGCGAACAGCAATAACACAACAGGAGCCAGGAAGGTTTAAAACACAAGTGGAACTGGGCAAGCAATGAGCCTGAAATGATGCAGGGACCTCAGGGGAAATGTATCCTCAATGTAGGTGGTGGGGACCAGCTGGGAGACAGCCCTGGAGCTGGAAGTAGCAGACTAGGTGTGATGTCTCAATGCATCTGTCCTGCATTCTCTGTGCACTGAAAGTCATTGCGATCCCTCAGAATCACCAGTGGTATGGCAGGGTTTAGCCAGGCATTTTTCAAGGAGGACACTGATTACTGCCTTGTCTGGAGGTTTTAGGGCAGAAAGGGTGGTTCTGGGGATCAGGAGAAAGATACTCCCTTGGCTCCAGGGGCTGCGTGCTGGCCACCTCTTGTGGCATGCCCAGGGCTGAAGGGGTACCCAGGAGAGATGACATCTCCACTCCGGGAAAGAGCACAAAGATTTGCTCAGCATGGGAGGAAACCCCCTCCCACCACCCACCCTGAACAGGGCAGGGCAAATAAAAGGAGGGATTCCCAGCAGAACGGGTGTTATTTGGGAGAGCTGTCAGAGTGCTCACTCCTGGGGCACCTCTGCTTCTCATCCGCCTGATGGAAGCTGACGTTGCATGAACCTTTCCGAGCAAACTCAAATTATTTTAATTTCTAAATCCAAACAGCTTCAATTATATCATTTCCCCTGTGCGAAGCTGGGTAATGCTCTCCCTCTGCTTCCCTGGCAGGACTACGGCAGCTTTGACTGCCGGCAGTGCTGAGGGCTCGGGGCTTATTTGGGGGTGCCTGGAGCTCAAACCCCTCCCTAGGCACCCCTCCTGTTCAGGGACAGCTGAAGGGGCACATTGGGGCAGATCCCAGCAGGCAAGGTGAGGTGGGGTGACAGGGTGACTTAAACACACAGAAGGGATTTCCAACATTCAATTTTGCATGTGTATCAGGAAAAAAAAAAAAAAAAGACAAAGAGAAAAAAAGGCTTTTCAAAGACATTAAAAATCTTTTGGATGAACTCTACTATTCACAGCAGAGCTTTTTGGTTTTTCTACTTTTGCTTCACAAGGAGGACCCTCTCTTGTCAGGATCAGAGGGGATTTCACCTTAAGGATGAGCAACAAACAATGTGGTAGTTATGGAAATAAAGGGGTGAAAAAGCCAATTGAGGGAACACTTCCTAAACAGCTCTGCTTAAATAATTAACTGAGTTTCTTCCTGCACTCGTATGTCCCTCACAGTTTCAGTGCCATCCCTTTGCAAAGGATATATTGCACTAATACTCACATATCATAATTGTTATTATACACCTCCAGCTGTCTTTGGCAATTTTTTTTTTCTCCCACAAGGAGCTCTCCTTTTCTACACAATTGTTGCTGTCTCAGCACCCTTTTCACCCTTTTCTCACCATTGTTTTACCCACAGCCTGTGCAGGGCAAGCAGAGCAATCCCTGGATGCAACTCCTTCCTTTCATGTCCAGGCTCCTACAGGTTTTTTCACCTCCACCCCAAACTTTCTTTCCCTCAGCATCATCCCTTTCTCCTCCCTTCCTCTTGCTGCCCCCTCTTCCTCCTCCTCCATTTCTTTCTATGCTATTTTTACCAGGGTGCCAAGGTCTCTGTTTCCAGCAGCTCATAGAGCCTCTTCTCCACCTCAACCAAGCCAAAATCCAGGCATTTCCCCCTCCTTACACCCACACTCAGCTCCTCAAACCAGCTAGGGGCTTCTGCTGAGCCACTCACAACTCACCCACTGCCACATAGTCCCAGCAAACCTGGTCTCAAATGGACAAGCTATCCTAGATCTGTCACACACAGGAGATGCTGACCCTGCTGCCACCACCTGTAGCATTCCTCCCTCAGCCATGACCTTGCTGCCTTTTAGCCCCTCTGATCATGCTCCAGCATCACCTGGCTGCTGGCAGCCCCTGAGCCCCTCACCCTCAGCACCCTGCCAGCACACAGATGGGGACAAGGCAGGGGCTGGACTGTTCTTGCTCCCACCTGGAACCCCTTTGCTCCAGGAACCACAGCTCTCCAGCACCGTCTCCCTTCTAGGCTCCACTAGAGTTTGCCCGAGCTCCCTTCAAACACCCTCTCAACCCCTTCATTTCTGGTTTGAATTCCCAGCCCCTTATCACATTACAAAGTAACTGGGGCGCCTCTGCACTCCTCTAAACTTAAACACCTTTTATTCTCATTAAAGGGGTCTGTGCTTCTCTCCCACTTCTCTATCTCCCAGTTAAAAGCCAATTAATTACTGTTGACTTTCCCAGCAGATGTTCTCGCTTCGGTGCTGGTCGGAAACGCGGTGATTTGTGAACCGCAGGGCTCCGGTGTGGAGGAGTGAGGACTGGGACACACAGGCCGGCAGGGAAAGGAGCCCTTCCCAGCCAGCCCAGCTTGTGAAAAGGGAGAGACCATGGCTGTTTATGAGAAAGTCACTGGCTGTTTTTCTTGGAAAGAAGTAAAATCCTCAGATAGGGGTAAAATCCTGATTCTACAGAAAATGAAGCAGTGTGGATTTCAGTTGGGTCTGGTCAGAGGTTTATTTCCCCTTGTACAAGAAACCTCTCATAAATCACTGCTCTCTCCAAGGGCTTTTCAAAGCAGTGATGCAAAACAGAACTGTACTGTCCGCCAAAGGCTAGCCGGCCCCAAAGTGTGCAGGGAAGTGGGAAGGAATGGGCAGCCATCTCTGCTGCCCCACTGCTCTGTCCCTGCCATGCTCCCCACTGCCCTGCCTCTGTCCTCCTCTCCCTGCAGCCCACAAAACACTAGCAAAGGGCAGCTGGGATAATGACCAAATGGGTGCTGGGGGAAGGAGATAGGTAACAGTGACAGATCAGAGGGAGGATGACCTGGTAGCATGGTGTGTGTTCTGAGGCAGGGCATCTTGCTGATGTGTATAGGTGTATTGCTGGGTATGGGCATCCCAATGGGCATGGGCAGCCTGGTGGGCATGGGCATTCTGTTTGTTCAGGGCGTCCTGGTGGACATCCCAGAAGCCAGCCTCATGCACAGGGCCATCTTAGGGGCCAGAACATTCCAAGAGGAATGGGCATCCTGGTGAGCATGTGCAGCTCCTGGCTGGTGCTAATATCTTCACCACGGCCTTTGCTCTGCTGGAGGTTCAACACCCTAGTGCAGAATGGGACATAGGAGTATGAAGTCCCCACCAACAGGGTGCATGTCAAAGGCACCTTTTTCTGCAAAAATGCTGCTTAAAATACTTGCAAATAGTGAAGCTCCTGGGCTAACAGCCATGCAAATCCCCCTGATGATTACAGTGACTTTCTAATATCGACAGAAACCTCTGTGCTAATGAAATGCACTGAAGTTAAGCAGCCGTGGAAATGCCAGTGTAAAGGAGAAATGCCACCAAACAGACACTAATGGAAACCTAAATCCCCAGAACTAACGGGCTGTGATTGGAGAGGAGAGAAGGGAGCAGAGGTCTCCCGTGCCACTGTCCCTGGACAGCGGTGTGACCTTCTCTGACTTTGACTACGTGGTGTCGTTGCCCTCAGAAGAGAGGGGGTGCATGGTTGGGGGTACTACTGGGGACAGAAACTGGGAATATGTGTAGGAGTTTATCCCTTTGTCTGGTGCTTTGAGGTGTTTTTGCTTCCTGGGGAACCTCCAGTGTGACTGGAAGTGCCTACTGTGGAGCGGGCGCCTAAGGAATGCAGCTGCTTGCAGCCCTGCCTGGCCCTGACAGGCTGTTTCCCACTGAGCTGTGGGTAGAAAATGGGATTTCAGCTTTTCCTTTTCATGGTAAATGTTTCTGATTCTGCCAGCTGATGTGTTCACCTCGAGAGTTAATAGGCAATAAGCAAAGCGATGTCATTCTTGTTAAGGAGACAGAAAGGGCTCCATTTAAATGCAATGTGCGGGCGACATAAGCTGGGTTGGGAGAATACCCTGCGCCTCCCAGCAGTGGTTCAGGGAGCAGGGAGGGCGGTTTGCATTTTCTCTGACAGCAGAGGCAGGCTAGGTGCATGGCTAGAATGCACCAGCACTGAAAATAGGGATTTTTGTCATCTTCCCATCAGCATTACCACGTGTTTGAGTTGAAAGGGATCTCAGACAGGGGTCTTCCAAGCTGCTCTTGCCTGGTTATCAGGACAGACGAGGCACCCTCTCCCAGCCTCACTCTGCCTCATGTGCTGCCACTCTTTGCAGCTGTGGGAGCAGCACAGCCCAGCACTGTGCTGCTGCTGTGAGCAGCATGTTCCTGGAGAGAGGCAAGAAATAGGGACTGAACCCCTTCAGATACAATTCATCTTCTCATGCTGGTTGCAAGGTGCCAGCAGTGTGGCAAACCAGGGTGCCCTATGCTGTGAGTAGATTTCCTGTTGAACATTTTCTACTAATTGCATTTAAAATCTCACACTAAGATGAGGGTAAAGGCACCCAGGTGATCAGTGAGAACACACTCAAATCAACTCATTACAAAACCCCCGTTACTGATAGGGACCCCTTTTTAAATAACAAGTGTTGGATTCTTCTTGCTTTTTAAAATTCCATTAAAGGAGAAATTGCAAAGGCTTTCTGGCTCCTTTGATCATTTTTAATGGTCCTTTCCAATGTGAGAAAGAGGAGGGGAACGGTGCTGAGCCAAGGGAAATGCTCAAAGGGATGACTGCACTGGGTTCCACTCACATCTCCAAGGAGAAATCCCTTGGCCATGCACAGAGTGCTGCCTTCCATCACAGATGTGTTCCCAGAGCCCACTATTGCTGCTGCAACCGGCCAGGTTTGCATGGTCTCCTGGCTCTGGGACCAGCTTGTGAAAGGAGAAGAGAAATGCCAGGGTCTTTGTGACCAGGGGGACTGCTGGTGATTACATGCGATGCTGGTGTCACCTCGGAAGGGCCTGTACAGCTTGCATAACAAAGTTGAATAGTGACAAAAGTTGTGTTCCAGCCTTGACCCCAGCCATGGCATGGTGTGTGAGTGATGGGAACAGGACAGCATGCATGGAGGCTCAGTTGTCACTGCCCAAGGCAACATTGGCATCACTGTATCACTACATCGCTATCACTGGGCATCACCCTGGGGGTTCACCACTGCCAGGACCACCGCTGGGCTGTGCCAAGCTCACCACTGCCAAGGACATACAAGGTCACTGTCTTCTCACTGCTGTGGCATGTGAAGGATCTATTTCCTTACAGCCACGCACGTCCTTTGGCTTAAACACCAAAGCCCTGGCAGGTAAAACTGCTTTTTTCTTTTGTCTTTTTATTGAAGGGCAGAACATGCAGGCAAAGGAACGGCAGCCGGGTGTGTTCTAATGAACCTTGATTTCTAGCAAAGCCTTTAATAGTATCTTGGTCTTGTGGTATCTTGCTTGAAAAATTAATTCAAATTGGTTTGGATATAAGCCTTTTCACTGGGGCTGAGAATAAGCTGAAGGATCTGAAACAAAAGGGAACAATAATATCTTGAGCTGGAAGGTGCTGTTCAGACCCAGCAAGGATTGGTGTTAGGCCTGGTTTTATCTAACACCTTCAATTAATTATCTAGGAGAGGGAACAAACAGCACCTTAATTAAATCTTCAGATGACATTACAGTGAAAAGGTGTTAGACTCCAACAGGGACGTGCAAAGGGGCTGGAGAAGGCAGTGGAGAGAGCCTGGCTGACTCAGCCGTGCCATTCGGGAGGAGGACCTGGAGCAAGCTGCGTTCTCCAGGCACCCCTTTTCCCTCATGCTACATTCACGGAGATGAATGTGGAGTGACCTCAGCCTGCCAGCTCTGTTTCCAGCATTCTTTTACCCCGAGATTCCCATCTGAGTAGGCTTTGGTGCTGCCAAAGCCATGACTGTCAGAACAGCACACGCTCCTCCTGCCTGCTGCCCCCTTGGCCATACTGGAACCATGCTGGACCATGGAAGACTTGCACCTCCTGTGGCTCCTTTAGCATCTTTGAAGCTGTATCTGGGCTGAGTTTGCTCAGAGGAAAGCCAAAACCCCTCAAGCAATCTGTTTGAGGTAGCAGAACACAAGTGAACTTAGCAGAGGCACACCTATGGTCCTAACTGGAAATGCCAGGTTTATTAATAAAGAAACGAGCTAAGGAATTTCTGGAGAAAAAAAAAATAACTAAAAATGGAGCTTCCAGAGGAAGCTACATAAATGCTTTTCTGAAAAAAACTAAGCACAGAAAATATTTTCAAGAGAATTAAGAAGAACCATAAGTATTTCAGGCTAGAAAAGAGAAACTAATATTGTGAGCATAAAAATTTCAGTTCCTTTGCAGTTCATACATTTTATAACAGAAATCCAGACATCTAAAAATCAAAATAAACCACTCCAATAACAATCATAACTCTGACTCTCCCTTTTTCTTCTTTCCTGGCATCCAGACAATGGCTCAGAAATGCATCTCATAACTCCAGTTTGGCACCGGAAGTGACTTCTATAAAGCGGGATAATTAAGAAAGAGTAACGTGTTATTTTAGAAATTACATCCTCGCCATAACATGCTGGAGGAGGATGCTGCACAGCCACGGGCTGAGACCGCGCTGCTCGATGCATGCTGGCACCCTTGGCACCGAAGCCGTCGGCATTCCCAGTTGGGGGAGTTTCCAATGGTTCAGGGTTGGTTGCAGTCAGCCCGAGTGTATTCAAGCTTTGCATTTGCAAAACCATAGTCCTTAAATAGTGTTTAACTCCCAGGTTCTCTGCTGCTGGGGAGGGCGGAGGGGAGGGCGGAGGTCAAAGCAAGGCTGCTGCTGGCAGAATGATTAATTCAGGCTGCGAGGAGCGGGGTTGCGGTGCTCTGGGATGACAAGCACTGACATCTCCCCGTGCCTTATTCTGCTGCACTGAGGCTGTATTTTGCATCTTGTATCGTGCGTCAGATGTTTTTGGTGTGGTGTGGCTAATAAACCAGCCGCTGGCAATTCCCACTCCCCTTTTCCACTGCAGCATTTTATTGTTGAGGCTGTTGTCCCTCTTTTACATCCTAGTGTTTATTTTCCCCTATTCTTTAGATTAGCTTTTAACTTCAGGTGGATGCCAGGCTTTTATTCAGGAAAAAAAAAAATCCCCCAAAAAACAACAATCCCATGAGCAGTCAGATCTAAAAACATCTTGCAAGCACCTCTAAATATTTCAGGGAGCGAGTCTGTCAGGGTTGCAGGGAACGTCTCCGATCTGTGCTCATTCATAGTTTAGCACATCCCTTGCCTCCTCCCACCTTCACAAGTGATTGCGCCTGAGCTCAAACACACACGCACCTTCCTCATGCTGAAAACATGTCAGCAGCTTCCCGCAAGGAGCTGGGCCAGTCCGGGCTGCCAACCCGACTGCCCTGGCCCTGCTGGGGGGAGAGGAGCAGCAGGAGAACCGCTGCCTCCAATTAATCCTGAGCAAAGTCCCAGGGCAGCCAGAGAGAGCTCAGATTTATCTCCCGACTGCCTGACTTGGCTCCTCTTTCCCAAACATTTGGCAGCGGCGGCTGAGACACGGCGGCTGGTGGAAACCCGCAAGGGTCCACCGGCGCTGGAACTGCTTCAAGGAACCTGCTGAGGGTCTCCGTGGTGGGGTGGGACCCTCGGGGAACCCCAAGGCAGAGGCGCCCGCCCTGCCGTGCTCTGTTCCCGTGGTGTGCTGATTCCCTTCTCTGACCCTCTTGCCTGCTGCTGGCAGCTCCCCCCGGTCACCGCGGGCGCACGGGAGCTCAGCCTTGGCTGGGACCCACGCCAGGCAGGAATGCCGCGGGGAAGGCAACCCGCAGCCAGTGCCTAGCAGAAAGGATGAGCCGGATGGTTAAAGAGGTGTGAAAATAACATTTTGTTTTATTTTTGTTTGTTTTTTTTTTCCCCCCAGTCCTATTAAAAGAAGATAGTCGAAATCCCTGCAGCCAGGGCAGAGCCAGACACGCTGGCAGATCCTCCAACCTTAGAGCAAGGACGGTGGCAAGTGGTGGCTGGGAGCAAAGCCGAGATGCTGCTTAACCTTGGAGATGACCCATCTGCCCAGGCAGCGTTCTCCAGCCCTGCTGCGTGGGCACAGAGGGATAAAAGGATTCTTGCTGGCAGCACAGAGCAGTAAGTCACGCTGAAAAAAAGAAAAAGGAACAGCAAAAGCAGAGGGAGATTGAAAAAGGGGTGGAATAAGTCCTGGAAAGAAGGGAAGGTGAAGGAGCATTTGGGTCCAGCACTGCCTGGGGAGGCCTGGCAGGCTGAGCAAACCCACAGCCTCCACTGCTTGATTCCCGCTGCGCCAAGAGGAACAGGATATCACACGTCATTTGTAAATAAACCCGCGGCATCAAAGGGGTCCTCATCTCCGGCCGTGCACCCATCCCAGCCTGTGACTCTGCGGAGGGCACACCAGCACTTCCAGGGATGCAGCACAGGATGGTATGAGGGCTTTTAGAGGCTTGTTCACCCACTGCACAAGGTGGTGGCATGTCCCGGGGGTTACCCAGGTGCTTTGGAAAGGGACACGTTGAAGGAGCGGGTGGAGATGTCTCCATCCCTGCAGCCCCGACTGGTGGTCACAAGCTGCCCCACCGAGGTGCGAAACTCTGCAGTGACGCCTTCAGGAGACGAGGTCCTCACTCTTCAGGGTGAGGATCCGGGATAAGAAGAAGCTTGCGGGTGCCACACGCCTTCCCCGGGGCCCTCCTGCCACCGCCTCCACCCAGGCGCTCGGGAGCCCGCCAAGGGAATAAGAGCTGCCTCGGCTCTCCGACTTCAAAGCTGTGAGGGGAACATAATGATGTGCGAAACGCCGAGCTGCCAGCTCCCCGCGGCCGGCCCCACGCTTCCTTTGGAGTAAATAATGCCTTCTAACGAGATGGTTTAATTGTGTCACGCTAATTCCATGAGAAAGGAGACAAGATTGAGCATGTGCGCAGTCATGGTGGGTGCAGGACCCCAGCCCGCAGAGTGTCTCCCTCCCCATGGTGACCCAGTCACAGCGGCGCTGCAGCATGATGCTCAGCCCTGGTGCGAGTGGCAGAGACTGCTCTGGAGACTGGGAGTGACTGGCAGACCTGTCCAGTGCAGAAAGCTCTGCTGGTCCAGGGCACCCTGGGGTGCACATGGGTGGGTGGTGGAGAGATGCCAGGTGCTGGGCAGCGCAAAGGGGCGAGGGAAGGTGTTATCCCACACCGGGACCATTGGTTCATGCCATGAGAGCCTGTGTGTGCTGCTGGGAGCAGTGCCAGCCTGGGAAGCTGTAGAGTGAAGCCAGAGTTCTGGCAGCGTGGAAGGGATAGCCTGTGGCTCGAGTTCTGTCTTGGCTCCGTGGGCACTCCCAGTACAAAGATACAGCATTGTCCTTGATCACAGTGCCTCAGGGAAGGATGCTGTTGAGCTTTGTCTGCCACTGAAGCCCTGATACGTCAAGGCCAACCCATGGGATGGCTGCAGGCAAAAACCAGCTGGAAAAGCCCCAGCAGCAGGACACGCTGTGCCCGGAGCACAGTTATGTCCCCGGTGATGGGCATGGATGCTCACAGATTGAGCAGGGCCATGAGCATCTTCCAGCTCCCAGCTCACATCCAACCAGGTACTTCCACTTCTATTTCTGAAATGAGATTAGGACAAAGACCATGAAGAGCAGAAATATGGACAAGGGGTAAACCCATCCTGAGAAAATCTCCCGGTGAGACCACACTGAGCCTCGTGGCAGGATGTTTTGCAGTGACAGTCCCCAATTTCCATCTCCACAGCATTGCTTGATCAGGTGGTGCTTCCTGTCCCCCTGCACAGGCGTACACAGCACTGCAGTACTTCTGGGTGGTTTGTGGCCACTGTTATTCCTGTGGATTAGCATTTGGTTATTGTCTCCAGGCATCCTGACCCCAGTCCCCACACCAGGCTCCCAGTTGGGGCTCCTGGACCCCCAAGCCCTCAGGCGTGACTTCAGCCATTGGCCACATGTGACGAAGTGCTGAGAAGCCAACACCTGTGTTCTGGGTGAGCACAGTCATCGTGGCCACTGTAAGCTCTTTCCTGGATGTAAACCCTTGGTTTTCAAGGCTGTTTTCTCACCAGATGAATGAAATAAACCAATGATTAAAAGGAAAAGTAGGAAAATAAATTGCACCATGTGCAGTCGTTTGGACACCCCAGATGGCTTGTCAGCAGGGTTTGACTTTCAGGTCTACAGCACAGATGGCTACCTCTGAAGCCAGGGGAAGAGCTGCTACCCATCGTGTGCGGCAGCTCCCAGCCCTCACTGTGCTTCTTAGAGGTCAGAGGCCATGGTTCAGTCCCAGGGTAGCCTCAGGGTCTCATAAGTCCCATCACAGTGTGCTCAGGGCAGTCTCCACTCATGTGACTGTTGCTCTGTGTAGGTGATGCTGTGCCAATGCGCTTGTGTGCTGCCTCTCATGCTGCTCTGTTTTCACCAGGTGATGCCAAAATACTTCAAGAGCATTTTAGCCAGACATCATGCCAAGGGCAGGATGTGAGGAGCGACCTCAGGCAGGGAGCACAGTGTCAATGAGGGGACATTGTGCTGGGGAAGGCTGGGGCAGGTTGGGGACCCTCAGTGGCCATGCTTGCCCTTTGTTTCACACAGTAGTGATGATGACAGCTGTCCTCTAGTCCATGAACCCTCAGAGCTACCTTCCTCCCTTTCCTCACAGATGTATGGTCTAATTTGGAGCAGCAGCTCCTTGGAGTGGAAGCTGCATCAGTCTCTGCTTGGAACTGCCAGACACATCAGCGTGGTGGCATCGGCACGAGGGAGTAGCAATAATCATTAGCACTGGGACCGAGGACTCCGTGCTGGCAGTGATGTAGCATTTCCATTAGGAGCCTCATACTGCTCTATTACTATGGCATTAGCAGGAATATCAGTGTTGCTGTGGCAGCCCTGGGAATGGGAGAGGATGTTGGCTGTGGTGGGGCAGCAGCCATTCACCAAACTTTACTGCTCTGCTCCCAGACAGGATGCAGTGGCAATGCTCATGTCATCACCCGAGGGGGGAAATCTGTCCCCCATCACCAGTGGGTCACCCCATCACACAGATGGGTCTGTCCCAATGTTTTGGCACTTGGTTTTGTTTCCTTTTTTCTCCCCCCCAGCTCTCTGGTTTTCATTGTAAGGCTCCAAACTTTCCCCTCCACTTCCCTGCATGCAACAACATTTCCAACTCTCCCCTCCTTGGAGACTCACGAAGGCTCCAGGAAGAGGGAGGTTTGTGATAAACAGATGGGAAATAGGGAAAATAGTCAAACAAAGAGAGGAATGAGAAGGAGAAGAGAACAAGGTGCAGATTCCTGGCCACTGGGGTGGGAGGGGGAAGCGGGTAGATTATTACGTTAGGAGCAGCTTCAAACTCCCAATTCTCAGGGCACGAAACCTGCACAATTTAAAGTAGTCAAAACAAACCCTTTGCCGCTATTTATACTTGGGCTGCCTGCAGGCGGCAAAACCTTGACTCCATATTCCAGGCCTAATAGATTCCAGGTGTTTTCCAATAAACTCCCCTCCTCCAGCAAGAGGACTGAACAAGCTCCAGGCACCTTTCATTCCCTTGTCCCCCTCAGAGCAGCTGGAGGGAAGGGGCTGGCCCCCATGGTGACCAATGCAGAGGGGCATCTTCTGCTCCCAGCCTTCACTGCTGGGGCTGGAAATGCAGGCTGAGATTTAGGGCTGATCCTTCAAGGAGGGGCTTTCCTAACTGAGGGGTGCAGGGCAGGTTTGGGAGTTACGTCTCTGAAGCCAGGCTGGCTCCTGGGGTGATGGGAGTGAGTGTTACATGGAACCAATGTGGGGTGGGAGATGGGATTTGCAGAGGGGATGCTGTTTATGCTTGTTTCATCCCCATCTCCCCTCCCCACATCATTATGGATGACCATGGGAGGTCCGTTGCCTCTGGAAGGGATTCAGATTGACCAAGCTGCATGGTGCAGCCCTCAAGGGCATCTTCATCACCTTCATCCTCCAGCACTCTGGGGTGAAGGCTCTGTCCTGGCAGTGCCTCATCGTAGTGCTGAACAAGAAGTAACACGGAGAGCACCAGGGCACCTGGGGAGAGAGTGCCCACCCTCATCCCTGCCTGTGGCCCCGCTCCTGAAGGATGATTAGATCACGCAGAGGGAAAACTCCCCTTTTTAAAGCAACCAAGGGGAAATGGAAAACCACCCTTAGCATGAGGCATTTAAGCTGGTGACAGGGGTCCAGAATAGGTTGCATATTCCCCTCTGCTTTCCTGTTGCCCTCCACGGGTGCTGCGCACAGCCAGGCTTTCTCCCTGTTGCAAACGCTTTCACCCTCCCAGCCCACCACAGTGCTCCTGGTAACATTTTACAGATCAGCAGCTATTCCCCATGAGCTAAGAGGGGTTCATTTGCAGTTCCCCAGGAAAAGGTGCAGGTCTGGCTAAAAATGTCATGTTTCAGAAATTACTCTAGTGGGATAAAGCCTAGCCCCGGTGCCTTATCAGATTTTCCCAGCTCTCTGGGAGGAGGGTGCTGTGATGGGGATACAATCAGGCTGAGCCACAAAAACGCACTGCAAATCCTGCTCCTACCTCCTCCATCTCCAAAGAGGTGTGCGTGAAAGAGCTGGGAACTGGTTTTGTTTTATTCATGTCTCAGAGCCAGCAGAGGCCACAGGCATTAGCACTGCATTGCACGTGGTGGAGAAAACTCCCCATCAGTTCCTTTAGTGAATGGAGGAAATTAGACCTCAGCATTTGAGCAACACCCACAGATTTAAGGACCCCATATCTGAAGGACCGGCAGCATCCCCTGGCTGCAGTGGTTAATTCCTCTCCCAAGTAAATATTTGTGCCTGAATTCATTTTTTTCCCATCCTTTGAAACCTCCAGCTGTGGCATCCTGCTTTACCTGCTAAGCTGGAGAAGCCTCTGCTATCAGGTATCTTCCCATGGTGCAGCTCAGGTCTCCTTCTCCTTTGATCAACTGATTGGGATCCTTAAATTTCTCACGGTAAGCAAGTCTTTCAGCTCAGCCCTGCCACGTATCTCAGCCTGTTTCTGATCTTGTTACTGTTTTCCAATATCCTCTGTAGGAATGAGGTCACCAAAACCGGACCCCCTTTGCTCTCCCCCTTACCTCTGAGGCAGCACCCACCACGTCCCACCACATCCCAGCTCAGCTGGTAGGTGTGGCACAGGACTGGCACTGCCATCATTTCTGTGGGTATGAACTCCACGGACCCCATGGCTGTGCAGCTCCACCACACTCGGAGACTGCAAAACACAAGTGAGGGCTGGAGCAGGAGCTTTCACACCTTCCAGCAGCACTTTCACCGACTAGATGTGTGCCCACTCCTGATACAACCTCTGGTTAGTGCATACATGGTCAGGATTGATTTTCCTTTTTTTATGTGCCAAATTAGCCAATTTACAGAGAAGCAGAGCCAGAGCATCCAAGGCTGCTTGTAAGTGACAGGAGAGGGTCAGCACCCAGGGCTGGTGCTCTGGGCAGGGAAACTGCTCCCTCTCCTGAGGAGGAAAAGGTGGAAGAGCTGAGCTTTTTGGAGTCATGTAAAATGAAACAAATAAAAAGAAAGCATGTCAGGAAAGACAAATAGTTTTCAGGCACTGTGTTGGCATTTTGGCCTAATGACTGATTAATCTAAAGTGGAGTCTTGTTACAGATTCATAGGTGTTGATTGGATCAGATTGTTAATTCCAGCATGCACTGGCCGTGCTTAGAGATCCAAATTGTCATAGCCTATGGGGGAAGGGTTAAAGACTTGGGCCAGGAGGAGGGAGTGAGGCAGTGGGGAACGGGAAGGCATGGTCATCCCTGGGATGAGTGGAACACAGTGCTGTCACTGCAACTGTTGCTGTGGTCCCAGGACTGATTTGCTCTGTAGCAGTGGGAAAGCATCGTTGTATTGGGAATGAAGACCACCAAACACAACCTCAGGAAATTTTGATTGCATTCCCCAAAACTGGGGCCAGAGTGCTCAGACAGGTCCAGCGCTGCTGCTCAGAGCAGACACAGCCCCAGAGTGGCCGCCATCCGCTCTTCAGCTGTCGGATGTCAACTGATTAATTTTGCCTGGGACTAATTAAGGATCAGCCAGCGATCTCTGTGCTGTCAGAGGGGTCTGTTGTGACCTCTCCACCGCAGGCAGTGGTGGGAAGCTGGGGTCAGTGACCTCTTCCGTGGACACAGCCACTGCTGGGCCAGGCTTTGACCCCAGCAGAGCAATGCAGCCTTGACCCAATGGCTGCCTGGGTCACATTTCATCCTGCAGAGACACGATGCCAGGGCCAGTGTGCAGGATGGTGGCAGTGCATCACCCCCATGTTGTACCCAGACACTTCTTACGGGTTTCCCTCCAACTCAGTACTGCGTTTATGGCAAGTATTTTGCAAGGTTCTGTGACACCTGCTTGGACAGTATAGCAGTGAGGACAGGGGCAGGTCGTGCTGGCTGAGTTGAGCTTGCTACCAGTTGGCACAACCAGGTGTTAGGCAGGTGCAGGGCTGTTTTGCTTGCAGGTCCATTGCCAAGTCATCAGCTGGCTCTGAGACCACTGGACGGAGATGTTTGGGGGAATCAGAGCACTGAGCCTTTGGCAGACTCCATGGAAACTTGAAGACAGAGAGGAGGTAGGTTGAGTGAAAGCTGTAGCAAGATGCATTATTCTGGCATAAGGTCCCCATAGGAGAACGTCAGGTGAAACCCCTGCTTGCTTAGGCCTTCCACAATGGCTTGCTGTGCCCAACCATTCCCCCTCAACCCTTGTGGAGGATGCATCCCCTCCATGAGGAGCAGTGACTCCTGGCAGGGTGGGAGTGGCTGTTCCTGCCATGAGGGGTGAGGATGGCCATGGCAGCTGGCCCTGGGGTCACGTAGTGCATCATGGCTGGAGCTGCTCTCATTGTGGGTGCAACCATCCCAGCCAGGAGCTCGCCCTGCCTGCTCGTCCACCTCAGTGCTCCAGCTGCGAGGGGGTGGATAATGACAGCCTGCTGTTTCATGTGGACGTGAACATCTGAGAGCTGCTCTGGGATGGCAACTGGAAGGTGAATCATCACAAAAGCCAGTCCTGCTGTCCTCAGGAGGAACTGAACACCCGGGTGGTGCTTCACAGGCAAGGGGATTCAAGTGACCATTAAACATGAACGCGTGATGCACCTTCACTGTGCTTCCAGCAAAGGTATCCTCACACCTACAGAAAACTAACACGCCTCTCTTGCTCTTCCCAGAGCTGAAAACTGGAGGTTATAGCAGTAAATCCAGCAGCTCCCAGGACCCCCCTCCACTCTTGTTTTCCTCCTGGAACCATCCTACAAAGCAGCCTGTCTTACTGCTTGCAGCCTTCCAAGGTGAGACCCATCTCCACCTGGGAAAACCTCCCAGCAGAACAGCTCCAAACAAGGCAGAGGAAGGAGACTGTCTCTCAGGTCCCTGGCACTGAGTCTCAAGAGATGTGCATTAAAAGTGCTTACAGGGTAATGAGTTTCATGGCATCAGCAAAGACATGGATGCTCAGGAACCCCTCTGGCAGCACCATGCACATGGATGCTATTTGGTGGAGCCCTTCAGATTCCACAGGAGCAAACTTCAATGCTTCTGCAGTGCTTCCAGCACCAGAGATTGGATCTGACCCCCTTTCCCCTCGTGAGTGCTCTGTGCCTGTCTGCAAGGGGGCTCCAGACACTGTGCATGGGTCCCTGTGCTGTTCCCTGGAGCAGGTAAGGGGGTGGAGGGCCCACACTGCTGGTGGTCCCCAGGCTGGTGGGCAGACACTGCATGGGGTAGCAATGAGGGGTATCACTTACAGGAGGCAGGCACACAGGGCAACTCTGAGTTTGCTCCTCCTCTGCAGGGCCACCTTTGTATGGAAGACAAAAAAGGAAAAGAGGGGAAAGAAGAGAAAAAAATCCACAGCATAAGGAAGATTTGCTTGGACTCCCCAGCTGGGACATTACCACTGCTATTGCAAGAGATCCTGTCAGAGTTTTACAAAGAAAAACTACCAGGAGAAATACATAACCTTTTCTTAACATCAGCAGCTCAATTAACTAATGACAGCAAAGCATTCTCCAGTGTCACCAGCCCCACTGACTGCAAGGAGGTGGGGGCGAGGGAGGCCACCTCATATTTATACAGCTGTGCTCGGCCTTTGGCTGGGGCTGGCTACTTACGTTTTATCTCTGGCGGGATCTCTCCTGCCTCTCACACGCGTGCGCGCACACATGCTTGTGAGAAGCGAGTTTCACTCTGCGCAAGAAGGTTAACAAATACCAGACTGCCTCTAAAAATACCTCCCCAATCGATGCTGAGCATATCCCAGCCCAGAGTGCCAAAAGTTGCGAGAAAAGCCATTTGTTCCCTGCAAGATCACCCCTTCCCATCTCCCCTCCACACTGCCAAGATGCTCTGGATCTGTCCCGGACGCCCATCCCACCTGGGTGCCTCTAAATGGCTGATCCCTCTCCTACCACTCAGGCACAAACCTCCATATTATATCATTTGTCTGTGTCAATTGATTCAATATTGAGACGCGACTTGTAGCCACTTGTATCTAAATAGAATCTAAATTGTTATTACGGCTCCATAGTCGCAGCTTCTCCAGCATCGCCCCTCATCTTGCCAGCTCCGCTCCACTCTAATTGCCTTCAGTGCGCTGAAAACATGAGCGTCTACAATTTGCAGGGAAGAAATTATCATCACATCTCCTTTTAGATCTCACTAAATGCTGTTGTGTTTATTCATTCACCCTGTGATTGCTCCCGGGGCAGAGAGCAGCAGGCAGATTAATAGCAGGCAGATAGTGCACACTTCTGAGTAGAGGCCAAGGGGAACACAAAAAAGAGAGTATCCCATCTCCACACGTGCCATGGGGTCAGTCTCTGACTCTCTGTGGCTGCGGTGACCCTGGAGTGCTGGCTGCCTCCATCCCACCTGCTGCACACAGGGGACAGCTGCCCCAGTAGCTTGGAGTCCTTTCTCTCACCAGACTAGGCGTTGCACTGGCTATGATGGGCACTAGATCCTGTGAGCATGAGGAGGCTGTGACTCCTCAAATGATGGGGAAACTGAGGCAGGGTGGGTAATTGAGGTGGCTGGGGTCAGAGCTTCGGTGAGGGGAGTCCTGCTTTTGAGGCTTCTCTGCAAGCCAAGTTATTCCCAAGGCTGCTCCAGGGTGGATGCAGCACCGCTTGCAGCCAGAATGTTTTGGGGGCTCAGTGGTCCCTCGGCCAGGCTTGGCAAGTGCCTGCAGCACTGGACAGCTTTGGTAGCATCCGTGAGAAGGGGGCACGGGCCCAGGCTACCCATAAATCACACACTGCATGTGTGTCCCTCGGCTCTGACCTCGGTTGGGTCGAGATTAATGGACTATCCGTTTAACCCCACTAGCCCTTAACTAGCCGTGAAGCGCAGGAACAGCTCACCAACAGCACCGGTGGGAACAGTCCTGCTCCGTGGGTGGTTGGGGCGGAGAGGATGAAGTGCCCCTCTTTTTTGGAGGAAAGCTGCCTGGGAAAGTCATTCTCTCCAAGCAGGGGGGAGCAACTCTGCCACTTCTCCCCTGTGCAGGACATTTTTCATAATTACAAGGAAGAACTCGGTCCCAACAGCTCGACACAGCTGCAGTTAATACCTAGCCTGCTGCTGGCTTTTACAGCCAGTTCCTGCTCCACCTTCTGTTAGAGAGATGAACGGAGGAGATGGCATCTCCCCGACACAGTTGTTTCCCACACTTGCGGCACCAGTTACGAGCCAGGAGCCTGGGCAGAGGGGTGGTGCCGCCCCTTTGGTGGATTCCCACACAGGGCCCCCTACAGCTGGAGTGAAAGCATTCAGCCTTTATGGGGCAGTGGGAAGCAAATTCACCCAGCTTCATTCTCAAACCCCATCAGTGAGGGACAGCTCACCCTCCCACCACCCCATCCTCCCTACTGATGGCTGCTCATCGGCTGCTGCCCAGCGTCAGGGTGAGTGCGTTTGGGGCTTCCCACCAGTTCCTCTCTCAGCTGCTCCTCCAGCCTGGCACTGATCCTAGTAGTATCCAGCTGTAGGGTGTCTTTGCACCACAGGAGGAGGCCATGCAGCAGAATAAAGCCCTCGAGGTAGAGCCGAGATGCTTTTTCAATTGCTGGCAGTGATGGTGGTGGGTCAGAGCCTTGACTGCAGTGCCAGTGTTCACAGTCTCCCAGCCAAACCTGCTGCTGTGCATTTTACAGCAGCAAAAAGGGATGGGAGATCAGCCTGGTTCGTCCTCAGATTCCCTCACCAGTCCTATGTAGCACCATGCTGTAAGCCCCCAGGGCAGGAGGCTCCTGGGTCTGTGTTGCAGCACAGTCCCCTTAAACAATGAATTGTTCTGCCTTCCCAGCCCCAGCACGGCTCCTTCCACCATCACTCCACCCTGCACATTCATCCATCTATGGTATTCCTGCATGCCTTGAGGGGCTCCCCGAGGCAGGGTGCCAAGGGTTTTCCCCATTTTCAGACCCCTCTGCCTCAGCTTGCAGCTCTCTAAGCCCACCTGAAACCCTTTGGGATTTTTGAGACAACTGCTTCTTGGCTACAAATGCAGCATGCTCATCAGTGGCAGGTCCTGGGTCCTGTTCCAGCAGCAAGGAGGGCTGAAGTACTGTGCTTCATACTCTGCTCCACCTCCTTCACCAGCCTTGGGAAGACCTGAGAGGTGATGGCCAGCCAGCATCACAGCATCTCCTGGTTCTGCAAGTGTCAGCTTCCCTCTGTGGGAGCAAGGCTGGCCAGCTTGAGGGCAGGAGTCAGATGTCCCCAAAACCACAGTGCTCACTCTTTCAATATTGTTATACAGGAAAATGGAGAGTAAATATGAATGAATTCAATATTAACTGTGTGAGATAGGATGTCGTATATTCACACGGTTAAGTAAAAGAAAGTAAATGGAAATCTTTATCACTATAGACTGCTGAATATTAATAGTTATTGTTTGAGTTGCTGCAGCATGGAAAAGTCAATTATAACCTAAGTGTAAAAACGTCCTGAATTATAGATAAACTAGGCAAGGAAAGAGACGAATCTTCACCACACAATACAAAAACCACGATAAAAGAAGAAATAAAGGTGATAAGAACTTAAAAACAGTAGCTGTCAAAATGCACGGAGGGATTCTGTATGTTAGTTAATGCTGTGTATAAACTGGAATCCTGAAAGGGTTAAATGCCTGCATGTTAAACACTTGCTTTATTTCTGCAGCCTACACAGAGACATGGGCAATGGAGGGGAACTAACATGTTTGCATCTTCAGCACAAAGCCTGAATTTTCCAAACAACTCAGCCCCCACACTGAGACCGGGGTTTTCCAGCATCCTTTAGAGGACCAAAATCGTCATGTTTCCCAGATTTTCAGGAAGTGAGAGCTGAAAACACAAGGATGTGTGCCTTGGCAGTGGCTGCCAGGCTCTGAGTACCTGGAGAGATCTTGCTGTGGGTCTCTGCCCGAAAGGAAAGCATCATCCCTCTGCTCTTTTAAGTCAGGAGCTGCTTTTGGGATACCACAGGACATTGACTCCCAGCCTGGGAGGTGAAAAAGAACTGCTGCAGCATGGAGCATGCATCAGGAGGGACCATGAGTTCCTCTTCATGGTCACACCTCTGAGATCATTTCTGGCAGCAAGAAATTCGGACACAAACAATGAGCATGTTCCCAAAGATGCTGCAGAGGCCTGGATGAGGCTTGCTGCACCCCACATCCCGTTTTTACTAGGAACTGATCCACATTTCTTGCATTTATATCCAGAAGAGAGACATGGATATCTCTGGGAGGTGACTTTGGTCCCCTTGGGGACAGCCTGGAGCTAGCTGAGGTCTGGCAAGAGGACAATGTGACATGAAGCTCTGCACAGCACTCTGGGAAAGATGGGTTGTCATTCCCTACCCACCCTGACACCATTGTAGATGTGAAGGAGAGTGGTCCCTTGTAAGATGTCACCATCATTTTCCATGACTGTTGTTGGCAGTGTGCAGGCACAGGTGGAGATCACACCTTCTTCGAGTCCCTCTGCATCTCACCTCATCCCAGTTTGCCCTGCTGACAGCAGTGGTTTTGGCTGGTGTCCTCCAGCCCTGCAGTTATGTTAATCAGCCACTCATCCCACCTGAATTTCCCTAGCCACTAGCAAGCATTTTGCCAGCCCCATGCCCTGACATCTCAGTTGCCTTTGTGGCAGAAGAGGTGAGCCAGGGAATCCCTGGCCCCTTGAAGGGCCAGCATCCATTTACTGCCCAAAACAGAGGTTTCTAAATCACATTAGCTGCACACGTCATTGCTCCCAGGCAGTGCCAAGTGACCCATTATAGCAGGGGTAATAATAGCACATTTCCAGAGTGAGGAGGTTTGACCCAACACCAAAGGTGATGTGCTTCCTCTTCAGTAATTAACCCATCCAGCTCCCACTTCTAGCAAATGCTGTGTCATTATTTTGCAGTCTGAATCCTCCAAACTAGTATCTCTGCAGGTCGGCAGCTCTCATTGACATCGTTTATCCAGGGCAGTGCTGGAGTTTATTGTATTCACAGCCAAGAATCTCTTCCCCAGAGCAGTGGAGAGTCAGGCTGTCTGTCTGCTCCCCTCTGCCTTTGCCCGGGTGGGAACTGAGCAGGGGGAGCCATGCTGCCTTTGTACTGGGACTTGCTGTATTGATCCCAGCAGGGATCTTGCCACTTCTCTGTCCAGAGATGCTGGGTGCTGGCTTCACGTTTCACCAGCAGTGATGAGGGACTTGAGGCCACTTACATTCTTGTCTGAAGCAGAAATGGGGCAAAGTCTTAGGTCCGGATGGAGTGAGCCAGAGCTGCGGCTTGTGGAAATGAGGAACACTTCCCTTGCCAGCCTCAGCCTGGCTCTCTGAGATCCTCCTGTGAGTGAGCAGCCAAGGCCACTGAGCTCTCGTTGTCCTCCTGTCACCATCCTCGGCTCAGATCTGCTGCATATACCAAACCCCACTGCTGGAGTTGCACAACTATTTCCATTAGAAGCCATAATTAAGGTCAAAAACTATTTCTATTATAACCCTGCTTTACTCACTCAGAACTTCTTGAAAAATTCTCCTTTTGCTCTAATTTTTTCCATGCCCTGAGCCTAGAGGCAAATTGGGAGTTAATGTTTAAATTAAGCCTATTGAAGAGCATCTGAGAGACGTGAGAAGCACACTGTCCTGCTCCGGAAACAGCCTGCATCCCCAAACCAGCACCATGTCCTGCTCCAGAGGGGAGCTTTGCTAGGTCTGAGTGGGGAAGAAAGCTGATTAATATTAAGTTGATTAATGTGGGACCATTGTTTAGACATACCCCACAGAGCATTTATATTAATTCCACACTAGCGCTGCGCTGTGACCCCATGCACTGTGCCTGTGTGCAGATATTCATGTAGCCTGAATATTAAAATAATTTCAAAATAAGGAAATCTTGGCCACAGCCAAGATCAGAGCAGTGGAAGTCAATGGCCTGAGTCCCCTGCCTGTGTGATGAGCTGATGCTTCTGCTCAGCCCAGGTAACTATCCACAGCCAAAACATGAACCAGCACAGGAACAATTTAGCCTTGAAACAGCCGTAAGTGTTTGGGTCTGGCATATCACCTGCTGCAGGTCCTTCAGTGCTGCTGGGTGGCAGAAGGGTTGTAGAAAGATTACAGTCATCAGGAGCAGACATTTGGGAGAAATCATACCATTTCTGCTTGCTGCAGGGACATGGGGGTTGTTGCAATTAGTGTAATTTCCTTTAGGAATCTAAGAAAACACCAGTTCTCTAAATCTGCTGAAATTCCTACCCTTCCAGAAAGGCAGGTTAGCAGCAGCCAGTCTGCACCTCCAAACCACCTCTGCTTGCAGACAGAATTTGTGACTCATTAAGGCAACAAATATGAACAAGATCAATATCACCATCTTGAACAACTCCAGGTACGAATGGCATGGAAAAATTCATCTGATTCAAGCTGTGGCAGAGGAGAAATACACTCTGGGGCAAGATCCTGCAGGTATTCTGCTGGTACTCAGCAGAGAGGCAGAGATGAGCTGGTGTAAAGGCGTTAGGAGCATTTTCCTGGAGAAGGTCTCCATTTCAAGGGTAGTTCCTCCTCCCAGAGAGGCTGATCAGAGGTCTCAGGCTGTGTTCAGGGACCGGGAGTCGAGCAGACTGTTCTTGTGTGCATTAATCCCCTCCGTCTGCTTGCCATACGGGCTGCTGCGGCCGGCCCCGGCGGGGAGAGGAATGCTTTTGTTAGCCCAGCGCACTTGGCAGCCGGGAGGGATCTCTGGAAAGCAAAGCGGGCACCTAACGAGCCGCGTCCTTCCACTATAATTAAAGTGAGACTCAGAAATCAAAGCTGTTATCTGCCTGCCCATGACAGGCGATGCACTGTCCTCAGTCGCTGCCAAGCTGGGGTCCGAGCTAACCCATAGGCTTTCTGCCCCAAGGAATGGCTGTGGACACGGGCCAGGGCTGCCAACGAGCCACTGTCACCAGCTGGTTTAATTTACAGGTAACCCGTCTCCAACGCTGGAGAGCAGCCACAGGGTGGAGAGAGACCTCTGGCTGTCAGGGATCAACAGTGGCAAGCTCCCCCTGTTTTCCTCCACAGACTTTGGATGCCGAGTCACCTTCAGATGGGAGGAAAGCCATGTCTTTTGTCAGGGGTTCCCAGAACAGAGGTGCAAGCCTGACTGTCACACTCACCCCAGGGTGAGCATGGGGACTGTGGCTGAGCTTTACGTGGTTTTGGAGCAACAGCAGTGGTCCAGTGGCTCAGGGACAGCCTGGAAGCAATTTTTCACCCGAACTGCCCCAGGAGTTTTTTGCATGAGCATAGGATGAAGAAGGGGTGATTTTGGCAAGGAGGACCTCCCCTGCCCAGCATCCCAGGGCATCCCATGGCAATCAGCACAGCATCCCACTCCCTGCCAGGCCAGGATGGCTCCTTGCACTGGGCTGGCGTCTCTGTGGCCGCTGCGGAGACCAGACTCGGCAGGACCCTTCTGGTTGGATCAACATCTAATGGCCACAGCTGGGGGGAACAGCCGAGCTGGGGACCAAGGGGTGAAAGGGCAACGACTGATTCACAAACCACCCAGTCACCAGAACAAAATTCCCCTTCTAACAAGGCATGGAGCAAACAAATTATCTTTGTTGTTAGGAAATCTGTAAGCACTTACGGTTATAATTACCATCTGTGGTTTTGCCATTCAGGTAAAGTAGCAGCAGCAGCTCTGATATGGGTTAGGCTCAGCCCCGCAAGCTGCTAATCAAAACCAACCCCTTTGCCTTCAGGTTGAAGATGATGTCAAACTTGATTGAACGTCCACCTTTGATGGCTTTACCTGAGACCTAACAACATCTGTGTCCTACTCACAGTAGCTCTGAAAGGTAATACGTGTGGAAGAGTGAAGCTGCCTGCCATCCAAGCAGTGAGCTCCAACTGAAACATCACAGCTTCAGGAATCAATAAAACACAACTGAAAAAAAAATAGAAAAAAAAAAAGTGTAAACATCACAGACCAAAGCCCAGAGAATGGGTCAGAAGATTTATATGCAGCTTAGTTCAAATTTCTGTAATCTATTTAAATTAATAGCCACGGCCCTTGCTAAATTGCTTCCAGAGACCAACAGCTTCCAGGTTATTTCATTCTTTGCAAGGAAAGTGCAGAGGGGGACCTTGCTGTGGGCTTAACAACATGGTGCAACTCATCCTTTGAGGGCTGAAGTCTTGACATGGAAGGAGCCTGGACATGGCAGTGAGCTGGATAGGTCCCCCTTAGCTGCCGCCTAGCACCTCC
Source organism: Formicarius rufipectus (assembly GCA_013399695.1). Classification (NCBI taxonomy): domain Eukaryota; kingdom Metazoa; phylum Chordata; class Aves; order Passeriformes; family Formicariidae; genus Formicarius; species Formicarius rufipectus. The sequence continues at coordinate 4,868,397 of VXAU01004203.1, read as the reverse complement.
CTGCAGAGAAAGGCACTGGGAAGCAGGTTTGGTGTTGCTGTACCCCACTATTTGATGCACTCATTTGCAGTGGGGGCAGGAGCATCCTCCCATGCTCAGAGCCCTTCCACGCTGTGCCTAGCTGTGCATGGCAGACAGCAGCACGAGGGAGCCCAGCCTCCACCAAGGAGGTTCTTACCACACCACATGCTCCAATGCTATTTGGGCTTGCCCAACATTTTCCATTTTAAGATCTTCCCTCAATTCCTTATAACCGTGCCAGCATTTAGCTGGAGTTTTCAAAAATAAGAAAATCCCCTGGAGCTGGAGGCATAACCCAGGCCAGGATGATTTCAGCCCATGTGCTGAATGAGGTTCTGGAAAACAAAGATGGCCAACTTGAGAAATTCCTGCAGCCGCTTCAAGGAGAAGCTTGAATGCCTCCGTGTTTGTGGTGGAGAGCTGAAATTTCCCTCGGGTGTTACAGTAATTTTCCCAGTGATAATTCTTCCAAGTTGTGCAATATTTTAAGCTTCTGAAACTCACGGGTCACCCGTGCTGAGTGAGGAGCTCGCCTTTGCTGACTGGCAACTCAGAGGATTTATCTAAGCCCCAAACTGGAAATGTTAGGAGAGCAGAGCTCTCTCTGTCCATGCACCGTGCAGTGGCCAAGGTGACTCGCATTCCATGGTGGAAACTCTTCCAATCCCAGTCAAGGAGAGAAAAGAAAACGTCACAAAGAAAAGGAAAAGGGAGGAATGTGTCAAAATTCAGCCCAAGGAGGGCTGGAATTCATCAGGGGCAGGAAGAGTGCCACAGAAGTGCCAAAGAAGTGCTTGGCCTAGATCACTGGATCCTCAGTCTCCTGCAGCGAGAGGGCAAGGCCATTTGTAAAATACCACCTCTTACTAGTGCTAGGAATAAATATTTAATTCCGTGTGGGGAAAATTCCTGGTGTCAGTGCCTAAAATTTTCATGGAGTAGCATCAGACTACCTATACTGGAAGTTGCACTCAGGTTTCACCCCGTGTCTATAAGCTCTCAAGAAGGAAGGTGCTCACAAAAAACCCCAACCGATTCAGAAAGGTGGAAGTCTCCTCCTGCCTCTCTCCATCACAAACTTGGTATCTCAAGACAAAACCCCACCTAAGCATAGTTTGATTTTAACTCATTCTCTCTACCACATCCCACCTCTGGCAGAAACCGAGCCCTGGGAATCAGAGCCCCAAAAGCTGAAAGCAGGAAAATCTCCTGGAAACCATTACACAACCCAGCACTGTTGCGACATGTCTGAGGTATAATAAACAAGGTGCTCGACATACCAGCAATACCATTGCTCTGCCCTTCATCACTGCCACCCACTTGCAGGAGACTTTTGTCTGTCCCCAAACTTCTTCTGAGCCTCAAGAGCCAGATCGAAATCCTGCCCCAGTGTTATCCTGGTCACCCAGCCCCAAGGAACCACCATCCTGGAGGGTGGTAACAGCCCTGGGAAAACAGTCTTGCATGGATTTGGTGTTGCTGTTCTTCTGGGTGGGACATCTCCTGAGGTTTCACTGATACCATTTCTATCTGTAAGCACAGTAACTGCTTGTACTGTGAATGGTAAAAGACCCTTTCCTGCACTTGACCTGCTTTGTGGAGTGCAGAGCCATGCACAGGGCTGCAAACCCCTACATCCCACAGCATCCCTCTCCATACGCCTGGGATCCAGCACCGCAAGCACAGAACTTCTTGCCAAGGACAGAGAGGTTACCCCCTCCCAGGGCAGCTGTTCTGTATAAACCATGTCCCACAGATTATCATCTGAGGGCAGTATTTTAACCACAAACTATTATTATTTATCCATTATAGAGGCAGGCAGGTGCAAGAGGCACTTTACACTGAGTCATGACGGTGTAAGTTATGGCTGGGGGGATCAAGGCACTCAGTGGCACTGAGAACTGCCATTACTCTTCCCTTCATTGTTACCTGGAGATCTCTTGCAGAGAACTCTCCCAGTTTGTCCATGACTCCTCACAGCTTTTGAACATGCCCTTTCCCTAGGCACAGCTTCTTCTCCCAGTTCTCACTGGCAGCCTCCAAAAAGGCACCCTCCAGGATTATCCTTTTCTCAGATTCAGCAGCCATCATTGTGGTGCTGATCACAGACATCCCCCAGGCAAGCTCAGTTTCCTGTGTCTCCAAGGAACAGGCAGCTCACAGGCAGAACCCTGGAAGCTTCACAATCCTCATTTGGGCACCACCATCTCTGGGGATGCTGCAAATGCCCCAGACTAAGTGTGCACCATGGCAGGCGGTCACTGACCCCCATGCCAGGCTGGAGGGGGAAAACATCCTTCAGTCACTTGGGCTAAGGGGAAGCAGGATGTGCAGACGGTTCAGCACCCCGTCTCATCGCTGTTACCAGTTCACTCGGGGAAGGGAGATTTTGGGGACAGACTGATGGATGGATAGAGAGCACAGTCTGGCAGCCAGCCTTGTGCTGGTCAGCATCACACTCCCTCTTCCACAAATCCTGACACTGGCAAATTTCTTCCTGGAAATATTTGGAAAATGTAGGCAACTCTTTTAATAATTCCCACATGACATACTTTAGAAAAAACCTACAACCAAAAAAGCCAAAGGAGCGTCAACATTTCATTCAAACTAATATCATGGTAATGCTGAGCACAGTGAGTGGTGGATTTACAGCAGAGGCAGAAGGTGAAGTGCTGAACACCCTCTGATTTGGTCCCTGCTCTGCTGCAGACCCACGTGTGCTGGAGGAGACATCTGTGCTTGCATCCCCACCACTTCATGCCTTAGTTTCCCCAGTGAAGAGAGAAGACAGGAGAGGCCAGGAAGTGTTTTTCTACCCACTAAGGTCTTGTGGAGACATGAGTAAGAAAAGAGCACATTATTGATGAGCAATTCGGAGATGTCTGAAAGCCCGAGCTGCTGCCCTGCTGACAGCAAGGTGACCAGGAGAGAGCCTGGTTGTGCACAGGGACTGGCAGTGAGGACAGCAGAGGTTGCAGAAAGCCATCTCAAGGGGTAATTGCTAGTGCCTGCGCCTGGCCAGGGAATGAGCAAGACAGGCTTCACTCTCCTTTATCAGCCTGGAGAATGGCACAAGCTGCAGGGTCCCAGTCACGGCTTCCCGAGTTCAATTTCTGCCACTTCTCCTGCAGCAGCCCCAGGAGGATCAGCTCTGCCTGGCACTCATCCAACCCATGTAGCACCCCTCCCTGCCCTGAAGGAGAGAGGTGAAAGGGGAGTATGACACTCAGCCTCCTCATCCTGAGGGGCTAAGACCCTAGAATAGAATAGAATAGAATAGAATAGAATAGAATAGAATAGAATAGAATAGAATAGAATAGGGATCATCAAGTCCAGTCCCTGGCCCTGCACAGGACAACCCCAGACCCCCTCTGCTGATCAACCCAGGGGATAAGGTTCAATCTCCAAATAAGCTCCTTTGCTAAGCAATCAGAAAAAGGCTTAAATGCTCTGAAAGACCCTCTCTATGCCAGAGAGCACCTCTACTCCACTAAGCCTCCAACACTAGGTGTCAAAAATCCCACACTGCAAACACCACTGTCCTCTTTCCCCCTTGAGGCTTTTCACACCACACGCCTCCCTCCACATTATCACACTGGCACAAGCCACTTCACCCCCTTTGCTAAAAGCATCCAAATGGGAGGTCACTGCAGCCAACAGCTTCAGGATGGAGTAATACAGATTCACATCTTCCACACCATTGGTTCCCCAGCTTTCACAGGGTTATGACTGTGCAGCTCCAGGATGGCCGAGTTGCACCCTGCCACGATGGCATTCACTGGCACAGGGAGCATTTACTGTGGGTAATGCTGGGGCTCTGCTGGGCTTCCAGACACTAAGATCTGCATGTCTGACAATTCACATTCAGGAACGCTCATGCATTGATATTTCCAATATTTGGGTACTGTAAAGCAAACGCAGCTGATGTGGAGTCATTAATATGTAATAAATGCAACTCCACTGTGGTGCTTTGACAGCCGCAGTTTTTCATAAAAGAATGACTTCTGAACACATTTTAAACCCAAACAAGCTTTTTCTTGGCAGCTGCCAGGAACTGGGTTTTTAGGAGGTTTCACTGGCTTGCAAGATTTCAGGAATGCCTTTGCCAAGGAGCCATCTACCTTCAAACCTCTACAAAGGTATGAGCAAGTCCTGCAGGGCTCTGGGTGCACAACCAGGTTGGCAGTAGCAATGGCGGGGGGATGCTTGTTTGGGGAGGTTCCCAGCACTGGCCACAATGTGGGCTGGTGGCCTTGCAGAAGGGGGTCCTGCAGCCCTAACTCAAATGGGTGGCACTGCCCACTGGACTGGGATCGGGTGGGACTGTGCTTGCAATGCTGTTGCAGAGGTGGATTTTTACTCCTTGGTTGTTTTTTCTTTAATTCCTTGTTTCAGTCTGTGGGCTGACACTGACTTTCAGCGCAGACATCAGGCAGCGCAGCTCTTCCCGCATCAGCTCACACCTGCTTCGTAAAGCTGCTCTCCATCCAACACACACACAGCCTGTTTGCAAGCTATGCGTATGTTTGCATAACCTCGGGGTTTTTTGGCCGGAAACCAGGCTTTTGGGAGGATTTCTCAGGCTTTCAAAACCCATCATGGTGCTGGGGCCATGAGTATGTGTGCTCTAACCACACAACGTGACGGGCAGGAGGAAGGAGCAGCAGCCGCGGGAGGGAAAGATGGGTCTGTCCAAGCTGCAAAAACAGACTTTTTGGGATCACACCTTTCTTTTTTTATTCTTCTCTGAGATATTTTCTTTCAAACATCATAAAAAGGTATTGGATATTCTTTCAAGGATGCCCAGGAGAGTGAGCAGAAGGAAAGCCAGCCTGCAGTGTGGCTCTGTGGATAACTGATTGCTTTGCTCATTTTGGTCTGACCCAGAACAAATATGTTTCATTTTTCCAATGAGCTGGTAAAAAAAATACAGTCCCCTTATTTCTAGTTTAGTTAGAGATTTTTTTTTCCTTTTTTTTTTTTTCCCCCCTCTTTTTATTCTCTTCTTAATGCAGGGCAATTTCAGAACAAAAAGCCAAAATAGGGACTTGAAAAATCACTTTTCAGGGTTTTCTTATTCTTGTCAATACAATTTGCCCCGCTCAGCCTGATTTGACAAACCATTTCAGTCACCTTGAAACACCTTTTCTTGGTGCTTTCACTCCTCGCCACAGTCAACCTGCCCGGGTGTGGTCCTTAGTGCCCCCCAGCCGGGATGGGACAGCATCCCAGCTCCAGCAGCTCCCATGCAGGATGTGCCCAGCAGCGTGGTGTTCCCCTGTGTGCTGGGATCGGGCTGGCTGCTCGGCTCGGTGCCGTTTCCCCAGCAAAAGACGCTTCAGACTAAAGCTGAGATGCGGTTTGCCAAAATATTTGACAACACGAAACGCTGCTTGGCTGGGTGCCAGGAGCCCCATTTAAAAAGTGAAATTCGGCATGCTCCAGCCCTAGGAGCCGTTCCCACACAGTCAGGGAGGGCAGTGGCAGTGCCCAGGCATGGGGATGAGGCAGAGGGCCCAACGCCTCCCCATCTTGACCCTGGTGGTGCATGAACATCCCCATAGGTCCCGGAGCTGTGGGAGGCATGCTGCACCTCTCCTGACCAGGTGGCTGGGTTGAGGTGCACCCAAGCACCCTCTGGCAGGACACAGGGATCTTGCCTGAGATGGGGCATGGCTCCGGGGCAGTCTGCTCTCCTCCAGCATGGCTCCCCGCTGTAAACTTACCCTGACACAGATTCCAGGTCCCACTGGCTCCAGCACAGTCTGCAGCTGAGACGCCAGCCTGGGTGAATGAGCTCTTGCTGAATGCCAACGTTTTCCTCCACTCACAGGTGGCTCAGGGGGACTGTGCCAGGCTGTCAAATGGTCCTGGCACTGCACTGTTTGCTGGTCCCCATTTGGGAGCTGTGAGCCATATGCCCTCCTTGCTGCAGCTTTCATGGGACTCCCACCTGCCAAAAGCGATGGCTTGGGTGAGAACTGGAGCACAGCAGGCAGCAAGGCTGCCATGGGGCAGAAAATCCCCCTCATGTCACTAAAAACAGTAGAAGTGGCTCAAAGCTCCTGTGGCAGCAGGACAGGATGAAGGCCAGGGCACACATACTACCTCTTTCCTTTGTAACTCAGTCAGGACTTAATGCTGGGTAAATCTGTCGCATGGACTTCATCTTTTTCCCTGCACTGTAAAGTGCTGAGCACACATCAGGGTGCTGTAAAACTAACTCATAATAAGAAATAAGGTCTTCCAGGATGAAAAACTATTGCATTATCCTCAACACAGGGAGAAGTGCGATACAGGTAAGCAGTATATTTGAGAGGTATCCCTGTCTTATCTGCACTTTCTACTCCTGCCCTCACTGTGCCAGGTGTTGGGATCACCTTGGGTGCTCACCCACCTCTACCCAGGCTGTTGCCCCTCCATCACAGCCCTCATGGAATGCCCATAGCTGCAGCAGCTGCAGGAAAAGATGCTGCCCATTGCCCTTCCACTTCCCCCAGCCACTACTCGGAAAGGCCAGGGTTGGTTTGACTGCAAATCAAATGCTCCAGCCTTCGTTTGCATCAGTTCATATCTGTGCCAGAGAGAGAACAACAAAATTAAAGAGCAAAGCACCGCAGTAAATACAAATCTAAAAGCAGTGAGCAGCATCCCCAGCAGCAGTAACACATGTCCAAGAACTCCAAATCCCAGTGTAGAAAGATGGTGCTTCTAGAAAGAGGTAGCAGAAAAGAGGAAAGTCTTCTCTGAGATCCCTAAAGTATAAATCCCTGATTTGAGCTATGAAGTAGAACATGGAAAAAAAAAAAAAAAAAGCCTAACTCTTTGCCAGTATGTTGATGTTCATGAAAAGAATAAATATCTGGAAGGAGAGTTGCTGTTATTGCTGGAATAACACAATCACAAAAGAACACACCGCAAAGAATTACACTGGAACTAAGAGGGATGGACGCTCGCTCTGTACACAATTAGGCACAGCTCTGAGGCAGGGAAACACACATTTTTCTAGAACCATTGTACTTCTCCATAGCACAGAAACCACCTCCTGGATGGCAGGATGAAGTTTAAAAAAAAAAAAAAAAGAATAAAGGGAACAGAAATCTGCAGTATCATAACAGAAATCACAGATCAATGTGTTTGCCCTAGGAAATGAACAGATACACATCAGGACTTGGCAGCTAAAGGAGTCTCCCAAGCAAAGCAAAAACAGCTCAGAAGGGAAGGAACAAAACTGAGAGGGAGAGAAAGGGAAGAGGGAGCGAGCTCTGGAGCAGACACCATCAATCTGCACATGTGGAGAAGGAGTCAGCAGCAGTACCTGCCTCCTGACCAGCAAAGGCTGCACATGCAAAGAGGGAGGACAAACAGCCCTGAGAAAATACAGATGATTTGCTTCCAAGGACTTTCTCTTGCCAAAATTTACAGGCCTGCAGTTCTCAGTTAATAGATGGAGCTCCCTTTAGAGCTTCTAATGGAAGAGGCTGAAATGAAAACCACCCGCTCCCTGAGGGAGAGGGGGGTCAGATCCAACAGCCTGTGCGAATGCGTTCTGCATCATCTCTGCCGGGACAGACCCCTGGACACCTCATCACATGCCCTGAGATAACGAGCTATGTGGAAGTGGGAATGTGGATTTTTAAATTAAAAAGAAGAAGAAACTGCCTAGCACAAAGAGATCATCATCAGAAGGAAATCCCAGTCTCCTGGTGTGCCTCAGACATGCAGGGTTTTGCTTCTTCCCTCCAGGACACCTCCCGCCTGACTGCTGGTGAATCCTATGAGATTTCTGTGCCTCATCTGCCTGTGGGGTGGAGAAGGTAAATGCATTAAAACCATGCAGATTTTAGCCTTCTGACTGCTCTCCCCAACAAAGAGTTGCTCACATTACACTTCAGTTCCAGTTGATACAGGGTGGGAAGGCAGAGCACTTCTCTCTAGTGCACCTTCCCTGTGATGATGCTTCACCAGGTGGGCAAGGGGACTTGGGGGCAGTGGCCAGTGAGTGCTGTGCCTGCTGCAGCCATCTGGAACAGGCACCCACTGCTGGCACCCAGCCAGAGGCCATTCCAAAGGCACTGTAATCAATAACTCTGCCCAGACGGAGACGCACTCCCAGACCTGCACAGGCTGGCAGGCAGCAAATGACACAATGGTAAAAAGAGGGACCCCAACAGCTATTAAACACAATAGGCAGCAAACGCCTCCATCAATATTCTGGACACACAACCTAACTCTCACCATAAATCACTCTCGATAACACTGAGAACACAACCTTTGAAGAACTGGTGAGGTGTCGCGCAGCATCACGGGCAGTGTTAAATGCAAACTGTTTAGTTAACGGGATGACATATTTGCAGTTTGCCTGCATATGCCCTGTGTTGTCAGGCTGTTCCCAAACATAAAAGGCAGGATGCATTGGCATTCTGGCACCAAGCAGGGCACTGATGGATCCAAAGGGGTAATGGAAAAGTGAGGTGCCATGGATGATCGAGGAGATTGGAAGCAGACCAAAGCCCAACTGGCCCATCATCCAGACTGCTACACCAGTTTAAAAACTCTGCTAAAGGTGTGTAAAGGGACTGATCCTGTCCCATGCATGCTCTCAATTTGCACACTGAGACCCCTCTGTCCTCTACAGCCCTATTAACCCCCATAGCCAGTTCTCTTCTCCCTGGCAGCCCATGGGCAAACAAACAGGAGACAGGAAGGGGACCAGGGCAGAGCAGCCCCCACACTCATCTCTCAGGGAACAAGGTGACAATAGCAGTAATTGATCTGACAGGTGAGTGATCTCCCATTAAATATACAGTGAGACACCACCAGGAAAGACCAAGAACAAAATCGGCATTCTTGACGCAAGGGCACACTGTGCAGGAGAAAGGCACATGCAGCCATACATGTAGTATGGAGTGTGCATATTTAATGTATTTGCTTGGCAGATGGAATAACTTTGTTAACAGACTATTTAAATTCCTGAGGGGGTACCTGTAACTATTAGAAATTGATTTTATGAGCCTGTTATACAAACATTACTCTTCAAGGTCTAAAGCATATTGAAATTCTTCCTGTTCTCTCTCAAACAGATGGTGCTAGGAATTTTTCTGAACCTACTCGTATCCATAAATACTACCGCCAATCCCTCTTGCAAGACAGAAATGATCCTAATTAGAACGGTAAGCCCTCACCATCTTTTCCTCATCACACAGTTACTATAAAAGTGCTCCAGAATGGGACAGTTTTGGCAAATCCCTCCCCAGGCAAGCGGCCACAAGTACTCCCCTATGTTTGTCATGATAGACGGAACAAAAAGGGCCTCAGTGCCTGGAAACAAGGCAGAGAGAGTGCGTGGGATAGTGACAGGAGCAGGCAGTGTCATCCTGGGCTGCAGGTAACAGAGGGTTAGAGCTGGGTAGTGTTGGGGATGCAACACCATCAGGATCACACCTCCAACCCCAGGTTCAGCAACCCACTCAGATCTTCAGAGTACGCCAAGAAATTGCAGGGAAATCAATGTGCGTGTGGGGGTGATATTCCCCTACAACAGATAAAAGGGCTAGAGGGATCGATTTTTAAGGAAAAATTAAAAGAGCTCAATCTGCCAAGCTTGACTAGGCACCAGCCAGGAGCGGGCATTGGGGTGGGAGGAGCCCCATGTTGAGCCTCAGGTGTCCAGGGTATTTACAAACTCCCAGGAGCTGCCTTCCAGGGCATTATGAGCTGGAGTGAGGGGATCAGAGGCAGGTTAGCAGTGTAAATACAGCCCTGAGCTCCTCTGGGTACCACCCGTTTGTATCTGTGGATGACTCAGTGGGTGTTCAACCAGAAATGGAATTTTGCTCACTGAGATATCTTTCAGGGCCGGCAACAGATTCATTTAATCAAGCAGCCAGATTTGTTGCAGGATGAAATTAATTTTGTTCTGGGTAGGAGTGGAGGTAGTTGAGGGAGATGAGGACTCCTATTCAGGGGAGAGAAACAATACTTGGTGCGATAAGGTGCCCAGCCTCACAGACTGAATAGCAAACGGCAGCTCAGATAGGCCACCGGATATTTTTTTTTACTCTACTGCCATTCATGTACAACCCTGAGCTCAAACACTGTCATAAAGAGCATTCACTGAATGGAAAAAAATCATTAAAAATTGTGGTCTCTTCCTGGACAACTCAGCATCAGAAAGTGCCAGCTACATTTGTTGAATAAATTGCTTGCAGAGAATAGTTTTTACTAGGTCTAAATGGGATGAAATTAAGCATAGGGGAATGAATGCCAAGTTCCACAAAACTGTTCCTGGGTGTGCGAGGTTCACGGTGGGGAGCAGCCTCTCCAGGCAAACCTCAACAAAAAGCTGGGTCTAAACCCCTGCTACCACCCTCTGCCGGGGACCCCACAGGTTTGGGGCTGCCTGGTCTGAATTTGGCACTTCCGTGTCTCATCAGCAGAGGGCAGGGGCTGGCCACCGAGTTAGGGACTGGGCCATGGCAGGGCAAGAGGGCATGAGACTCCGGGGATCCCGGACTGCCCCCCAACAGCCTGGAAGCAGGTTAATCCAGGTATCTTCCTGCCAGTGCCAGCCCAGTGAGGAGATTGCTGTGGATTTCTCAGATTTTGGAAGATGGGGCATCTCCTGTGCATGGGAGAGGAGCAGAGCTTGAGAGTAAGTTCAACCTTTCTCCCCTGGTTTCTCTGCTCCTCAGCTGCAGTAGCCAACCCCAGGCTCTCATCCTCAGTATTCCCAGTCTACTCCATGCCCTGAGCCCCACGATCACCCCATGACCCCAAGGGCAGAGGCAGGCCTGAAACCAGCAACAGGTAAGGCTTTCCACCCAGTTGTTTTCTAGGACTTCAAGGAAGGGAAGAGGGTCTTATTAAAGAAAAGAACAGAAGAAGCAAAAAAAAAAAAAAATCCCCCAATTATTTGCTTGTTCCAACTGCTGCCTTGTTTGGTCAGCCCAAAGCAGGAGCTATCACAGATGAGAGCTGGTGCCTGCTAAGAGGACATTATGTAGGTATTTCACAAACTCCATCCTCCATGGAGGAGACATAATTTTCCCCCTTTAACAGTCATTAAGGCACAGATCCCCCAGGGCAGGAGGCTCACAAACCACAGCTCCCATGAGCAGGGACCTCCATGTCCTGGCAGAGGCTCCCCAGCCTGGCCTTGTGCTATTCACAGTCAGACCTCAGCCCCACCAACACCTCCAGGACAGGCACATGTTGAGTGAGATACCTACAGGGATTCCCTGAGTGGCCCCTGGGTGGAAGGCATCTGTGTGCTCACAGGGAATAAACCCTGAACAGAAGTTCCTGCCATCCCCCTGGGGTGACGGCGTGTTGCAAATCACCATAGACAGGGGACCGTAATGCAACCCAGCAGCAGCAGCAAAGACAGCCAGCATCCTTCTCGGCTGGCTGCACAATCGCCTTGTGCCATGGAGCAGGGAGGTGACAAACCCTTGCCAGGCAGACCAGAGGTGATATGGAGGCCTGGGCTGTCCTGCAGGGAAGGGAGGTTGAAGAGGGGATCAGGTTAATCAGCCTCGAGACCCAGGGGCAAGAGGAATGCAGAAACGCTGGCCCAGTCCCACCCTACTCACCCCTGCCAGTTTTTGAACACAGGGATGGGAGTCCTGTGGGAAGCAGCTGGAGGATGATGGGTGTGGATGAGGGTCTGAGGACCCTGGGATAACAACTCACCTTGAGTCTCGTGGAGCTTTTTGACCTGACACAGGTCCTGGCTGCCTCTTGGAGCCACGGAGTATCTCAGGGGGTCCAGGTGGGTGGTGCATCCACACAGCCCTACTAGCCAAGGCAGGAATTATACAGCAGGAGAGCTTCAAGGAACAAAGATGCCCTTGACCTGAGGACTGCAGTGGCTTCAAATCCAAGAAGCAACTCCCTCTCCAAAAGAAGTTCAGTGCTAGCCACATCCCACCCTGCTCCAACAACCAGACAAACATTGAGCTTAAATTGTGTCTTGTTGCCTACCCTCAGTCTTATTTCTTCTATGGATGGAAGGATACCTGTCAGCAGAAGGTTCCTAGTTGTATCCTCCTCCAGATACTTCTGAGCCACTGTGGGGGACACTGAGGTGCAAACCTGGGGTAACAGCACAGCTCTTGATCCTAAAAACCTTCCCAGGAAGCAGGACCAGTGGCTGGGGACATGCCGTGCAGGAGGTCACAGAGCTGAGAAGAGTACCCAGACACTTCCTTGCCGGCCTCATGAGCGTTTCCATCACACTGCTCCAGCAATTACAGAATCAGCCAAATGGTTAAAGAGGCTGGAGGGTTTGATTTAAATAAATAATAATAATTTAGCTTCCAAATTGCTCCCACATTGAGGTGCTTCAGGCTTTGTGCAATGCAATAAAAACCCTTCCTAAAAACAGCAAAACATACTGAAATGTTATCAGAAAACACTGCTCATTAAAATTAACAATTAAAACAAATTAGAAAGGCTCTACTGACATGGAGGGTGAGGAAGAGCACCCAAACGAGGAAAAATGCCTGGTAATTTTTAGTCACTGATAAGTAAAATAATGGTCTCATTTAGTACTGATTACCTAGAATTATTTAATTTTACTTCAAATTATTCAATTTTTTGTTGAAGTAACCTAGTAATTTTTAATTACCGATACATAATGCAATGACAAATGGCTCTTATTTACCTCTGTCTGCACAGAAGCATGCAAGAAATCAATAGGCATTTCTGGCAAATTATTAAACGACTTGATGAAATGACAGGAATGCTTTTCCTATTAGCAGGAATTGCTGAGCCCCAGCTGAGGATGAGCGCCGGGGCTGGGCACAGGCTGAGGGAGGAGAAGCCAAAGCAGCTCTAAGGCAGGGAGGCCCGGAACACAGAGCAGCTTTCGGGAAGCGATCGGGTCAGAGCTGGGAAAAGGCAAACCCACCCCCCTGCACTCAGGAAAGAGGCATTTGGTCCATTTTTAGCAGAGAGCAGGCTCAGCCACAGACTCTTGGCTGCCTCATTGATTTTTCCCTCTTAATGGAAACAACCTGCAGGACTGAAAATATTTGCAAACTGCTCAGGTCAAAAAAGGGAGCAGCAATAACAACAGGGGCAGAGGGGAGACTCTTCTAGGGCAGAGTCGTGCTGTGCCCCTTTCCTAGTATCTGTAGGATGTTTGCTTTCCCCTGGGCATGCTGCCTATCATTTTTATTTATTTTTTTTTTAATCCTCAAGCAACAGCATTCCCTGGGTATTTGCTCCTCGTGGACCAGTCTTGTTAAAGATATGAGGGTAGAAGGGGTCAGAGGAAGAGGAACTGACTCTGTCCTTAACCTGTGCATGGCCAAAGATCACCTCTTGTCACCTGCTGGAAAGCTTGTGCCTTCTGCCAGAGCCAGGAATGCTCAGGCAACTCAGCCAGGCAGGATTAGAGCTCAAAACGATCTTCATAAATCAGAGACAGAGCCAGGAAAAACAGGAGGGTGTTCACCAAGACAAGTTCAAGGTTCAGCAGAGCAAATATGGGGCAGGGGGGAGAAAGCCTAAATAAATACAGGGAGAAGTTGGCAAGGCAACTGCTCTGCAGAAAAGAGCTGGGGGATGTAATGGATCGCAGGCTAACACAAGGTAGAAGCGTTGTACTGTGACAAAAATATTAAAATATTAAAAAAAGAAGTATTTTTGGGAGTTGTAAAAAGAGCATCTCACCTCCAGTGCCCTCTCCAGTCCTGTCAGAGAATATGCTTCATTTTAGGTGGTGCTGGCACTGTAACACAGGTGGGAAATGAACAGCAAAAACATGTCAGATGTCTGAAAAGCCTTAGAGCAGTTGTCTGGCTAGGCTGGGCCATCCCCACAGCAGGAGTTCAGAGGCAGATACCAAAGTCTCTTGGGTGGTGGGGTGGTATAGAGAGGAAAGGTCTTTGTTGAGTGAGAAAAACAGGATGAAACTTTTGGGAGGAAAATCTCCTTTTGGCTGCAATGCTTTTGACTGCAAACCCATCAGGAGTACCACCTTCATCCCAGAGGGGCTGAGAAACCTCCCACAAACCCAGCAAGGCTTGAGCTGGTCCTGCCTCAGTGCTGGGCTGTAGCCCTGGCAGCTCCCCCAGGGCAGAGAAGATGATGCCTCCCTCTTGGCCATCCCACAGTCACATCCTGACCCATCTCACCCTGCCCAACGCCACCAAGACAGTTTGGCTGCTAAAGTGTTTTCAGCAGTCACTCCTATTAATTTTTTTAAATGAAAGAAATAGCTGTGAAACACATGATAAAAATCTATAGCTCTCCCTGCCAGCTTGCAGATAGAGTCCCATGACTGTTCATATTGGAAATTCAATTCCAATCACTGTATTGGCAGGAAAGGATTAGGGTCAGTGCCAAACACATTCATCCTGGCTAGTGTTTTCCTGAGCCTCTGTGTGCTCCACCAGCTACTCTGGTACCTGCAAAGGGCCCATCTCAGGAGCCAGCTGCTGGAATGGCTCTGTATAGGTATAGGGCTCTTGTGCCAGCACCCTGTGCTGTGCCCTGTGGAGGGTGTGGGCACATTCCTTCATGATGCCTCCACATGCCCAGGCTGTACTTGCCTCTCTCCTTCCCCGAAACGCTCCCCTGTAGATCAGTGAGCCCTCAGGCAGCTGCTCTGCTCTCTGCTGCACAAGCAATGGAGCATAGTGAGCAAAATCTTCAATGGTCCTTCCAACACTGTTTCCCCCACCTTCTCCAAGGAGCAGTCCCAACACCAAGATCCATATGGACCCTCTGGCACACAGTAGTCAGGATTTTGCACAGAGTGGGGGCCCCCGGGGTCTCCTTCCTGCAGCTCTGGGGATCTGTACCATCAAGAATCTCAGTCCAAGCTGCTCAGAGACATCACAACATACAGATCGGTGTTCAGCAGAGACCAGAACACCAAATTGCCCTTGGGTGCATGATGCAGGACCAGGGAGCACTGTGCCAGGCTGAGACAACAGAACAGTGCACCTCACATTGGGTTCAGGTGCCTCACTGCAAAGGAGATATTGGAAATAGAGTCAGGAGTGGAGAATTTCAAGCCATTGGGGTTTTTTGGGAGCCTGGAGATAAAGCTGAATAAAAATGAGTAAGGTAGAGGCATTACCCACAGGGTCTTATCTGATCTGGCACCCGAACCTGCTATTGCCTCCACTTCCCTATCTCGAGGAGCTTTTTAAATGTGCACAGCTACAAATCACACCCTTTCAGTTTAAGTGTCAAATTAAATCAAGACAAACGTTTCCCTGTTCCACATTTCCTTTGGTCCTTGGCTAAGCCCTGCAGCCCTTTCCCAAACCTCCACCTCCCACAACCTGGCACAACCCCAAGCCTTTGCCTTGGGAGACATCTTCAGTCTGAACTTCCCATCCCTCTGCCGTGCAGAGCTGCTCCACGGCCAGACCCCTATTTTCAGCAAGAAAGTTGCTGAAGACTTTTTGCAGAGGGTGGTTTGCTGTCAAACTCTTCCAGTCACCAGCTTTACACCCTTCACCAGAAAAAGTCAGGCAAAACTGAAGCTCACCTTGGCATCCAGATCATTCCACACAAGCAGGTGTCCATCCCTTATGCAACAGTGAAAGCTCTACTGGGACAGATGGCTAAATCCAAAGACTGAAAGCCAAAAACTGATAAGAAACTCATTTTTACACCAGCACATGATTAATGCGTGGAACTCATCGCCGTAAGATACAACGAGGCAGAGAGTTTTGTAAGATTTTAAAGAAGATCTGACATTTATGCGGCTAATAGAAGATTCTGTAGCTCCATGAGTCAAGGTAGATAAAAGGAAGATGCCTGGAGGGAAGATAAGGCCATGTGCTTCGGAGCATAAGATAATGACTAATAGCAAAAGACAAAGAAGAAAGCACCCCTGGGAGGTTGGGTTTTTCCTGTATACCAGGTGTTTGCTTGTACCTTCTCTGAAGGTCCTGGCACATGTTACTGCAAGATTGGATATGTGACGAGCTGCATCCCAGGCTTGCCCCAGGACAGCAACTCCCCTGCTCCTAAATTTCTACATTTTGTTTTGGTTTTAAATTAGACCCAGATCTCAAAGGCCTGAGAAGCCTCTATCATTAATCCTCCTGACACACAACCTGGCCGCATGCACTGGAAATCATTGCTCAGGGGCTGGCAGGGTTCCAGGCAGAGGGGACCGAGTGCTGACTCACAGGGGCCCCAGGGATGCTGACACCATGGGCAGGCACCAAGGATGCCAGCTTAGCTGTACCTGAACAGAAAGGTCTTGTCTCAGCAAGAGTGTGGTGCTACCTGGATTATGCTAGCAGTTGGAAGGACATGGGTGATGCTGGCAGGACTGATGGGTGCATCACTGTCTGGCTGAACCTCAACTCCACAGAGGGGGCCACAGACCCCTGTACACTCAGGTAAGCCTCCTTTTGGTGGTTGCTACAAAGCACGAGGCCAGGGTGCCACAGTTCAGGAGCCACAGTGGGAACTTGCAAGCCTTTCCTGCATAGCAGAGTTAGGAGAGATATCACATATCCCAGGCTGGAGATGAGCCACAGGCACAACTGTACAAACACAGTGACGCTTAGTATGGCGGCATCAGAGCTTCATGTGCACTTGCAGACATGTATTCCCACATCCCATCCCCATGCTCTTCCACCACACAGCAACATTGCCACAAGTCCACCTCCCGCTTCCATCAGGCATGCTGCTTCACTGCCTTCTCCTTTGAAGCCCCTTGTGCCTGTGTATCAACATCTGGAGCTGTCACTGGCTGCTGCTGGCACGTGTTTAATGCCTTGGTCCAACATATCTTACCTTTGCAGGGTTTACATGATCTCAGCCTCCTCCTCCCCCAGTCTGTCTGCGGGCTCTGTCCTGCCTGCCAGCACACAGAGCTCTCTTTGTACAGCTACTGTCCTCTGAGACATGGATGTTTAGGTGCCAGGACCCATTCCCTTCCCCTACATCCCTGCATCCAACCACCATTCCATAGGGCAGCTCTAGGGCCATTAGCCACCCAGGGATCTGACCTTGAGGTTTGTGTGCTCAAATGCTCCTTACCTCCTGAGTACTGCTTCCACACAGAAGTGGACCCCATCCCTGGGGCCAGCCTGTTGTTCTCTACCTGACCCAGCTCTGCAGGAGGCAGGGCTGTTCTGTCTACAGACATCGGGGTGTTGCTTGGCCACAGGGAAGGCCCCTCAGCTGCAAGGTGGAGATGGAGGTCAGAGCACTGGAGGATGATGATGACTTCAGCTCTGTTGTCTGGTCTCTTTGCTCAGACTCACCATGTTCCTTGTCTTCGTTGCTACCTCCCCACACCCACTTTTCCACTGTGGTGGGTTAACCCTCTCTATCCCGCTGCAACCCCATGGCCGAGGCTGGGTATTTGCTCCATGGGGGCTACCACTCTCCTCCTGCCCAGCTCCATCAGCCCTGCCACAGCTCCCTTCCTTAACCCCCCTCTCCAGGGCTGCTGCTCCCCCTCACACATCCCCATCACCAGCAGGGATGCCCTCTCCCAAGCTTCAAGCAGGAGAAAAGTTCAGCTGCAGCACTCCCAGTCTAAACAAAAACACGGGTGCAGCACCCCGACCTCCTCCTCCCCCCTGGTGCTCTCCCCACACACTGTGCCTCTCCTATCCATAGTCTGATTTACTGACAGGGCTTCAGCCTGCCTAATGTGGGGTCGGGAGATCTCTGGGGAAAGATCACTTTTTCTTTTAATTGCATATTTACACCCAGCAGACCCAGTCAGGGCACTAGAGCACACACCATCCCCATGGGGAGCCAAGTGGGTACTGGCCCCAGCTCACACTTGCCTTCATGCTATCAGCAGAACAGCCACAGACCAGTGATGAGCCCACCTTGCTGAGGGCTACAAGCACAAGGAAGGGGTCACACCCTAAGATAACTCCCGCTGCACGAAGCTATCGGCAGCCAGAGCTGTCGGGGAAACTCATTCCACTCTTCATCCCTCTTTCAAAAGGCTCAGCTGCCGCTCAGCAGGGAAGACCCAGATGTGAGGGGCTAACGAGCCTTTTAGCATCCCGGCAGGTTGCAGCAAGCTGGTGTGGTTTGCTCCATCCTGATGTAGCAGAAAGTTCCAGCTGTGGGTGGCACTCCGGTGTTTGTTACAAAACAGCTCTCCGCTCCTCCGCTCCCTACCCATATTTTTTTTTTTTCTTTTTTTCTGAAAAGGGAAAATATTTGCTTCAGACAGCATTTAGCGGGAGCTGCGGTACCCGCCGGCTGCCCCCGCGTTGTCGCAGCCCCGTCTGCGTGGTGCCCATGGCCCTGCTGCCATCTTCAGGGCATCTCCCACCAGCTCCTGCTGGCCCGGGGTTGCGGCGGCTCTGCGGGAGGGCGTTCCTGGCCACGGCTCCTCCGAGACCAAAGGATGGGGGAAAAAAGCCAACAGGCAAGTTCTGGAGGACTTTCCACAGCATGATCCAAGAATTAAAAAAGCTAAACAGATTTTATATATTAAGACTACAACCCTTCAGTGCAACATTAAAGACTGTTTACTTAAGAGGCTGTGGATGTTACGCTGGGAAGTTTTCCCTTCCACAGATGCTCCGAGAAGCAATGGCAGAAGCCTGAAACCAGCAGTTTGTGGCGTTTTATCCTGTCGCTGCTGGAGCCAAAAATGCTAGCTATCCTCTGAAAGAGGAGGTTTGGCAGTGCTGTTGTGATGAGCAGCTGGTCCCCTGCTGAAGTCACGTGCCCAGGGTAGCCGTGGGACCATCACCAGCAAGTCACTGCCCTTATGGTTATTTATGGAGTGAGGGACAAAGGGGACGTAGAAGAGCATCCACAAATTCTATCCCGTGCCATTATCCCAACAAGGCATCACCCACATTTTCCCTCCTCCCCCCTCCAGCCTCTCTCCTCTGGATGACCCTTGGGAAAGCTGGAAGAATTAGGGATTAACAGAGAAAAATATTTCACCTAATCAAAAAAAAATGATATAATCAGAAGAGCTTATTGCGAGCCCAGAAACCTGATGGGCTTTAAAGCTTCAAGTTCTCCTCCCGACCGCAGGGAGCCATTCCCACTCCTCCATTGGAGGCAAAAAGAAAGCTAACGCCTCCTGCTAAATCCAGATAACCCCGTTCATCTTCCGTGGCGGATCTTTAAAGTTTTTCCTGGAGAGGAGCCAAACACCAGGAAACCCAAGCCTCACCTCCAGCCCACTCTTGGGCCACCTGTACTCATGTCGGCACAGCCACGACGGCCCTGCGCCGCCTCCTGAGCCGTCCTGTGGTTTCCTCCCACCCCAGACGGCGCTCCTGGAGCTCTATCTCCAATTCATTATGCCAAAAGGGAGGAACCAGAAAACCAGACTTCGGGTCAGCAGATTTTTACAGGGGAAAAAAACTAAAAGAACAGGTTTGGCTCTTTGTAGAAACCCTTCCCGCTGCAAGAAAGTGTGGGAAACCCCAGTGGGGCTAAAGGAGCCATTTTGCCCCAGTCTTTTGATTGCTCTTCCCTGTCCAGATCTGTACCCACCACAGACCCAGTGATGTCTCCTGTGGTTTTCAAAGTTACGACCACCTGAAATTGTGTTTAGATGAGAATAGCAGCTTTCATTAATGTCTAACACGTCCCCTGTGTGCCCAAAACCCTCAGAAAGCCGAAGAAAAATTAAAAGTCATAATGTATTTTTTTTTATTCTTATTGATTTTTAAACCTATCTCATTTTGGGGAGCTGGCTCGTAATTTTGGAGCACTTGTGGGATAGTATAAGTACCCAAGGCCTCATAGTAGTATTGTACAGGCTTTTCCTTGTGTTTTATTTTTCAGTAACCTTGATAGCTAAACCCAGTCTTGTGGAGAAGAGTTTTTAATATTCAGGCTGACAAAAATAATTACTTTTCAGTATTATGTGATAAGCCACCTTATGGGGGCATGGCATTGGAAGTTCACACAGGCAATCTGGCCAGGACAGACCTCCAGCAAAGTGTGGGGACCAGCCGCCTGATCCCAGGGCTTCCCTGCTTTTTCCTGGCTTTTGTTGTACCACTCTGAACCAAACACTAGAAAACTGGGAGACCCAGGATGCACTGGCATCTCCCAGCGTTCATGAGGAGGCTTGGCTGTGCAGGGCACATCACAAGCTCAGCAGCTCCACGTGCACATCCTTGCTCAGGAAGCCGCGCTTTAATCAAGGCTCTGGGATCCTTCCTTTGCTTGCCTGGGGCGGGGGGATTTTAACTCTAAACACATTAATGTGCGAGATTGAAAGGTAGGGTGTCCTCCCGGGGCTGCCGAACGACGGAAAGGAGCCTGGGTTTCATTTGCACAGAGTGTGCAGTGGGAATTTCCCTAATCAAATAAAAAGAAAATGAAAAACTCACTCTCTCCAAAAGTTTAATTCTCTTAATTACATTAATTGGAGAAACATAGGAACCTCCTTTGCACGCCTTTCTTCTCTGCAGAGGAGAAAGGCTGCAGCAAGGGACTTCTTGTGCATGAGGGTGCAAACTGGCAGGATGGGATGGGGATGGAGGAGGCACAGCAGGGATACTCTGTGATCATCCTCGTCCCAAAAAGAGAACAAATAAATAATGTTTCCTTCACCTGGGTCTTGGCCTGAGTGACCCTTCCACTGTCAGATGACCCATTTATCCCTGGAAAATGTAATGGGGATTTTCTCTGGCCCTCACCTGCTCCCGATTCCCATCACGTGTCAGAGGGGAGATGGGGCGCAGAGGGACTCATCTCACCCCCAGCTTCTTGAAGGCATTTTGGCCGTCAGGAGACTGTATGTAGCCCTGGAGGGTGCTGTGCTGTGGGCTGAGGTCCTCTGTGAGCCCCAGCCATGGGCACTCCCTGCCAGGCGCTGCCCACCTGCATGGCCTCACCCCACTGCCCCACCAGCACAAGGGCTCCTTCAAGGCTTCCTTGGGGAGAGTGGGGAGGTGACATCATGGTGAGCAGCAGCAGAGAGGGGGAGCTGCTTCCGCTCTGCTCTGCACAGCCATGGCCCCCCAGGAGCCCCCTGGGATTCACCCCGTCAGCTTTAACCCCTTTACTACCAGAAGGCAGGGAGGAGCTTGCAAAACTGTCTGCCATGGTGTTGGATGTGTGTGTTGCCTGTCCCCACTGCAGGCCATTCTGAGCCACGAGGGGATGTTCTGTGCCTTCACTGGGATGATCCTGCAGTCCCTCACAGCAGGGAGATGACAAGGAGCAACAGCATAAATACAACAAAAATACCTGCAAATGTGTATTTTCCTGCCCTGCTTGGAAATCAGTGATTTTGGGAAATCTGGAAGGAAAAGGGGTTTTGAACTTGAAGCCATCCCAGGCTCTGGCTGAAAGCAGCCTGACCCCCACCCAATTTGCCTCCAGCTTTTTGGAGGAAAACAAACGCTGAAGTAGGAACACACATTGCTTTGCACTTGGGCAAAATGCCTTCCTCAAAGGGTCATAATTCAGGTTTCCTGGGGAACCTGAAGGGATCTGGGGAGGGTCAGTGTTTGGGTGAGCTGGGGAAAACTGAGCTGGGTTGGACGGCAGCATCGCCCTCCGCGCGCCAGCTCCCCGGCGGTCGGCCAGAGGCCTGCTCCCCACTGACACCACAGCAGGAAAGGTGACTCTATAACTATGATTTTAATATATAATGAGAAAAGTCTGTGTTTACTGAAAAAAAAAAAAAAAAAGGGACATGGCCAAATCATTTGGCAGAATGCTTTTCTTTGGTTAAAAAAAATAAATAAAAGGAAAGGAAAGGGCCACCTTTGTAGGGGAGATCATGTCTGGAAAATTCCAGCCCAAATGACATAAGTTATGACCAATTGAAAATTTGGATTAGAAGCGAATCAAGCACAAAACCTCAAGTATGAGCTTCAGCATCCTGCTCACAGGTCCCCATCACCCAAGCAGAGGTCAGCAGTGGATGGCTCCCAGGGCACAATCTCTCCAAGCTGCTTTAGGACCTGGGGAGGGGAGAAGAGGGAACCTCCAGGTGACAGCAGGGTGCTGGTAGGACAGGGAAGGTAGGAAGGAGCCAGGCAAAATCCAAAGCCTCCCTCCTGAGCTGTGAGTATCATCAAAAAACTGCTCTAAGACAACATAAATTACCCACAGCACAACCCTTCACCCCAAACACCTCGTGTTCTCGTCTGACATCTCAGGGCAGAGTTGAAGCTACAGCCCAACTCAAAGCTACATGCAAGGCTGAACCTGCTGGACTCCTGTTGTTTCATGCTGGCTTAGCTCAGCTGGGGCAGCTTTGTGCCAGAAGTCTCCTAACTGAATTTACTCCTGGCTTGCTGCAGGCCAGGCTGTGCCAAGAAATGCACAGGTGCAAATTAAATCAGAATACCTGGTGTGGGGCAGGGGGTGGGGCCGGGGGGTGTCTCTGTGGAAGGTTTGCATGGCTGTCACCAAATTGACTTTAAAGCCAAGTGAAGGTGAAGTGCTGCAACTTCCGTTTCAAAGCAGCCCTGTGTCTGCAAAGCTTTCCCAGGCCAGCACAGCTGTGCCTGCCTCTAATGAGGGCTGCAGACACAACAGGACACCAGCAGGAGCACCCTCATGTCCCCGCTCCTCAGGGACAGAGATGTGCCCGTCTCATTTGGCACAGCTACAACAGTGCTGGCAGCTCCATTGCCCCGGGTCATCAGGAGGGGGTCCTGTCCTGGCTCCCTGGCTCTGCTGAAACCTGTTGCAATACATGAGGCTGGATGCAGAGGGGTCTCCATTTGGACAAGATCCCTATGAGATCAGAGAACCCCAGTGCAACTCAGATCCAATAGGAACAGCATGCAGGGAACTGCTCCTTTTTCTGGGCAGGATATGACTGCTCTGCCCCAGCTCCACCCTGTGATGCTCCTTCCCTGGTAGCTGCTGGTGCCAGAGATGTTTCTTTCTTGAGCTGCCATCCACATCCCTCACTTGCTCAGTGTCTTCATCCATTTACATGTCAACATCATCAAGAAGATGAAGGTGAGAGCCCACAGTCCTCCTTGCAAGCTCCCTTAGTGGAAGTCCTCACAAGCCTCCATGCTGTGAGACTACCTTGCAAGCCATAGCAGGAGATTATGTTGCAAACTCCATGACAGGCTCCAGAGCTCTCTTGATGGGGCAGAGATGGACCTATGGTTTTAATCCAAATAGCTCAGAGGGCATGGCAGCACCAGGCATGCAGTGACAACCACAAGCTCAACTCTTGCAAGTCACTGTGGGATGGTGTGGCCATGTCCACAATAATGAGTGAAATGGTGTCAGGGAGTAGGGAATTGTTTGCACAGCTTTGGGCTGGGTAGCTCTGCTGAGCATGACTTGAGGTGGCTTAGGGCAGAGACCCTTCCTGGGTTACAGGGTGGACATGGCCCTATCTGGGCTGCTGTGAGAATTTGGTACCCTGGAGGTGACATGGTTGATGCTGCTCAGCTTCAACAGCCTCTCCAGCCAAGCTGGGGCCAACAGCCAGAAAATATCCAGGTCTCTGGGTCTGATTCACAGAGGTCAGTGCCTACTCTATGGTGTATCCACAGAGGATAGGATTCAGCCTCCCAAACACAGCAGTTCCCACCAAGGTGGATGTCTGTGCTACATTCACGGCTCCACCTGCCTGCGACACTGTGCCCGAAGGCAGGCAGATAGCCACGGTAAGAGCCACCCAGCATGACAGGAACTGGAGATGCCTTTTGTCAAGTGAGAGTGCAGAGACCTCAGCTGGGCACCAGGTCTTAGTCTGGGAGTCAACGAACCCAGCCACAGCCTGTCCCCAGTTTGTTCTATTATCTGCATTGTTTATGGACACCCAGACATGGCCCTGGCAGCAGGAGGGGATGTTGCATTACTCTGGCAGTGCTGTGCACTCCCTGCACCAGCCCCAGAAGCCAGCACAGCAGGGAATCCATGGACAGCATCACCCCCCTTAGTGGGAGAAAGACAGGATCAGTGGTGTTATTTTACTTAATTTATGACTAAATGCCCCCAGAAGAGTTTAGCCCTTATTACTGAGATATAATGGCCTATTAAGGGAGCAACATTCCCTGGAAAGCAGCCCAGTGTCAGTGACTCCTTATTGCGATAAGAACTTAATAATCACACGTGGGGTGAGGACAGGAGGAAGCCCACAGCCTGCCCATGGTGCAGCACAGGGGCTCCTGCCCGCGTGGGGAAGGGGGGTGATGGGAAGCCCCTCTGGGGTCTCTGCTGATTGAGAAGGAAATCCCCACGCTTGTAAATCTGTAATTCCTCACTAAATGCTTCGTAACAACAACAAATGTAAAGTAGTGTCAGAAACCCCTCATTTTCTTTTACGGTAAAGTCATGTCCCGAAGTCAAAGAAAGGAACTAGAGAAAAGCTAATTGCTCACTCACTGTTTAAAACGTGCTGGTCTTCAATATCTTCACAGCTCCTTCGATCTGTTTTCCGTGTCGTCTTATGGGGACGGTGGAGAGCTTGAGCCCTGAGTGTCTCCTACCCTTTCAATCAATTAATTTCAGATTTAGCTTTCAGAAGAAGGGATCCCTCTCCTCTACCCCCATTTCTCAGCACATTGTTCACTAAGTGTGATGGTCTCATTTGCTCCTGGGTTTGTTATTGAACGGGGAACATTTTCTCAGTAAAATGTAAGGCTGAGTGATAAGGACTGGGCAGGAACTGATAGAGACTTTGCAGATCGAATATGATGTTGTTTATTTGACTATGATGTATATTTAAAGGTCTCAGTTACAACTGGCCCCAGGCACTCTCTAATGAGCTGCAGCTGCCTGGACTCTCATTAGCTTTAATGACATCTTCTCAGTACATTTTTCTTGGGGTAAGACCTTGTCCTCTCTATAGTTGTGCACACACTAAAACCAAGAGACATCTCACCCTAAAAGGGCAGCCAACTCAAAACAGTGGAGCAATGATAAATGATGCAAGTGCCCAGAAGAGACAAACCTTTCCTGGAAGAGTCATTGTTTATTTAAGGCAAACTAAATGTAATTTACTTTGGCACGCCTTAGAATTAGACCGGGAGGTATTTGCGCCAAGGCTCAAAAAGTGGGTAACAAAGTCACCGTGTGTGTTCGGCAAAGATCAATTTGCAATTTCCCTGATTTTTGCCATTTGCCTTACCCTATGGGCTACCATCTGCCTTCCCAAGAGCCACTTTCCAAGGTAGAAAAGCGGCAAGAAAAAAGCCTGGATTAGGAAAGGAGGTGAGAGGAGCAAACACAAGCCCCAGTGTTAGGCAGCACCTCCCTGCTCCCGCTCCTTGCCGGCGAGCACTCTGGCAGGCTGCTGCCTATTGATCCTGCCTCTCCATGCGGAGCCTCGTCCTTTTTTTTGCTCCGGGTATGTCTTCTGGTGCTCTGCCCCTACCGCCAGCAGAGGCCTTATCCGACTTCCATCTCTTCTTCAGAGAATTGAGGGAGCAGTCATTAATCATCCGAGCTGTCCCCTCCGTGGGAGCACAATGGCCTTCTTTATCCCGCACTTCAACAGCCCTGACATGTACAATAACAATCAGCCTTGACGTATCTGTGTTGCACCAAAGAGACTTACTCAAAAGGTTCTTTTGCAACATTTTGCATCGCAGTTAAAATATATTGGTGTATTGTAAGGCGAGAGGTACAGATCATATCGGAGATGTATATGGGTTTCTAGGTAGCGGGGCAGCATCTCACAAACATCTTTCTGGCTGCGTGGCTAACCGTGGCAGCAGAGGTAGAGCTGACTGATGCAGGGAAGGTGATATGTTCTTTCAGTGGGGTGGTTTTCCGTCCTGAGTGTTTCCTCAGGGAATCTTTGTCACAAGGAAATTTGGCTGCTTCTTTCTGAGACGTGCAAAGCTTAGGAAATTCCCCTCCTAAAATGAATGCTGCTCCCATGATGGGCAGTAAGGCACCATCTCAGTGACCCTGAGGAAAATCAGATGAAACATGTATCCCCCAACTGCTCTCTTCAGACTTGTCCTGCATTCAGGGATTTCTTACCTACAGTGCATCACAGTGGAATTTTGTCCCCAGTATTCCTGGCAGAGACACAGAATTCTGCAGGAGCTGCTTACGGAATTTGTCTGAGGGGGACCTTAAGACCACCACCACCACATATGTGCACCAAATGTCCACCGATACAGGGAAGAAGACAAGCTGGGTATCACAACCAGATTTGAGGGGGACAAGGGAGAGGTCAGGGCAGGGGAAGGGAGCCACAAAGAACAGCAGAAATGCTGGTTGAGAAAGCAGCCAGCTACCTTCTGCCCTATTTAATCAATTGAAAGTTGTGTTAGGAATTTCTAAGCCCTCCTTAAATTCCTGGGCTCCAAAATGCCACTGAACTAGCAGAAGTATTTCTGGACAAGTTGCAGGAGCTCCCAAATAACCAGGGAACACTAAAAAAATGCAGAAAGGTGGGGGTGGGGGAAATAAAAACAGGAAACAGGTGGGATTTACTTCTCCCTTTCCCCCCTTCATCGTTTCACTGCTTTCTGTTGGGGCAAGCTGCACCTCTGAAACTCAGATTAAATAGTTTGCTACAAAATGAAAATCCAAGTGAGTTAAAAAACTCTGAGATTTAGGGAGACACCACTCTGGGAGACATGCACATAGATCATTGGGGCATTTCTCAGCTGCCCAGACCCTGAGGGTAACTGCTTTGCCTCTTTCACCGCTGGTGAAACCTAAGCCTGTCGTTTGCTCACAGCCAGGCAAGCTGCTCTCACTCAGCTGCCCCAGCAGCCTGGCCTCCATTTGGCTACACTGCTGAGGATCTGACACCCTGCTCTGCCTGGGAGCAGCCAGGCCTCAAAAAGCAGCAGTAACAGAAACAATACTGGAATTATTTAACTTCAATGGCCTTTCTTGAAATTAAAAATTGGTTTCATTCCCCTGTATTGGATAAAGGGGTGGGGAAAGCACCCCTTTGGATAAAGTGGATAAAGTGCTGGGGGAGCTGCAAGGGGATGAAGTTGTCCTGGGATCCCTACACTCTTCCTGCAAAGCTACTGACCTGCTCCAGCACAGGCAGACACATCTTCCTCAGCACCAAGTGAACTGTGCCAAGCAAAGCTGCATGAGCTGCCTTTTTGCTCTTATCCAGGAACTTGTATTTTTTAAACACATATTGTCTGCTGGCTGCCTTCATGGACTTCTTAAAAAAGGTATGGGTTTGTTTTTTTTTTTATTTCCTTCTTTCTTTCCTTCTTTCTAAAGAAATGCAGGATTCAGAAAGCACACCTCTCACATCACACAGTGACCTGGCGAGAGCTGGTGCCGATGCTGGGAGTGCTGCTGCATCTGGTACAGCCAGAGCCATGCTGGGCGTGTGCTCTGAGAGGAACCATTCCCTTGGCAGCTCCAGAAGCAAAAGCAGCTTTTCCCTCTGACATAAACCACGCTCAGATCCAACCTCTCATTCTCTCTCCTCAGTTCTCCCCCGAATTCTCCATGCAGGAGTGTTGGGCGCCTGTGGACATTTTGCTTCCAAGTGCCTTGGGTGGACATGGGTGAAGTGGCTGGCTGAGCTGGAAGTCCAACAGATGCTTCCTATTTGGTCATGTTTTGGTGCAGTGGTTTGATGCATAATTAGAATTATAAATTTATCCCATCCTTCCTCCCACAGCCATGAATTACCCTGATCTCCTCACAAGGCTTTCATCATTTGCAAATGAGGCAGCCAAATTTGGGGTGGGAAGGGCTGCAGACCCCTGGCCACGTGATATCATCCCACCACCCCAGCTAGGGAAAGGTATTCCAAACAGAGGATGGCATACTGTTAGCAGCTGGCAGAGGTGAGGGAGGTGGCTTGGGCAAAGCATCCCAGGAGCACTGGGTGAGGTTGAAAGGACTGATGAGTTCTGTCCTCCTCCTGCTGTGAGCTGCGGACCCAAGCACAGACCTTTCAGCTGGTGGGAACTTGCACATCAACATATCCATTCCTCCAGGTTTTGCTTTCCCCAAGAAAAGGCTCGTGCTGCTCTGCAGCATGCTCAGGCCCCAGGCTTTTTATTATTTCCAAGGTCATTTGCTCTGCAGTGGGGCTGGAAAGCAGAATTGCCTTTCTTGCGCTGTTTATGTCTACCAGATACACACTACTTGCTTTTTCATTTGGATTCATTTTCTGTGCTGTCCTGAGAGAAAGGAGCAAAGCAATTTTCTATTTACTGCAAAATTCCAACTGAGCAATTTCGTGGATCTGGAGATTGTCAGGAAGAGGTTACTGGACTGTGTACACAGAGGAGGAGGAGAGCAGAAGTGATAGGAGAAGTGCACAGAGCAGGAGAGGTGATAGCTAAAGCTTTTGCAATCCCATCCCTGCCTCAAGAAACCTTTGCCTAAACACCCAAGACTGGTAACTATTACTGGATGTGTGAGTAATTCCTAGATAATTTTTTAAGTATTTGGAAAAAAACAATGCATAATGAAAACATTACGTTATTGTCGTGCTGCTGACACTGTTGGCCAGATTCTCATCTGCTGTGAATCATGCTCTCGCCTTTGACTTGAGCAGAATTATGCCTTATTTATCCCAGCTGAGGATCAAACCCATCGGCCAGCACTTGTACCACCTTTGCATTGCAGGTCAGAGCAAAGTTCTGCCTGAAAAGCTGGCAAATTCAGTGATGCCTGCCCGTGGCTGGGCTCTGAAATACCGCCAAGGCTGCAAAGTCCCAGCTGCAGCTGGCTGCTGTTGCCTCCAGCCCAATCCGGATGGAAATGAGCTTTGTGCACATCTCCTGGTACTGGTGAGGGCAGGCAGATGCTTTGCTGGATCCCTAGGATGGGAGTCCAGTGAGGGCAGGGTTGCAAGGCAGGGAGCTGGGAAGCGCCGGGCTGGCAAGAGGGAAGGATAAACAAGGGCTGGCTAGCAGTTTGCAGATATAGATTAATTCCTATGTTTTTTAGAACTGAGAATAATTTATTGTAATTACTGTTGACTGAATTGTGTTTGAAGAAGGCAGCACTGTTTAAAAGGATTTTTCAAAGGTATTGAATTGGGAGGCTATTATTTTTTTAAAAAATATGTTTAAGGATTATAAAAGTAATTACTGCCCTCAAGCCAGGATGTCTAATTATGTTAAACTGTGGCTTAAGACAGCACAACTTTCAGTCTCTTCCTTGGGTGGCTCATGGGAGAGCAGAGCACATGTGGCACAGCCAGGGCAGGACTCAGCATGAGCAGGGGTGTCCCTGTGGCACCACCACAGCAGTGATGCAGCCCTTGCAGGGTCACAGGACAGACACAGGAGGATGAGCATGGGGCCAAAGGAAGTGGGGGAAAAGGAAGGGGAAAAGGAAAGAGGGGGAAATCATGAGAGCAATGGAAGTGAGGGACTGTGGGCATCAAGTTGGCATCCCCATGACCCAAATTTTTGGGGGCAAGCCAGACTGATGCCTCGAGGGAAGAGCTTGCTCTTTCATTGGGGAATGGGTACACTGACCCCTCTGGGGCCCCTTCCTGCCCTGTTTTTCTCTGTTTTCCTCTGGGAGCCCTTCACAAGCAGCAAGAGAGAAGTATGCGTTTATTTTTCAAGCTTGCCTTTTGACTCCAACTCCCCTCTGTTCTTCTGCCAACGTGTGAGAAACAAGTTCAGGTTTAAAAGGCAACCTGAAATGTGCATGCACGCACAAAACAGTTTTATTTTTATAATGCTGTGATTTATGGGCCAACTTGGGGCAGGGGGGGATTTCACTGGTGATTTCTGAAAATTTGAAGGCTGCCCATAGCAGGCAAGATAGCCAACATCTTACATGCCAGGGAAGCAGGTCTGCAGGCAGGGGCAGAAAGGCAGCATGGGCAGCGCTGGGAACGGCACAGAGGGTCTCTGCAATGGCACTGCAGCTGCAACAGGAGCAGGGCTGCTGGAAGGTGGGGGGGCAGGAGTGGGGAGAAGGATGTTTCCGTAGCAGGAATGAGAGGTGGAGATGCAGGAGTGATAGGCAAAGCTAGACCTTAAGGATGTCTAAATAGCTGTGGAGATTTGGGTTCAGCTTGCAGGTGGGGAAACCAGGGGAAGGTGATTTCTCTTGTAGCCTGAGTGGGATGGAGGCTGGAGTGCAAAAACTGGGAGTCCTCCTTCGCCATCTCTCCCAGCACTCAGTACTGGACATGGGCTTACATGGCTGATCACACACATCAATTGTGAGTATGTATCACCCCACTGATCCTTCTCGCCCCACACACCTCCTCTCCCCCAGGCAGCAGCAAGTCAGGAGGCCATGGGCTGGTGGAGGGACACACACTCTCCTCCTCCAGCATCTCTCAAAACAAATTCACTCCGTTTAACCCAAACCGTCAAGTGGCATTGACCCAGAAAAGGCTGTTCCTGGGGGGCAGCAGCACAGCAGGCTGGAGCAGGAGAGAGGGCTGTGTCCCACACAGAGGGGGAAGGTGCTCAGCCCAGGCTTGGGTGCAGGAAGCAAGTGGTGGCAGCATCCTCAGCCACAGCACTGCAGCCCTGGGCACTTTGTGGTGCAGAGCTGCTGTTTCACAGGCACTGGGGGGATACTGCAGGGACAGGGGATGCAGCGAGAGGCGATGGATAATATCTGCTTTCTGGGAAGAGAAGGGGCTGTGCTGCTGCTGAGAGTAGCAGCTGGAAAGCAAAGCAGGAGCTGCTAGCGCTGGGAGAGGAACGACAGGGCAGCTTCCAGGATCCCACAAGTCTGTCAAGTGTCATGGCTGAGTTTATCTCTGGCTCATCTGCAATAGATAGACTGGGGAAAATGCAGTCCCTACACAGGGTTTTTTTCAAATATAGAAAATTGTTTATCATTATTATTGTTGTTGCTGTTGTTATTATTACTAGCACTATTATTATTTTTCAGTCTGGCTCCCCAGTGTCTTTGGGTGATTTTCACCCTTGGAGTCTGCCAGCAGAAATATTCATTGTGTTTTTTGTTGTTGTTGTTGTTGTTTTTTGTTTTTTTTTTCCCCAAAACCACACGTGGAAGCAGTTCTTGGTGGTTTGGGTCCTTTGTATTCAGTGGATTATAAAAGGTCTCTCCTGTAAGTAGCCTGGAAAAAGAGAAGTACTAATTACTATTAACTCTGCCAAAGCCAATAATATCCTTGGGTAATTATCAGTTTACCCAATTTTCCTGTGAGCCTACTGTGTAAATACACCATTGTAAGAGGCAATTATTTCCTCTGTGCTCCACCTCACCATAGCGGTGATGGTTTCAGGCTAGTCACGTGCCCATTGTGTTCAGGCTGTTAATTTTGGTGGACAATCACCACCAATAATCAAATATAAGAGAGGGAATGGCACAAGTTTTATGCACTCCCATCACTGTCCCAATCCAGCCACTGCTCTCCACTGCAGCCTCGCCAAATGCTACTTAGCCCTCGTGCCCTGGCTGGGGCGGTTTGACTCCCATTCAAAATCCGGCAGGATGTTCCCCATTGAGCACAGCAACACCTCCAACCCCTGGGCAAGTGGCGTGGCACGGCAGTGACCATCCCACTGACCGGCTGCCTCCATCCTGATCCCGAGCATGACTTTCCCTGCCACGCTGAGGTGAAGAGCAGGCAGGGAGCATTGGGGAGGAAGCGTGTCTCACGGCAGGAGACCCGAGCCGCTTTCCCTTTCATCGCCGCTCATTTATTTGGATTAGAGTCAGCTCTCTCCTGAATCCTTTGTTCACTGTTTGTTATTCCACATGCACCCAGTGCTGCGTGTTCATCTTTATTAGCTTTAATTGCTTTCCTGTTCTAATGGGATCTCGCTATTCGCATACAATTGAAAGGAAATGTATTCATTAAAATAATTCTCCTCCTAACTGTTGTTTAGAGCTGGTGCTGTCAGTGCTGCTCACCGTGATTTTCTCCCTGCCCACTGCTGAGCACACTGGGACCAGGACACAAGCAAAGCTCTGTCAGTGATCTGTTAACGTGTACCTTAGGCTCCAGGGTCAGGTCAGTTTGGGTGATGTTTGCTGACACAGGAAAGGTCACAAAGCCACCTAGCTGTGCTTCCTGCAAAACTTGAGGCACATGTGAAGGGGCAGCACGTGTGTGCTCCCATCCCCAGGCACCAGACAGCTCTCCCAGCTGCATCACGGCTGTGCTCAGCCCCACTCAAAGTCCCACACACTAGAGCTCCCAGACTTCACATCCAGGTGGAAGGAGTTAAATGGAAAAGTGGCAGAGAGAGGATAAAGCCAGGGATGCTCGAGAGATGGAGAAACTGTGCTATGGATAAATCGCCAGCTGAAATTAGTGACAAGAGGTGGCTCAAACAGCAGACAAGGCATGTTCTGAACAGCTTGGCTTCCTCTATGGCACTCTGACAAACTTTTCCTCCTTATTTATTTCCTCCCACCACCACCAGTTAAGCATCTTTAGGGAACAGTTTAATGACCCTTCCTCCTGGTTGTTTATGCTGGGCTCTCCCATTCCTACCTGAGGCTGTTGAGGTACCATCACCACTGTAGCTAAGCAACCTCCCCATTAGCACACTGGTGGCTCCAATCAAGGCATCTCCTCACCAGCTTTACACAATTAGCTCTTCATTTTTTGGCTGTGGTGCCCCTCTCCTCCGCTCCCAACACCTCTGAACAGCTTGTTTCTGCAGCACTGTCCATTCAAATGAGTAGATCTCCCTTTCAATGAAAAAAACATCCCCTGCTTTATGACATTCCCAATCCTCTGTGAAGAGTGCCTTCCCTCGCCTGGCATATTTATGCCATAGTTTGTTAAGACCGTCATGTAAGGCCAGAGAGGGGAAACTGGCAGTTTCAGGACTTGCAGAGTTGTTTCAGTGGATATGGACAACATGTTCTCCTTGTAAGTGAAGCAGATGTGAAGGAGTTGTCCCTGCAAATGTGGCTGACAGGGTCCTTCCCTTTTGGGCCACTCCATGGGCTACATTTATGACATTGATGGGTCATGAAGGAGCATCAACTTGGACCAACACCACCATTCTGGGGAAGACCTTGACAGAGATGAGCCCTGCCAGCATCTCCCATGCTCTTGCTCCTGTCCAGTGTCACCTCTGTGGGGTGGCTTTGCAAGTGGCACAAAAGCTGAGCCCAGGCGATGTTTGTTTTCACTAGCAGGGTATTCCTGGACACCCCAAGGCTCCCCTAGTACAGAGAGAGCCTTTCCATTTTTCCTGGAGCTAATCCTGGACTGGAGCTTGTCTGGGAACTTAGTTTAAAATGCAAATGACATTTCCTAACAGCAATGGCATTAAAGGGATGCGAGTTTGTGCCCACTAATAGCATCCTGCAGGACCTCTGAAGTCAGTGTCTGCTTTGTCTCTGCATTTGTCTGTCACAGAGAACATTGCCCAGGCCGTGGCTCATATTCTATTATTATATTTGCTTAATTACTCAGTACAGAATGAGTGCCAGGCTGGCAGACAGACTGCAGAAGCTCTGCTATCACTGGAAGTGCTCCTCTGAAGAAGACAGCGGTGACATCACAGGCAGGTGACATCAGTCCCATGATACGCTTCTGCTCTTCCATCCAGCTTTTCAAACCCTTCTGACTTTCCCCTGCCAAACTTGGGCTTGCTCATGGATGGGGGCTATCGAGTTGCCCCCCAATAAAAGACAGGTGCTGTGCTCCCCAACAACTCACCCTGCACATGGCATTCATTTGTCCAGCCCTACCTCCTTCCCCCAAAGAGGGCTTGCCATCTATCTGCATTTTAGAAGTGCCTATCAAGCCCCAAAAGACAGTGCTAGACAGACAGTAACCATCTGCCTGCAGGTCAAGTGGCTGTGACAGGCATCCTCTGGCCACTAAGACAGCGAGACAGTTTTGAAAGCATCTTCACAGAGACTCCAGCTGACTGCAGAAATCGCTACCTGTTCTGTCGCTTTTTATTCATCCTTGGGATGTACTTCAGAGCTGTCAGCTCCCCGAGTTGCAGTGAGGCTGAATGTCTTGCCAAAATGTGTGCACAGGTAGCAAGAGCATGATGAACTCTTTCAGCAGCACTGGGCAGGGGCATTCTGCTCAGCACAGGCAACTCACTGGCACACACGGCAAGGGGAGACCCCAACCTCGATGGCCAGAAACCCCCAGGCAGCGCTGGGAATTGCTGTGGCCACCAGATCCTGGCAGGTATCACTGGCCAGTAATGCTGCTGCACTGTCACTGTAAGCTGCGTGAGATGGTTGGTGAAAAATGAGATGTGAACTTGGGTGGGTGGCTGCTGAGGGCACCTGGTCCCAGGCTGGGTATCCATACACCCCACCTCTGCTGATGCTTTTTTGGGAGCATTGATGTTTATCTGGTCAAGTGGCAGGACAGAATGTGTCCAGCCCAGGGGCTTTTATTTCTAACAACTTTACTGAGCTGCAGCTGAAGCCCAGGCCTCCTTTCCTTCCCCTCCCTGCCTTCTTCCTCCCCTCTGAGGCATTTTCCTTATGTTTCCTATGCCTCAATGCTTCACTTTGGAACCCTATCTTC
This sequence comes from Formicarius rufipectus, assembly GCA_013399695.1. Classification (NCBI taxonomy): domain Eukaryota; kingdom Metazoa; phylum Chordata; class Aves; order Passeriformes; family Formicariidae; genus Formicarius; species Formicarius rufipectus. The sequence continues at coordinate 4,834,040 of VXAU01004203.1, read as the reverse complement.
CTCCTTCTCTTCTTCCATCTCTTATTCAGCAAACCCCACCTTTACAGGAGGTGCTGGTCGTTGACGCAGGACACCTTGATGGGTGGAAATTAGTAACAGGTCAAAAAATAAGAAAAGTAATCAACCCTTTCCAAAAAACCCAAACAAACCCATAAAGGAACAATTATGGCATCGCACAGCAGCAAAGACAGTGGCTTGTAGGGGGAACTTCCCAGCCAAGCCACCTGAGTGGCCAAAGAGATTGAGACAAGGTTACCAGAGGAGGTATGGGAGGTCCTCAGGCACAAACCGCTGACGGTGGAAGCTGAGCAGGGTCCAGTGCAGTCCCAGTGAGGGGTGAGAACCTCTCCTGACACTGGGAGATCTTGCAGCGACTCATTAGAATCAGTCCCTGAAAGCTCCTGGGACATCTGCAGGTCTGAGTATTTGCCACACTTACAGGGAATAACACCCTCAGGCTCTGGAAATGCATAGTGGCAGCAACAGGAGTTTTTCCTCTCTTCTCAGACATGGGGAAGGAAGGGAGCCAAGGGGAGAGAGGACAATTCTTGCTCCAAAGAAAGTAAAATGAGATTATTATTTTTTTTGCCTCATTCTGCACATAAACCTAACACTTCCTTTGAGGCTGTCCTCCAGGACTTCCCAGACCCTGACTTCACCAAAAAGGAGAATATTTAAAAAAACTAAGCTGTTCCACCAGAGTTAGTCTCCTGAAGCTTATAAACATGAGTGAGATTAGAGAGGTGCAGGAGAGACGGGGAAACATGTCTGATCCTGCAAAGAGTGGTGGGCAGAGAAAAGAGGAGTGCTGCTGGGGAGGGAGATGGGGCAAGCAGGGAAAAAGCTGGGATGAGGGGGGCCATCCTTCGGTGAGGGAGACCTTGGCCCTGCAGGTAGAGGGGCACATCTCTGCAGGCATCGTGCAAACCCCTTCCTGCTCCTGGTGACTTTGAAATATCTCCTGAGGAAGGCACCAGTGCCACAGCAGGAGAGCCAGCAGCTGCACCTCATCCTGCACAGCACTGGAAACCTTGGCTGCCCCAGAGCCTTGGGGTTTTGGTGTTTTTGGCTCCTAATGAATCTTCTTTCTAAGCCTTACTCCAGTTACAAACCTGCGTGGGTTGTCACTTGTGTTGCTTTACTAATTTTTTTTTTACTATTTGCTTGGTTTTGTCTCCCTTCCTTGTCTGACAGCCCTGTTCCCTTGCTGGGGTGTACCCCTGGTCTCTGCTGCTGCTCCCTGGCAGCACATGCCCCTGCCTGTTCTCCCCACCACTGGCACTGGCACTCGCTGCCACTTTGGACAGACGCCTCCCACTGACCCGACGGTTCTGTGCCACCTCACTGCATTCCCCAGCTGAAATAATCCCCCCACACCTCATAAGGTTTCCGCACCAGCAGTCCCACTGCAGTTTAATTAAGGCAAAACCCCTCTTTGTTGTAGAGATTTTTGCTCACCAGCGGATTTCCCTAAGGCCTCATCAACTGAAACACTTCTCTCTGCCTGCTCCTCCTCTATGAGCAGCTCAGCAATCCCTGGCTACCCAGGGGGAATGGGCAAAGTCTGGATTTAAGTCTCCTCCGACGGTACCTGTGTGGGATGCCCAAACACCCAGGGATGCACCCAGGTGCATCAACTCACTAAACTGAGACTGGTCTTGTCCTGAGAAATGATCCTAACCCTGGCTTTGCTTTAGGCTCACTGCACTGCAATTTAGCTCTTTTATCTGCAAATGGCTTTGTGACCATGTGGCCATTGCACAGGCTGGTATTTGTGTTTGTTCTCCAAAAATATGTAGAGCTGGTGATGGTTTTGCATCTGGAACAGCAGCCAGGATTACCCAATTACCAGCTTTTTTTTCTCCCTTGAGCTTGACAATAACATTTGTGAAAAATTAAGAGAGAGCAATGCTCTTCCCTGCTTAGAGGAAGAATGAGATCCTATCTGCCATAGACTTCCAGATGCCACTTTATATTTTATATAAAAATTTATAGGGAACCCAGCTGGCCCTAGAGACACAATGTGAGGAGCAAACAGTGAATCGCCGCTTGGCAGAGTCGACCATGCAGCATGTGCCAGCTGTGCTGCTGCCTTTCCCCAGCCAGGGGTTCATGCCTAAAGTAATGCTTACACTGGCTGAACTCTCTGCCCTGTGCCAGTCTGATGGGGCTCAGCCCACTCTCAAGTGGGCAGTGGAAGGGCAGTTTTTGGGGAGCAAGGTGGACTCCTCCTGTGATGGCTGGGAAGGTGGATGAGACCCCCAGGCTGCTCCTCCTCGCCAGCTTTCCACACTCCTCGCTGCTACTAGACTCAGTATTTCTCTGGCAATCCCTAGCATTGCAAACTGTGCTGGAGCAGAGAAGGGAGCAGGATTGGCCCCTTCTCTGACTTTGTTTCACATTTTCAGGAACATGAATTGCCATGGTTACCGAAGCCTGGGCTCCTCATTAGCAACATTTGCTCTCGGTGTCAGATTGACAAAGTTGTTCCCTCACAGCACTGGCGGGTGCTGCAGCTGTTCCAGCACCTTCCACCAGCACAGGCCATTGCTTCACCTCCAGCCTGATGCCCAGCTGTGGGAAGGGACACCAGCCACAGGAACCTGGCCACCAGCATGGGAAGGCAGCACTGCGACCTGGGCACAGGCTGCTTTCCAGAACCTGTTCTGTTGCGCTTCCCCAGATCCAAATTATTTCCCCTGTATCATGTAGATGCCTTACATCACCTTATGAGCTGCAGGAACAGAGCAGGTTTAATTTTCCCTAACATAGGCTGCCAGCAGAAGTGTCTTTGAAAGCTGTTTGTATCATCGCTCGGCCATGGCTATGCAGCATCAATGCCACGGCCACTGTGCCTTTCTGACCCGCTCTCTCTCTCCAAAGAGGAGCTATTTAAAGCATCATATTGAACCATATCATGTGTCCATAGAGGAACTTCGAGTGCTCCCACTATTCTACAGCTCTTGCTGGTGTGAGCTATGAAAACACAGTCTGCTTACTATTGTCAGCAAGGAGGGAGCAAGTGCTGGGATTGCCCCTGCCAGGGAGAAGAGAGAATCCATGGACACAATGGATTGTGTGGGATGTGCTGCTCGGCTGGGCAGCCCTGGGATGCTAAAGGGGGGAAAGAAACATCAGCTCACACCAGAAACTGTGGACCTGACCAAATGCCTTCAATGACATCAGCACGTACATCGTTACCCCAGCGATGTCATGTCATCAGGCTAATCCCCAGCGGCACGTAATCCCCTGTCACTAGGACAACACCAACAGAAAGCAAACCTGGACCAATACCTCTCATTTACCCAGACATACCTAATCCCAGGGAAGCAAGTTAATAACATACATCAGCTCAGTATCTGCTGCTTTTGTATTAAACTCCTCACATAAGTTCTATATTATTTTGATCCTTGCCAACTCAAGCTGCCTGGCTTCAGAGCCAGCAAGGACATGCTTGCAGGGGATGTTTCATGAGAAGACCTCAGGCTAAAACTTATTTCCTCTCACTATCTGGTGAATTCTTATTAATAATGAAAACATTTGTTTAAAAAATTTAAGAAAGTAGGTCAGATCCCAAGAATTTTATGCACAGAAGAGGCTGAGAACAATTGACCAAACGATATTTCAGCAGGTTGCTTGAGCAGCTCCTTTGGTGAGGATCTTCCCCTGGCATCCAGTGACTCCCTGGTGTTCATGGGACACTTCCCATTGGCAACTGGTGTGGCATCCACGTGACCTCTTCTCTTAGCTTTATTGTCCCAACGTGGATGAACAGGCTTTTCCCTACCCAACTGTGTCTTGATAAGCTTCTCCAGGGAGAACAGATCTGTAAACAGTGGTATCAGTTATTCTGTCTGACCTGCAGAACAAAATTGTTTTTCTGCTTGTTAAGGAAATCTTCAGAGCAGAGCTGGGGATACACAAAGGCAGCCCCATGTAGACTATAAATAAATATATATCAGTGCACGTGCCCTTTCACTTTGCACGCCTGAAAGCTAGAAATGTCTGATGCTTAGAAGAAAGGAAATATTTAGTTAAGAGAAAAAGAGAGAGCTGTAAGAAATCAAGAAAAACACTATATATATTTATTTTTATGGTGTAAGTGGAAAGCCCGCGCTTTCAGCTTTGCTGAATTATTTTACAGCGTATCTCTGGCAGAAATCGAAAAAAAGACCTGCTCACATCCAGCCTCTCAATTATTGCACCTCACTTTTCAGTGTGCCAAAATGACATCTGAAGATTTGCCTCCGCACTCTCCCTTGCACGCAGGAAAGCGGCTCTGCCGCGCTCAAAGGTGTCGGGAGATTTTGCAGCTTAGGTCAAAGGATGTTAATAAAGCACTTGAGCCTCCATATGGTATTTTGGCACTAAAATGTCAGCTGCTTTTCAGACACTGTACTTTAATCATTTCAGACAGGCCCCTTTTAAATGGTTTGTTTAGTTTGCTTAGAGAATAATATTTGTTATTTGGTTTTCGGAATGACTAATAAATGAACTGTCTTTGCTCGGGGAGAATAATGCCACTTAAGCAAAACCTAGTACTGCAGTTCAGAGCTATTTAATAAGAAATACCTGTCAGTGTCAGAATATATTTACTGTGCATTAGCTTTGAAGAATTGCAGAATAGGTTTTCCCCTCGCTAAGTTTACTTTATGTAAAATGTAACACATGAACTGTGAATATGTGGACAGCAAACAGACTGTATCAATGAATTCAGCCTCTCCCGGAAAATGCTGACAGTGGCAAGAGAAACACCTCCTCACAGACACAATTGACACCATCAAAAGCGGAACGTGTGACAGCTGCCAAAGAGCCGCAGCCTCCTGCCTCCCTTCCCTTGTTTAAAAAACAAAATCAAATCCAAAATAACACGCTGTAGTCTATTTATCCTCTTGTTTAATCCGCTGGGAAAGCATCAGCATAATTAAACGCTTTTAACCTTTCGGTTTTAACTCGCGATCAGACAGCGGCGTGAAGGGAAGCGTGCTGTGTGGAGCAGGAGCCCGGCACTGCAGCACCGGCACAGCCCGCTCTGCCCCACCGCAGGGCATCCCCGTCCTCAGTGCCACCAAAGCACCAGACCCACACACAGCAAGGGGCATTGCCACTTCCCAGCGGTTCCCCACCCCAGATGCGGGGCTGCAAACAGAGAATTTGCTGTACCGAGCCGCAGACACACCGTGTCTATTATTCATGCGGCTCAGCACTTTCCTTTCACAACCGAGGTACTGCTTTGGATGCTTTAGCCATCTGGGGCAGCTAGCTGGGAGGCTGGCAGTAGGTTGCGTGAAGAAGCAAGTTATTTACTTAGAAACTGTCTCTGTGGCATCTTGACCATCTGGAAAGAATATGGAAATGAGACTTTTAGCGAAATGGAGCTTCTCAGTTGATAAATTAACCAGGCATCTCCATAGGTAGGCAGAGCTGATAAAAGTGAGCATTTCTGAGCAGATCCCAGCTTGCACATGTGTATACAGGTGTGAGTGTTTGCAATTTCCCATCTCATCCACACGTCTGGGGACCTAAGTCACACTCCTGCAAATTGCCTGAGTTTCTGTGCACACAAAGACGGACTTCCAGCAGGAAAATTCACTTCCAGTGAAAGGAGGGGACAGGCAGGGCTGAGTTACAACAGCTTTGTCACCAAAGCCCTGCTTTCATCACCAAATCTGCCCGAAGGGGACCAAGACCTGCAGGGAGAGCAGGGCTGTGAGTGTCCTACTGGGGTGGCTGGTCAGCAGGAGCTTCTCACCCCATCGCGTGGAAAGTGAAATGCAAGTGTGCACCCCAACACGGCACTTACCCACTCCCCAAAGCTACGGCAGCAAGCAGGAGCGTGGTGCAGACAGGGAATACGCACACAGCCTGGCACACATGCAGGAACCTCTCAGCTCCTATGCCAGCCTCTTACTAATCAAAATATCATGCTAGGCTGGAGAGGATCTGGCTTCTTTGAGCGTGAGTCACATCATTTGCTGATTGCCAGGAGAGTTCCCAGGAACCGGGGGCAGCAGGACAGAAATTGCAGTCGTCCTCGGAGCACTGTAATTTGTGCTGGAGCTGGATGGCTTTCCCAACCACCCTGAGACAGGACAATTAAGGCTGGCTTCAAGCCAGACGCAGGTCGCTGAGATCAGAGCATGGAGCCCCAAATTATGCACTGTGAGAGCGGAGCCAGGAGACTGTACAGAAGAAGTTAGCGAAGTAGCGAAGTCCCTGGAACAGCCATCCTGCCTTTCAAATGCAAATACCATCTCAAGGAAAGTGTTTTGTTCTGCAGCCTCGGAGTGCTGACTTCTAATCACTGAGCAGAGAAAATACACCCGGGAATGCCAACATGGAGAAAAGCCTCTGGGAGTGGCTCAGAGCAGGTCTGCAGTACAGGGAAACAAGGTCCCACCAGCAGAGTCAATCCAAGGGCACACGCGTTCATGTAAAACCCTGTTCTGTGCTCACCGAGGGTTTGGTGTTCGTTTGTGTGCCCCTTGTCATGGTGCATAAAATTACCTTCTGGTAATGCAGCCCTAACAAACTACAAAGCTTCCCAAAAGCAGTTAAGATATCTCATACCTGTCGTCCTCTCAACATCATGTACAAAAAGCGATGCACAAGAGTAGGCAGCTCCCCCATCGTCCACTTTTTCCCAGTGTTCCAGTTGGATAAAGTTGGATAGATACTCAGCAATCCAATTATAAACTGAAGTTAATAGACATGAAACACCAACAAGGGCTCTAATCCCTGGAGCCCAAGGAGATGAGACCCACCACAAACTTTGGGAGCACTTGGAGGGGGCTGGAGCTGCCTTGGCAGAGCACTGAGCTGGGAACACTGTTCCAAGGTGACAAACACAGACTTACCTGTACAGGGCAGGGGACTCTTTTGGAGAAGTCCAGCTGTCCCCAGGCCCTGATGGTGGTCAGCAGATGAGCAGGTTTCTCATATAAGGCTCAGTGTGGTCTGAAGATCTCTTGCACACTGGTATTAGTGACTGTTGTGTGCTGAGGGACAACATGAGAGCAGCAGCTGAGCATCTGTCCCCAGAGCCTCTGCTGCAGCTGCAGCCATCTACTGACATTTTTACACTTTTCTCTAAAGACATTTAACACTTTTTCTCCCTTTTTTATTTTTTCTTTTCCTTCTACACGTAGGAATGCATCAAGCTCATGTGTGCCCAGATGGCTACAGGAAACCCATGGGAACTCAGAGTGGGATTTACTGGCCATAATACTATGTAAACATGTATGTATTCTAAAGTCTCTGTCTCTATTTTGCTAATTGACTGGAAAAAGTGATGTGTTAAGGCAAAACTGAGATCTGAGCAATGTCAGATGACCTTGGATATTCAGAGTGCCAGCAGGGCTTGAAGCTGGAGCTGTCAGAGGCTTTGGCTACGGAGCCAAAGGCTCTCTATGGGTGGACCCATCCTCGAACAGCCCACTGCAGCAGTTAGGCAATATGGGGGAACAAAGGCTTTCTCAGCAGGAAATATCCCAAGAGGCTCCATCCTGGGTCCTGTGCTGTGTCCCATTATGGAGCTATGACTCAGGCAATGTGAGATTTTGTCATTGCTGGAGTTCCCTGAAGTCATGAGGCACTCAGCCAGCCACAGGCTTCAGCTCCCTCTGTACAAGCCAGTGCCCTGAGATTTTCTGGAGCAGGAATGGTCCAAGAGGAGACCCTCTCCTCTTTCATCCCAGGATCACAGGCAGCATTGCTCAGTTTCTGAGGAACAAGGGTCCTTTTTAAAAGCACTCCTTAGGTTTAAGTCCCAAGGCATTCATAAACTCTGTAAAGGCAGGATGTTAACCTGGGTTTCCAGAAAGAAAGCAGAGTCTGTAATGCTTTTAAGCAGTGTTTCAGAGGCAGAAATGATCTTCAAAATCTATCGACTTCCAGTTTTGAAACACTTTTTTCTTTGAAATTAGTCTAATTAAAGGATCACAAAATTAATTAAAAGGCAAAATGAAATGCAATGCTTTGCATCAGGTCAAATTAAACATTTTCACAAGCTTTAAAATGAAATCAGAGCTGGTTTTCATTTTGATTAAAGAAACCTCCCTCTCCCTCCCCAAGCTCCGGAAAACATCGATCCAAAGAAAATCCCCCTCTCCCAAACTTGCCCATTCCAGCAGGCAGAGGGGTACAGCTCTCCCTGTCCTGAAATGTCAGGGACAAGAGACTCCACTTCACTCTCAACCCTTGGCTCTCACCAAAGGCACTTCGGCTGGATGATATTTTAAGTGCTCCTACTTGGTGGCAGCAGCTCGTTTAAAATTAGCAGCACCTCTAATTGGGGAGGGGGGAGCTTTGCCTGGCAGAAATGCCACCACTGGCCCCAGGCACAGCAGGGGCAGCCCAGTGCCACTCTCAATAGCCATCACTGTCAGAGGTGCATCCCTGGCCATGGCTAAACTGTTTAAATATAGCAAATCCCAAAATGTCAGGAGTTTTGGAGGCAGCTGCAAAACACTGAGGGAGGCAGGGCTGGGCACTGGGTGCTGGCTCAGAACCAGTTCCTGCCACAGACTGGGTCACTCCAGTATGCTGGTGTAACACCTGAGCTTTAATTGACTCCGATGTGACCCAGTCCTGCTCCTGATGGAGCTGCTGACACAGCCCACTGTAGCTCTTGGCACCAGAAAAGACATTTTCCTTTGAGACCAAAAATTTCAGCTCATGCTAAACATCAAGAGAGCAGCTTGTGATTAAGCAGTTGGGGTTTTACGGCATCCTGAGGATGTAAAGTGCTATTTAAGTGATAACTATTTTTACTCTTGTTATTTATTATGTGGGGCTGGTCAGTGCTGGGGTCCAGCCCCCTCTGCATGGCAGGTGTTCCCAGCACAAAAAGCCGGTGTAATGCAGGTGAGCCTCAGGCAAACACCAAAACAGCAGGTGGCCATGGTCTTCCTGCCCCTGCCCCTTTGGCAGGCTCCTGGAGGCAGGAATCACAGAAGGAAGACGTTTTGGCCCTGAGGAGGGTGGTTAAGTCCACCTTAGAGGTGTTCATATTGTTAAACCCATGGGGGAACCACAGGGCTGCTTGCCCACAGCAAAGCACTGTGATGCTGCTGCAAGGGATGCACCCCTTGGGTTCAGTTGGGCTCAATGATGTTGGAGGTCTTTTCCAATCTGACTTCTGTGAATCTATGATTCTATCCCTACAGAGCGAAGTGAGGCACATGCACTTCTTTTGAGAGAAATGTTCCATTTTAATCCCTCCACCCTGTGATCTGGCCAAGCTCAGCCAGCTCTGCCTGTCCCACAGGGATAACAGCAGGATTGCAAACCCCAGCTCCTGGTGCCCATGTTAGAGCTCAGGCTCACAGCAGCTGCAGCAGGTTTGGGTTTTACAGCTCCCTGCCAGCTACCCCGTTCTGCTGCCAGACATGACCTCCCCGGGCAGGCTGGTGGCAGTGTCCCAGCGGGGCGGCTGCCAAAGGGGCTCTGCATGGAGGGACCCGAGGAGCCAGGGAATGCATCATCCTCCCTGTGGCCACGACACTTGTGGAGCCTTATCTGTACACAGAATGACAATTCACAGTATCACTCGTGCGTTGCTGCAGTGCTCCGAGTCATTAAAGCTGGAGGAGTCGAGACTCCTCTCCACCAGGCACTGTGCCACTGCAAATCCCACACAGACACGGATACTCCAGCATCGTGGAGGAGCCCTGTCCCTCACCACAGCCATGCATCCTCCTCCCCAAATGAGATGATGTGCTGCAAAGGCCCAAGGATGAGCTAAGCCAAAGCAAACCCCCAGGCAGCTTCCAAGGGGTTAAGAGGCTGCACACACCCAGTCTCCCCTCTGCCTTTTCAATCTCCTTCTGCAAAAGGCAAACAAAGAGGCTCTCCTAGGAGTACCTCTGCCTGTCATAATGGCATTAGGGGAAGGACGGAAAGAGATCCTAACTCTCCGCTCACATTTAAGCATACAAAAACAAACAACCAAAAAAATGGGAAAAGTTAAAGGCATCTGAAAGTGCCTGCCTCTCTCCCAGAAGAGTGATAAAGGCTTTTTGGCAGAGCAAGGTGGTGTTTATTTTGGTTTGTGTTGTGTTGCTGCTCTGACCCCCTCAGCTGTTAGCCGGCAAACTTGACAGCCTGATTGTTTTTACTGGACTGTGCTGGAGTTTTTTGCTTTGCAAAAGTGATCTGGGAGCAGTTTGCACTGATTGCTTCAGAGGGCTCTGACCAGGGACCATCGCTCTGTCCTGCGCCTGCCCCGCGTCTCAGCCGGGACTGCAGCCGGGGCTCAGCCCGCAGCTGGTTTAAATCATCACTTTCTTCCCATTTCACTGCACAAGGCAATGCTTGAAGATTTTCCTTTCTATTCTGCTGAAATGTGACTCTAATTAGATGATAACAAGGCTCTGACATTTTCTAATCGTAATCCTATCCGTGCGAGGGGACGTTATTAAAACGATTAAAATTATTGATAAAGAGGTAGAGGGATGTTCAGTCAGAGAACTTGGTATTTGGCCCATGGCACAGGAGGGGGAGAACAGGTCTGGGTCTGTCCGCTGGGATAAAGGCACTGCTGTCCCCGAGGGCAGGCCACTCTCTAAACACTTCAGTAACACAAGCTATCCACCAAGCTGGAGCCTTCCACCATGACCAGGACTTAAAGAAAAAGTGGTTTCAGAAACAAAAGATGACTTTTACACAGAGCTAAGGAAGGACAGCTTCACCAGGTCTGAAGCCACCAAGGAGGTCTGTGCACCCAGTGTTTTCCACATCCATATATGCTCAGGTAGAAGACCTAGTGCAAACATCATCACTGTACCTGACGCGGCTTTTAGTCCCTCTTCTGGAAAGGTTTTTGCTCCGTGGGATTAGCATGGCAGATGAGCAATTGTGCTCTCATCTGCTCAGATGAAATCAGAGTGCACCACGTCCCTGTCCACAAGGTGAGCAGTACTTTTTAAAGCCAGGCACCTCTCTGCAGGTAAGAGTCAGAATCAGAGATGGAACAGTCCCAAGGGCTGAAGTTTCCATGAAGTAATGATGAACAAGGCAAGATTTTACCTCTACTGCCTTTGAGCCCCCCAAAGCGATGTAACAACAATCTCCTCTCTGATCCAGGGGACAGGCAGGCAGTATCCTACACCCCTGTCCCAAATGAGCCATGGGCCCTGTACTCATGGCAGTGTGCCACGTCAGGCCAGTAGAGCCTGCTGTGCCACAGAGGGGATGTCCCAGCCATTTGGCTACACCTACTGAGCAGTCCATGAGCCACAGGGCCAGACCCACCATTACCTGTCTTGGGGGTCCCCAACTCTGCATTGCTCCTGCAGGATCCCATCATTTTGTCAATCAAACACCCTTCTCTTTGCGGGGCTCTGTGCCCAGCTCCACATCATTCCTGACTGGCATGGAGGCAGGCAGCTCTGAGCCAGTTTTCTGCTTTGGAAACCTCGGGAATCTCCCTTCGTGTTTCCCAGAATAGCCCCAAGGCTCCTCTAATTTCCTACAGCTGCTGCACACCAGCGTGGCAGCGAGCCGGCAGCAGTTCCACCCGCAGCGGAGCATCCCCCTCGGAGGCAGCAGGGATGTCAGTGGCACAGCCCCAGGAGCTGGGGGATTCCTCATCCCTGGGGAAGCCCCTACACCTGCAGAGAACAAGGCTCATTTTTTAACACTGAAACAAAGCAACAGCAACCCAAAGGGGACAGGGATCCACAGGCAGCTCAGCCTGTGCGTCAAGACACCAGAGACAGTTTGCAAGCTCCAACACCAGCCCTCCTCAGTCCTGAGGGCAGGGGAAACACAGCACTTCCCATCCCAATTCACACATACCCCTGTAGCCCACATGCTCTCAAGGATGAAACAGAGCAGGAATTTTTGCAGCAGCACCAACAGCCCTGCCCAGCATGGCAGCCTCCAACTGAGGAGTGTGACCCCTGGAGAGCAGGAGCCAGAGGCAGGCTGGGATGGGTCGGTATAGCCAACATGTGCCAAAGCTCGGGGTCTTTCAGATGCCTCCCCCCAGCACTAGTCTGCACACAGGGTCAAACCCCCAGTCCACAAAGGAGCGAAGAACCCAGCAAGCTGCAGCACTTCTCAAAGAGAAAAGTCCTCTGGAGCCAGCAAACTGTTTGCAGAGAACAATTTATTAATCCAATTTACATCTTATTTATCTTCACAAGCAGATCATAGTCTCCATGAAATTGCCCACTGCTAGAAATTATGCAGCAAGTATTTCAGGATACGAATCTCCAGCAAACTGCCTGCTGCCAGTGCTATTTCCCTGTGCAGAGTCAGAAATCTGAGCTGTTTTGATAGGACATACAGCTCCCATAGCACGGCACATTCCCCACCACAGAGGCACGATGCTCTCCCAGCCTGGCACCAACAGGCAGCACTTCTTAGCTTATAAATAAAAAGCTACAAGAGAATCAACCTTACAGTGCAAATATTCATGATTCTGAATTTGAAAATCACTTCCTATATGAATAAGCCCTCACAGTTTGCATTAAAATATGCTGCTTCAGCATCATTCCTGACAGTGTACATGTTTGCTAGAACAGCTACAGAGAGCAAACCTGAAAAGGTCAGGAAGGGAAAGGGAACAAATTTATTGAGGAATTGAAACATATGTTTGGTGCTGGTTTAAAAAAAAAATTCTGCTGCAAATACATAGACGGTGTCTTTGTCAGAGAGAGTGCCCTATGCAGAGCTTGCTACACAGGGACAGAGGACTCAGCTAATTGAAAAACTGATTAATTTTTACACTTCGATATTTGGAAGGTTTTAATTTATCTTTAAAATGCTGAAGATTCCTTTGAAAAAGATTTAGAATTCATACTGGAAATCCACAAAGGAATTTTTAAGACTCTACCTTCTCATTTTAATAAAATGTAGTTTAGATTTTTTTTTTCTTGGAAATATCTTCATTAAATAGAAGAAGAACTAAAGGGCATGGTAATATAATTCACAGACGATACTAAATTAGGATATATTGTACACGGCAGTGCGGACGGAGAAATAATACAAAGGGCCCCAGAGAGATTGGAAACCTGGGTAGAAAATAAATGAGATTCAATTTGGAAAAATGCTGTCGATGCCTCTGGGGAAAATAATTTGAAACACACGGAAACCTGGGAAGCAGGAATGGCTAACATGGCGCTTAAAAAAATAACAGAGAGAAAATTGTCTGCAAAGCATTACGGACCCCCTCGGACGCCCGCCGGTGTCAGCAGAGAGGTTCCTGCTCGCTGCTGTGGTGCCCTGGGGACGGTCACTGCTGGTGGCAAAGGCACAGGCAAGGGAGGAGAAGAAGCTCCTCACCACAGTCCTGGGCAGTCTTTGTGCCAAAATCACACTGAGGTGACAAAATCATGCTGAGGTGACCAGGGAGAGGACGAGGGCAGGGTAATTCAGATGTCCTGGGTGAGTGACCAGGGCTGGGAGCTGTCCCTGCACCAGCCCCTGACAAGCTGCTATGGAGGTGCAGGAGGGTGATGATGTTCTAAGGGACCATGAAAAACGTCAGGGAGAGTGGGGCAAGAGACATACAAGCTAAATTTTGAACCACTACCTCAGAGGATGCCTCATCAATAAAGACCAAAAGCACAAGAGCTTTTTGGGAACACAAAACTCTGTAGGCATGCATTCCTGCACACAACCTTCCCCTGGAAGGAGACAGGCTGGGACCCAGGTAGTTCCCTCCTAATTCAAGTGTTTCCTCTACTCCCTTGTTTTTCCTCAAACTGATCTAAGTTTATCAGAACTGCAGTGATGGAAGAAAACAGGAGCCCAGAGCATGTGGGATCATGGATCACATGGATCTATCATGGGATGGATCATGACCTTGCTCAAGTCCCCTTTTTCCCCCTCTCCTCCAGAAACACGTGCTTCCTCCACCTCCTGGAACCACAGTTTGGAGAAAATGAAAGTGCAGAGGATGATGCCTCTCTTGGCTCTCACTTCAAAGGCTGAGAGAAAGGGGTGTGGGTCCTGCAGCGTGTCCAGTGGGCACAGGACAGCTCCCCCACGCACTGGGGTACCTCCTGGCTGTGCCACGTCTGAACCCACAGTCCCAGCCCCCTCACACAGAGCGGCACCAGGTCAACCTACTGCAGGAGAACTGGGTTTTATTTTCTTAAATTTTCTTTTTAAAGGGTTGGGTACTATTTCTCCAGGGCATTCAGAGCTCTGCTCACCTGTCTTCTGTATTTCAAGAAACCATCTAAGCCCATATATTCCAGATGATAAACTCCACCTAGCAATTTTCTCCTTTTCATTAAAATTATTTACACCAGAAGAACTTAAAACAAAAATCGATTTCATGAGAAACAAGGAGGGACAGAGCAAGGACTCCTGCTTTCTGCTGCTACTTTTTAGGTTCTGAAAGGCACACACATATATATTTTAAAAGGTAATGGCAAAAACACTTGTTACTGTATCCATCATTTTTTCTTGACCTTACAAAAAATAGAGCTCATCAGGTAGCAGCATTTCTGACATTTTGAAGTTGTTTTCTTTCACCTTTGGGACAGAAATAAAATCTTTAAGTATGCTGTTGAATGAGCTTTCAGAAGTGTGGCTTTGGAGGCATCTAACCAAAAATCAATGTTTTTGCTTAGATAAGGTTGAAAGTATCCAAGACTTTCCAGCAACTCTAAAAAAAAAAAAAAAACTAATTTTAATTCTAATAAAAGTTATCCTGTCCCAAGAGCATTTCAAATTAAATGCAATTGTTCTTTTCTCCCAGATGAAAACTCTGGCATGGGAATGGGGCTGAGGATGGCTTTGATGATCCTCCCCAGAGGAATCCACAGGCTTTTGGAGACCTCATTTCAAATCAGAAGGAACTTGTTTACTCTTTTCCAGGACTATTGATTTTTAAAGACATCTCTGAAACAGCTTATAGCTGGCTCTCACAAGAGGGGTCCTTAGGAATGAAAGGTGTGGATAGACAACTGGCTCTTGAAGTCCCTGGGAAACACCAGAGAGGAGGTTTGAAAAGGCATTTTCCTGCACACCAGGACTGTCATGACACATCCTCTTTCCAATCAACACCGGCCTTCAGCCAGCAAATGTTGAAACCTTCAGCTGAGGACACAAGAGAAATGAGGAGGCCTTGGGAACCCTGCCATGCACAGCAAACAGCCACCGACTCACAGCCTTCACTGTCTGCTCTCAGGTCAATGAAAACTGGATTTTTTTAAAAGGCCAACTTCAGGTGATTTGGGTCAAACATCCACTTGCCATTCAAAAAAACCCCACCTGTTTCTAAAGTTGAATGGCACAGCACACACCATGGCAAAGCCCTGAGTGTAATGTTAGCCAAATACAGACAAGACAAGCTGCCTTTGCTCCTAAGGCACCTTCATTTCAGGGATGTGGGGTTTTTAGCAGGTTACACATCCAGAAAGCAGCATCTGATCATACCTTCAGATGACAGCTAACACTTTGGATACTAAAGTGGGTTGGGCCCCACACTACAACATCACATCCTATGCCACTAATTTCCAGTTCAGGTACCAAATGTAGGGCAAGGGGATTTCACCCAGACCAGTTCAGATGCCAGTGGGAAACCAGGGAGTTTTCCTGTCTTTGTTCACCTCGCAAATGAGTCCACAATGGAAGGGTAAGAGCTACAAATTAATTTCAGAAGAAAAAACCCACACAAACCATTTTGAAAACCTGTAGGCACTAAAATAGTAAATATAGGCCCTTGGTCTCTCAGAAATGGCTTCTGGAAATCCACTCCATGGCTACAGAGGGCCCTGGACAATGCAAGGCATCATCATCCTGTTGTGACCAAAATCTGTCACGTTCATCATCTTTTACTCAATCGCTCTGAAATGCAAAACATGGCTTGACAAGTTTCATTTCTGTACATAACCAGTTTTAAAAGTATGGTGTTTATTTTAATTGTATATCATCCTTCATCCAAGTGCAGTCCAACAAAATTCAAGTAAAAACATCTCAAGGTTACTTTTTTAAGTGAAAAAGCTGAGGTTTTTGAATACAAAAATTGAACTATCTAATTGTTTAAATGAGCATTCCTTTACGATATCATCCTCCCTAGTAAGAAGTAGTGCCATTTTTAATGCAAGCAGCTATATTTGGTTACAAATCATGTTTTAGCAATTATACTACACAGCAAGAATGAACAACTCTGTAGTTTTTAATAAAATACACATGAGAAACAGGATCTTCAATTTACATTTATTTTTATCTTGCTTGTTCATTAAAAGTCTTGCTCAAAAAAATCACTTTGTCTTGTCCTTTCATGAGAGCAAAGCAAGGGCATGCTTGACCCCAGTGTGGGACTCCGTTGTCCTGACCAGCTCAGAATGGAGCTGCATCTGGAGGTCTTAACTCAGATGCAGCACATCCACGATTTGCAACGGGAAAGGAGCATCACTACTGCAGGCTGAGAAGCACACTCGAAATTCAGGGCTGGTACGTGGCAGGATCCTGTTCCTCAAAGGGCAGCACCCTTTTCTCAGACAAGCACAGCATCAATTGCCTCCAACAGGTTCGTCTGTTTTCAGCCTGTCAGGTTCCTGTGATTTCACACACTGGGACCTCACACCTACAGAGGTGAAAGCTACACCTTACAGAGATCTTGCCTTCTGCCTTTTTATTGTGTCCCATGGACAAACTATTTATTCTTGGTATTAAAAAGAATCTGTAAAGGCAAAATTCTTCTCTTTTGAAGTGTACCAAAGGCTCCAGTTAATTTCCACTGGCAACAGACGGGCATCTTAAATCCACAATGTTTCAGCCCTTAATTAAGAGGTGGAGGAAAGGAGAGGGAAGGATGTAAGCATGCAAAATAACAGGGTTACCTGGGGAAAAAACCCTACAAATCTCCCTCAAAACACCCAAGTGATGGGTAGTAGCTCACTATTATCCAGATCACCTTGCTCTCCTACTGCCCCTGTGGTTGGTCTGATGTTGGAAAGGCTTCCACATCAGCACACTTCACTCCCACTCTGGGACAGGCAAGTCTTCACCATCCCCGCTCCAGCTATCCCATGTAGCAAGTACATTCACATGTTTTTTTTAAGATGATAATCCAAGTCAATAACTCGAGGGCGATGACTTTGGTGGACTTGGGACCAAAGAGCTGGCTACCAACAGCAAGGGCTCAGTGCTTTCCCAACAGGCTCTTTCAAGCTTTCAAAGACAAAGCCTTCCCTTCACCCAGAACTTCAACAGCTGGGATGAGGACGCTGGAGGTCTCAACCCAAGAAATCCCACCAGCAAAGTAGTCCGAATAAAAAAGACACAAGGGCAAAGCCATCTAAGTGCAGTTCACCACGGGGATTAACATAATTAATGAAGTATTTAGAGGCTTGTAGACAAGGAAGCAATGCCACCTAGTGAACAGGATGGCGTGTGACAGACAGGGGACACCTCTGAAGGTTGGTCACTGGGTGGAGTGTTGATGCAGCAAGGTCCCACTGCTGCCGTGGGGTGAGCAGTGCATGGATACAGCACCTGTGGGATATCCAGGTATCCCACCATCTGCCCTCCTGATTCACCAGCTACACAAACACAAGTTCAAAGACACTTTAACCAATGAATTATTTAAAGAAAAATGCATTTTCAGTAGGCCATGAATTTAAATTTTCCTTCGACAAGACTTTTCAAAGCTGGGAAATATACTGCCTAAGTATGACAGATGGCTTTAAAATTAGAGATCAGATTATATGGGAATTTATAAAGGTATTGCAGAGAAAAAGGAGCACAATGTTACTAAATTTAGGATAAAGCCTGAGCAGACACCAGCAATTAAACAAAAATTCAAAAAAATCCATGGCCCAGAGGCTGTCACAGCGTTTGGCAGTAGCTTAACAACAACAGAACAGCCCCAACTCTCTAACAGAGGGCAACTGGTTCCCATTCCTGCCCTGAACCTTTTTCCGTTAAGAGATTCAAATTGTGAACAAGTCAGACTCTCCACACAAGATATTTGATGCAGCAGTTTTTTTGAGTTTTGGGTTTGTTTTTTTTGCCCCTAAACGAATTCCTGGTTTAGTTTAGTTATTTGCAAAACCATGTCAAGTTATAAGCATATGACCACAAATCAGACAGAAGTTGCTACTGATGTGGTTTCTCCCCCCTCCCAGCATTTGCCATGGTAATACAGAGTTATAAAAATAACAGGCATGATCTATGGTAGGGCAGCAGTTTGATCAGACTAAAGACTTCTGGTATGCAAGACTTCTCTACCAAAAAATGTTTCGGCCAATTTGTAAAATTGATGGGACTCTGGAGTAATCGCACTGGAGCCAAACACTTACATGTTTGATACAGAGGGATTTTCCGTGGATTTGATGGTGAATGGAAGGTGTGGGGGAGGGGGTTTGGTTTAACATACACATTCTTTCTGCAAGTGCAGTGCAGACTTTGCTGAGAAACGTGTCAGAAGACAACCACCAACATGGCAGGCAACACGCAACCAGGACACCATGGCTTGGTCAACCCATGAGCCAGACTGGAGCGTGAGCAGTGCACGCTATTCTGGTGGTCCTTGCGTGACATCTGGTGGCCAAAGAATACCCTGGGAAGATCCATCTGACTCAGGCTGCACCCAGGCAGCCCCCACAGCCACAGGAAAGGCCCTGCTAAGAACTGCACCAGGACCTAAATGCTCCATTCTGATGTTTGTTCTGGTAAAATGATCAAATGGTGAATTTGGCAGCTGAACCTGCATGTTCTCTGTTTTCTAAATAGCACTGATCCCTACAAATACGTCCCAGTCCCTTCTATAGAGTAGGACATAATGTCTGGGGATAATCAATTGCCTACAAGAATCCTAAGTGGCCATTAATTTAAGGCATTGGATTTCATTAGTTCTTAAGCATCTTTTAGCTATATTTATGTCCTATAGGAAAAACAAAAATTTACCTGAGGGGTCACCTGCCAGAGGACAAAACTCAAAACTCTGCCAAAAATTCTGCCCTAAAGACTCTTTTCTGCCCATGAATAGTGAAACAGAAGCATTTCAGTATGCAAAACTGAGAGCAGATATCCTAAGCCAAGTTTCCTCAATGAGAAGGGAATATGCTAATTGAAGATTTACCTTAAAGCTCTCTGTACTTTAGACTTCTTTAAAAACAACATCACTTCCCCCTTCCCCACCCCCAGACCTGAAACCCCAAAGAAGCCAAGAACTAAAAGGTGAGCTGGAATGGACTGCCTTTGTAAGTGCCTTCAGGCAGCCCTGTGTTCGCAGCAGAGCAGCAGCCTCCTGTCAGCATTTCAATGGACTGGAGCTGTCAGAGAGACTGAGGATAAATTGTCAAGCCCTGACTGCCCTAAACAAATGTGATGTTCAGCTGAACGCTGCAGAGGGAGTTTTTTTCCTTTGCTGCAGTTGCTGTATTAAGTTGATCTAAAATGCACAGGCTTGAAGCAAGACAGAGTGTCCCCACATGCAGAGCAATGATCCCTGCAGAAGGCATCTCTTCCCTACATTTCTCTCCCACTCAGCCCAAAGGTTTCCATAAACAAGATGGCTCCTTGTCTGCATCAAGCTCATGTACCATAAACATGACCTGACCCACATCATCCAGCTAAATGCATCTTATTTAAAGCTCAGTTACTCCCCTGCTCTTCCTCCCACAACACATTTATCACAAGGCGGGTCAAGCAAATTCCCCAAAGGATTTTTGATCCCTCCTCCTGTCAGCCACTTCCCAAAGTTGCCCCAGGTAACCTTAGCATTAGGTAGGGTCGGTAACCTAAAGAAAGTGCTGCATTAGGAGAGATGAGTTACCAGCAATGCTGAAATCCAACCCAAAAATTAAGAACTCATCAGAAATTCAGGCAGGAAATGGGGCTGCTTTGCTCATGTTCTGCTTACTCGTGTTGAGACAAAACAAACCAGTTAATTTTGCAAGATATTTTACTCAGTTTGCAACACTTTTTAGCTCTATACTTTGTAATATTACATGCTCTAAAATGAAATTCAATCCCCAAATCCTTCTAGTTGGTTACTCATAAAACCCATTAAGTTCAGGCACAAGCAAATCAGACTCATCTCCTTCCCTCCCAGTGCCTATTACATATAAATAGTAATTATTGTTCCTGGCAAGGCTCTAGTGTCTCTTATGATTCTGTACTTTAATGATCTGATTTCTTAGTACTTTCCACTGAAGAATATATTTAACAAGCATCCATGTTTCCTCCTCCATGATAGGATTTTTAAATTATGAATGTAATAAAGACAATGATGTTGCCAGTCTCATGATTAATAGCTTAAAGAGACATTTGCTAAGCCTTCATTCTCACCATTATCACAAATTCACAAGCTGTATAGTTTTGTACAATGTGGCAAAGACATGATTTAACTCTATAGTTACACGGCTAAATCCATGAGCAATACAAGAAGGGCACTAATACAGTTTGATCCAGTAAAGCAATTTAAGTCCTACATGTTCTGTTGACAGATTTGTGGTTTTCAAATGCCACCTTAGTAGAAAGTGTCTAATGCAAGATTTCTACCCTTATTTATGCCACGGGTGACATCTCCAAGCTTGTATGTTGTCAGAAGTCAAACCACAATAAGTTACATCGCTGGAAGACAGAGAGCATCATTACTGTGCAGTTCAGAGTTACTGAACTAATCTACTGGAGAGGTTTCTCCTAATAACACAGATCCCAAAACAAGCTGCTACAAACATTCCCTCAGCCATCACACTGGTTGCTCTTAAAATTAAAATGAAACCAAACCACTGGAAGAAAATAGGGTTTATGGTAATACTCAATTTTATTACTTCACAGGAACATGGGCTTCATTCAACGTGAGAGCACACCCACGATGCAGAATTGCTGCTTGGTGGAGTTAACTCTACATCACTTCCCAGGGCTTAAATTTTCATGTTGCATTGAGTAAATGCTACAGTAGATAATGCCAATCAAAACTCTGAGAAAGTAGAGGTAGGTTAAGCATTACACTGGAGATTCAACACAAGCCAGCAACTGTGTGCAAGCTTTTGTGGCTTGGTCACCAGTGCATGTGAAACATTCAAAATACCACCTTCACACTCAAGAGAGCCAGGTAAGAACAGAGTAACTGCATGTTAGACAGCACAAAGGGCCAGCCTCCATTCTGCAAGTACCCACCAGCTCAGCAATAGCCATCTCTCCACTCACCTTGCAGAATCAAGGCCACCTTCTGCATTTATTGATTTGTATCACAGGCACAGTAATTTAAAACTATAGATTAAAGCAAACGAAATGGAAACTGATAATTCATTTTCAATTCTGTTTAAGGTTTATTACAACTCAGGTAGCTTAAATTTGTCACACACGAGACAGAGGCTTCACCAGTTCTGGGACTATTTGTATAAATCAGCACTGCGAGACAATCTCTTTGGAACAAGTCATGAAATTTAAGCATCCGCCAAACCAGTTCAGAGTGATTTATGAAAATCTGAAGATCACATTAATGGAATTGCTAACAGCCATAACTACATCCACATAAATGTGCCTCTCATAATAAAAACACTCTACATAGTTCTGAATGTTTTAAGAACCAGTAAAATGACTACAGATTATGGAGTCCGTCTCCTCTAAGGCATCAAAGACATTCTCAAGGAGGAGTTAATTAGTCCAGTTTCACAGGATACACCATTACAGAGCCTGAGATTCTGACTGTCTGTGATTAATTTCAACCCTGCACCAACATACTTTGCTTACATTAGCTCTGTTTTCAATTTCCCCTCCTTTTTTTTCAGAGGCCCCTCACTGGTGTGTTCACAGCTGGAGACTCAAGTGCAACTCCTCTGTGCTGCCCCATAACCAACTGGAACACTTGTCTAGGAAACCTCTAGATGACAAGAAAGCACATAAGAAGTACTTTCCAACATGCATGTTTCCCCACCCTGTTCCCCAGTTCACAAGGCAGTAGATTCAAAAGCAATCCCCCTCCCCTCAAATGATCTGGGACACATATGCACGTGCTTCAAAGCACCCATGTTAAACACAGTTCACAGCAATACCGCACTCTTGCTGATGCTGCTTATAAAGGATCGTGATTGAAGACTCTTCACGACCTCTCCTAGAGAGGAAGGTGGATACCTACAAACTATTAGTAAGCACTAAGCTTTAGGAAAAAAATGCCTGTAGTACAATGTTTCAGCATATTTCCATTCAATAAAAAATATCCATCAACAAGGCAACTTCTCCCTGAAAATAAGGGAAATGTCTTTCTTGGAGGCACTGAGTCTCCCAGGCTATGCAGTGTCACAGGACACTTTTCAAGCTTCCTTACAAACAGGTTAAGTTCTGAAAATAAAAGCAACTTTCCTATGCAGTTCTTTCTGTTTTCCGCTCCCTGTCTGCCAGGAGTCTTGCTTGACACTAAAGCCTACCTTGCATGCACCCAAAGTCGGCACCACCTTCATGTCTCTTCCTGACCACCCAGTTCTGCATAGCCATTCTTACTGGTATATACATTCAGTGACAAGTTGCATTGAAGTGAGAACTCCTCTGTTCTCTGGGTTAGTTGCAGCCTGGATCAGTTGTCCCAACACATGGCATCATAAGCATTGGAGCTGTTTGTGTAATACCAGAGCAGAAAGAAGGCAAGAATGGCATTGGCTCGTATGTGCTACTCCATATGAAAAACTACATCCCAAGTTTCAATTTTCATGGAAATCACCCTCTGTCGTTTGCAATCACTTACCCGAAGAAGGTGCTGCTGTTCCTACCAGTAACACCTCGGGGAAACACAAATAAACTACGTGCTGGGGGATACTCTCTGCTATATGATGGTCAAATATATGTTTAGCCTGTCTGGGTCTTGAGGTACTTCTTGATTCAATAAGTTCCTTGATTAAATTATCTAACCAAGTGCTTAAAGCTTTCCTTATCTTGCTAAATTAAGCCAGTCCTTGCCAGCTGCCAACAAAGGGAAGTGGGAACATGCAAGGATACTGCAGGAACTCCTTCTAGCACAGCACAGTGTGCACATGCTTCCACTTCCCAGCTTGCCTGTCCTTGGCACTCCCTCACTTCTCTCTGCTCCCTCCAGTCCTCTAGGAGGGATTTGCACCTGGCTTAGCTCAAGTCTGGATTAATTTGCAAGACAGGGAAGTCAAAGTGGTTTTTCTCCATCAGAAGCCAGGGTTATGGACAGACACAAAGTGAAGCTGTGCAACAGATGATGTTTAGCAATGAAAATAGTTTTCCTCTGGGCTCACTCCTTTATCTGGCAGAAAAACACAGCAAAGACATTTGCTGGTGTAGCAGTGCCAGACAACAGTATCTTCAAACAGAAGTAGTGCTCTTCAGCAAGGAGCACATCACAGTTTACAGACTAAGGTGAAAATCCAAGAGACCCACTGCTCTCACTCATCCCTACCCAGTGCAACAACTCTGGAAAGTTCAGCACCAGCCTCACCCCTTCAGAGTGGAATGACACAACCTCATCGTGTTTGTACAGCACCCACCACAAATGCTGTCATCCCCAGCCAGACCCATTGGTGCTACGGAACGCAAACAAAACCAGGGATGTTTGAGGCAATCAAACAGTAGATGCAGCAGAAATGAATTAATTTATATTTGAAGAAAAACAAAAGCCAACAGGAGGTTAAAGACAACAAGCTTTGAAGACAGAGCTGGAGGAAAAAATGCCAAAATGGTACATTTCACTGCATATTGTGGATCTGAGAAATGACTCAAAGCCATCTGAGATGTAAACAGTTATGGCCAAGGAGTTTATCTTACTATCTAAGCTGTGACTCTTCAGGGCCAGCTTTGTAATTCCCCTTAATACACACATCATGGAGACTTTTGCAGCATCTAGAAACTTAAATCAATTTGACTGACTGAACACTTCTGTATTTCCTATTATACAGACAAGTGCTTAAGCTTTATTTGTGCAAAAGCTGCTTTTTATCTATAGGGACAGGCTGATAATGGCAGCCAGACAGATGTCAACAGAACAAACTTTATTAGCAGCTCCAACTATTTGAAAAAGGGGTCGTCACGAATTAAAACTGTAGATGAGTTTAGCCACTCTAAAAAGTGGTATTTGGTATTATACAGCCACAAGAGGGACAATGGAACTACCAAATAGGTTCTAGCTGTTCTTTTTATGGCATTGATTTTTTTGATACATTCAAAGCGTTATTGCATCAGAAAACAGATCATGCATCTTTATGTTTCCAGACAAATTCACCTGTATTTGTCATTTCTAGCTACATCTCAAAGGTGCACCAAATCTACAGTTTTATGGTTTTAGTTGCATGCTTTGCCTATATGCATGCTGAGATAATAAATATTAAATACAGGAAAGAACATAAGAGAACCAAACTGACATTAGGAATATTCTACGGCAGCTCCGTTATGTTCTGCCAGTTAAAGAACTTGTCAAAAAATTGAGGTAACAACAGTGGCCACACCACTCAGCTGAGAATCACTCAAAATTCTTGGAAGTTTTCAGAAATTCAAGTACACAAACACCAGCTGCAACTTGTCAGAAATGCCAGAGAAATTAGGTTGGCTGCATTTTATTAGTCTATTAGCTGGCGTTCACACAGCTCCTTGTAAATCCTCTTTCTCACTCGGGGCATATCTTCCTGGGAGAACTGAAAAGGCTGGTCTAAGGCGAGGCACTTGCAGTACTGGGGAAAAGGAAAAGGCTTGGTTGAAATACAGGACTTTTACTATATGAACAATACAGGCCACTGATTTTTAAAGAGCAGTAGTCTTACCTGGAGCACAAAAACCCCACAGTCACTGTCATTTTTCTGTTGTGGAATGCACTAGAAAGAAAAGAAACAAGCAGAGACATGTCATATCTTTATCCTTTTACTTATCCTTTTGTTTTCTAACTCTTGCTTAAAGTCCAAAAGGAGATTCATCATAATGATCAGTGCCTTGTTCTCAGAGCTGTTCTGCAGCACCAGAAACTGGAGCTGTAATTGCTTATTCTGATCCCAAATTTTGCAAGGTGACACTCAACATTTTGTTAGAATAACACCTAACATTTAGAAAAATATATAGTGTAGGACAAGTCTTTCTTTCAAGTTTATTTTCTTTTAGTGACCTACACAGAACAGCTTCTCAATTAGTTTAAATAAATGTTTGTATAGCATTATCTGCTTAACACAAGACAAAACTGTATCAGCAAAGTCACACAGGCCTAGAGGCAGATTTTGCTCAGCACCCATGCCACCAGCAGTGGCCGTCCTCCCCCAGCCACACCAACGGGTCTCAGAGAACATGATGAATGGTACATCGTCAGACAACAGGACTGAACAAGGCAGTTTCAAATGATAACTCCCAACCTTCGTTATTTCCTCAGCCATGCTCAATTTTGATACGCAGAGCTAAAAAGTTCCCCACACTAATGCTGTTATGTCTCTGGCACTTGAAAAGTAATTGTTTGTCCTCAACTCCCAGATCTTCTGCCTCACAGAATGCAGGAGGATGAACTGATTGCACAGGTTGTGCATGAGTGCAGAGAGGAATCATTTCATCATTGTATCAGCATCTAAAAATAAACCTGTGCGAGAAGGGAGCTGTTGGGATTATGTCTAGTGTGCAATGACCTGTTTTATATCTTTGGAGCCATTATGGGATGGCTACACAAATTACATATTCCCTCATTTACACTACACACAAGTTATTCCCTTTTATTGTTGCCAGACTTTGTTTACTTGTGATCAAACGCACTGTGCCACAAACAGCCCTGGAGACCAAAGCCCTTTATCCATAGCAAACATAAAATATCAGCAGTAGCAGCATCAGTCTGTTCCCTCCCTCACCAAACCCCATTCATTTGGCATTCAGAACAGCCCTTTCAGGAGAAGAGAGGAAGCTAAGTCTCCAACACATTCAGTCCTTGACCTTGTGTCAATGTGGGCACAGAGTTTTCATGCACAGATATGTAATTGTCCAGAGAAAGGCTCAGATTATCAAGTCACTTGCAGAAAGTGTTAAAGACCTGGTGGGAGCTGAATGAGGGACAGAGCTCGAATTCCCATGTGTAACTACCTGCATTGTACCCAGCACTCTCCATGTGGGGAGCATAAACCCATTTACCACTTGTACAAATATATGGGTTTAGAAGCAGCCTCATGAAATCTCCTACAAAGTCAGATTCCAGGGCTCAAAGTGCTGCTATTACCTTTGTCACAGCAGTCTGCCAACCCTGAAGGAACTCGGGGCGATTCTTCTCTTTTGCTTCAGTCAGCAAATACTTTCGAATGTTCTTTAAAGGGGGAAAGGAAAAAAAGCAAGAATATTATTCACCAGCTAAAGAATAGCAGAAAGACAGTGGCATCTTGGCTGGTATCCTTCTCACAAGGACAAATTTCAGGTGAGCTCAGATCCAGAGGTACCAGCATGGACTCTGGTGGGTACTTGTGCCTTCTACCATCAAGGTTTATTTTGGTCTATCAGGGAGAGCTCTTAACACCCCTCAGCCCCACTGTACACTGCTGTATTTCATACCAGATTAGCTGTGGCACTCAGGCACAAGGTCAGAGTGCTCCCAGACATGCAGAGAAACCCAGTCCAGTCTGGCACGTGTTTTTTCCTGGCTTATTGACTGACACCAAGGCCCTTACATTCAATACGATCACATTTTCCTGCCCAAATCTCAATACAAAATGCTTGAGTTCTGTAGCTAATCAACAAAGCTCCAGGGAGAGTTTTAGTGACATCCAGGAAAAAATAAGCTGACACAAGCGAAGGGAAGGAAGCAAGATAAATGAGACTATGGTCTTGGGTTAAGCAAATCCTTCTACTTCTCTGTAAACAGGCTGCACAATTTAAACAGAGTGTAGCACACAAATATTCATCTTAAGTGTGAGGATCACAGTGGAGTTTAGGGTATTGCTGCCCTCCTTCCCCTAGGAAGGGAAGCACCAGAACTGTCTCATGTTTGTGAGACATTTAGGTACAAATGCCTTGTCTGGAGCGGGATGGGAGAGGTCACATTGCAAGACTGCAGGAGAGACCACAGGGCTGCTGAGAGGGACCCCTGCTTTATGCTGCACGCTCAGAAACTGGAGAGGATGAGATCTCTTGCTCCCAGGACAAACATTAGCTTCATCCTCAGCAAATGCCAGCAGGCATACTATCTTCATTCAGAAGTCCTAGCTGGGAACGCTCCTGGGTACAATAATTACTACTCTTCTGTAAGCCAACAACGACACACAGTTAAAAGTAGAGGGCTGCTGCATCAAGCAAGCAATTAAGTTGACAAAATTAGCTTTTGTAAGAGAGTCATTACAATTTGCTAGGTCCAGCAAAATTTTCCTGCGTGATCTTTACCAGGAAGACTGATAATTTAACGCCAGTGTTCAGGTTGCAGCCTCAAAAGGTTGCTGGGTTATAACCACAGGCAAACGCGCACCAATGCAGGCCAAGGAAAGAGGCAACACACTGTTAATAGCACGGTAACACATAAACCCCACTGGGCAACACTACAGCATCTCAGTCCTGTTCTCTCACCCAGGCAACCTCCCCTCAGAAGGACCACAATTTATCATTTGCTAAACACAAGGCCCTTAACAGATGAAAGAACTGCCCTTACTCTCCTTGGGGCTGGTCTGCTTCCCTACGGCACCGGGCTTTGAGCTCCTGCTTTTTGTGGGAGTAACAACACAGAGTCACCAAAGCTGTGCTGATTACACAGTCAGGCTAATTAGGCAATAGGCAATCTGACCTCAACTCCCAGTTCTGGTGTGACCCTTGAGGTCTATGCTTCAGACTCCTCAGCAGGACACGCTGATTCTCATTTCATACACGGCAGGACAATGACAGACACACTGCATTTAAAGTTTATGGCTGAACAGAAAAAAGGGGGGGTGTTTGTTTAAGAAAATAGTTCAAACTTTGCAGGCACAGCTGCCACTCTTACCTCTACACAAAACTTAAAATGAATGCCTTGGGAATCATAAAATGAAATAATTCGACTGGGGATGTTCACAGTAATGAGGGACCAGTGGACTTCCAGGTGAATAGGAATTAACAAGAGGGTCTTTTTGAATAAGTCCACCTGGCAAGAAGAACAACATATATTAGAGACCATTCCAAAGGCAGAACACAGCAAAGTAAGACATTCATGGTATTCAACTCTCCTCTCTGCTACCTCATAACTGAAGTCTACTTTTGCCCCCTCCATCTTTCACCACATTCCTCACATTTATCTCCTACACAACTTGCAAGCAGGTAAAAAAATAGTTACGGACCAGAGAGTGCCTGAGGAAACTTGTAGAGTACTACAGTTAATCACCACTGCATTTCTGGCAAAATCCTGCTCATGTTGCACTACAACACTTGCATTGAAGTGGGATTTCTCAGCCTCGATTTAGGTTAGCTACATATCTTCAGTAATGACACTCCCACAGTGTGAGCAATTTCCATCAGAGCTGCCTCGTGGACAGGTGAGACTTTGTGGCATTGGTTGCTGAGAACAGGATCCAGCAATGTGCACTCATAGCTCAGAAAGCCAGCTGCATCCTGGGCTGCATCACAAAAAGCATGGCCAGCAGGTTGAGGGAGGTGATTTTGCCCCTCTACTGCACTCTCCTGAGACTCCCCCTTTGGTACTGCATCCAGCTCTGAGGGCCCCAACATAACAAGGATGTGGGTTCATTGGAGTGGGTCCAGAGGAAGCAAAAAAGATGTTCTGAGGGCTGGAGCACCTCTGCTATGGACACAGACTGAGACAGTTGGAGTTGTTCAGTCCTGAGAAAGCTCTGTGGAGACCGTATAGCACCTTCCAGTACTTAAAGGAGCTACAAGAAAGCTGGAAAAGGACTTTTGACAAGGGCATGGAATGATAGGACAAGGGGGAGTGGCTTTAAACTGAGAGAAGGCAGGTTTAGATTAGATACAGGGAAGAAATTCTTTACTGTGAGGGTGGTGAGACACTGGCACAGGTTGCCAAGAGAAGCTGTGGATTCCCCAACTCTCAAAGTGTTCAAGGCGAGGTTGGACAGGGCTTTGAGCAACCTGGTCTAGTGGAAGTTCTTTCTCACAGCAGATGGGATGCAACTAGAGGATCTTTAAGGTCCCTTCCAATCCAAACCATTCTATGATTCCATGAAGCAGCTGTCATCACAAACACCCCACAGAAACAGAAAGCGGGTACAGTGTGACTCCCTCTGCTGTAACACAGGCTCTGTGACTTGCCAGAGGAAGGCAGAGAAGGAGTGCCTGTGCATGATGCTTTAGAGAGCAGAGGAAGGGAGGGGGATATGGTAGAGCAGATTCATCCTTTCCTGAACTAAACTTTATAGCAGATGTACTGTGGTCACAGGCAAGCAAACAAGGGAGAAAGTCTTGAAGTACAGAACAAGTAGATCAGATGCAACACCCCCAGTGTCTGTGTGGCAGATGAGCTCTCATGCTTTTGGAAGCCAGCCAAGCCAGGGCCTTTCATGATCTTCCTTCCCCCGGCTCCTCTTGAAATGGGTGCCTAATTGCTGGGGTTTTGGTGGTACAGTCCAGAAAATAAGCAAAAATAGAATGCTGAACTAAATGAACTCATCCTGTGGGAAGATGGCTATTTTTTTTAAGCACTCTGCAATTTGACCAGTACATAATTGCAACGCTACTGGAAAAGGCAGGTCTTTTGTAGGAGAGAAAAAGTGTATTTTTTGAGTAACAGTGGGAAGTCAAAGAGACAAAAAGGCCTGGACATTCACAGTACTTATCAGCCGAGCCTTGCTCACAACAGTCCTTTGACTGTGACAAGCATCGACCCTGCTCCCACCTGCAGAAACTGCCTCCTGACCAGATTACAGCACACTCACTACACAGCGATCCATCATTCTTGGAGAGAAGCAGAGGGATGTCAGCCAGCAGCAAGCTGAGACCACAAAGGAAAACTGGAATAAGATAAATGAACTACACCTTCTGTGATGTCCAGCAACAGCAGAGCCACGCTAAACTCAAGGGCTCTCATGTGGCCCTAGTTGCTGGATCTCTGCAGGTGTGCAAACGTGTAGCAACAGAGTGGAAAGAGGCAGCCAAACGCTGGAAGGGTCATTAGTTAAGACCTGATGTACAGGAAGAATGGCGGTGACTCAGATTCACTTCACTAAGACAGCACAGAGTCAGCTGACCTGAGAATAGATCAGAAGTGCCAGACCAATCCCTGACCAGAAGGGACAGACACCAAGAGGAGCTCAAACCACTGCAGCAAGACATTGAACAGGATATCCTGTATCCCCAGAAGAGCACATTTATAAAACCTGGTGCAATACTCTGGTGTGTTTAAAGAGCAGAAACAACTTCCTCTTAATTGAATATTGCAGGATGATGGAGCCTACAGAATCTTTCCCCTAGAAACTGCTTAGTTCTCATTCTTGCTTTAGAGATTCTTCAGGAATTTTAAGTGTAAATGTCTAAACAGCTGTCCTTCTCTCATCTGGTATCTCCTCAGCAGCAATACCAATACAAGTTCTGCTTCCAGAACCTAATTTCATTTTTGGAGCTTTTGCAAAACTTCAGTTGCTGGAGAAAATGAACATTTAAAAAAATATTATCTGGCAATATTAAGCTCCAATATTCCATCTCTCTTTAAAGAGATTTTTAATAAATTATATGAATAGATTTTATATTTGGATAATGAGTTCATCTCTAGCATTTCACAGATGTGTGCTATTTAAGTGCTTCTGCAGAAAGATCATACATTCAAACATGGCCCTTGATTAGTCTTGCCTCATCTCCCATATTAGAAAGGACAAATGTTCATAGGAAAAAAAAAAAGAGTATTTCGCTTTGTATTAGCTGCCTCAGAAGATATCACAACTCATGATTTGGTAAAAGTTCTGGAAAACAAGGTGAATTCCATTCTTGCCATGAAAACAACAGTTTGGCTTATTAACCGTGGGTCTCTAACTTCTGCTTTCCAGTATCTGCATGTGTTACTCAGGAGTAACTACTGGATTTTGTCAAAGAATGCCAGTTTGAGATAAAAGGAAGAAGCAGAATTAAGTCTTCTCTCCTGCAGATTAGTGTACCTGGCACTGACAGGAGCAGTAAGAGACATTTCTTGCAGTTAAATTAACAACTTGCATGAACATACACAAAGAGATAACCTACCACTGAAGATGGAGCTGTTCAAAATACATTTTCACAACATACCAATAATATCTTCAACAGTGCCACACTATTTTTATAAAGTTGTCCTCAATTTGTACAGCTCCTTGGCTAACCCAGCCTTTGCAGGTAACACACTGTAACCCAGTTTCAAGTCAGTGAATCAGCCCAGCCCAACAGAACCCAGGATACCTTTTTAGTCCATCGTTTTACCCCATTATATCCTTTGGTTACGAGCTGTCTATGAAAAAAGCTGTTAAAGAAATGAACCTAGAAAAGAGAGAGAGGAGGAATGAGCACAGAAATCTTCCTGCACAGTCATTCCCCTTCCCCCAGGATAATTTATGCAAAACAACTTGTAATGAGGCAGTATTTAATTCAGGTTTAGAAACAAAACCCCATTAGGGACAAACAGTGGCTTTGCCAAGCCTAAACTATTACTGCTCTTCAGCAAGCTAATAAAATAAACCTAATTTCCCTATAAAATATGATGTGAGCCACTGCAGCATTTTTATTTACATTTTTGTAACTCCAGGCATATCACGTTTAATTTTTTTGTTGGGGACAGACTTGGGAGAAAAACACCATGATAAGGAGTTACAGTTTTTGTTGTTCTTTACAGGGATCAAGGAAGAGAAAACTGGCCTGGAAAAGCGGGGGTGGTGGAGAAGGGAGTAACTTTTGGCTTTAGTTGCTGGAAGCTGAGACACAAAAGAAGAAAAATTGATCAAAATGGTTATGATATTTAATCCAACAACATGTTTTTTTGTATTCAACTACTATGACCAGCTCCTGACAAAAAGAATATTCAGCTATTCAGAAGTATTTTTAAGTTATGACAGATCCATTTTGTAAGTAAAAATCTATATTTGTTACAAAAAAGGTGGACTTACGCTAAGAAAAATATTTAGCTCCAGGTTAAAACTATTATTCCCCGTGCTTAGCTTCTTGCAATTATAGGAACAGATTAATACAAATAGAAATCTGCAACATCTGTTTTTAATAAGTCTGCTAGTGTAGAGGTGGTAGAAGGCTTGAGTTATTTAGAAAATTCAGCATCTGAGAACACAGTCTAACACCCATTAGCTATGCTGACAGACTTCAAAACCACATTCTGAGGTACCAGTGCAAAAGCTCCCATGAGGATTTCAATTATGCACTACGAAGAAAAAGCAGACACAAGCAAACAGATACAATCTCCAATACCCCAACCCAGCACACCCTCAGGAAGTACGGAGAATACTAACGAAGAATCACCATCACCTCCAATCAAAGCAACAATGCTCTTTCTTCTGAGCTTGAAGATTTTAAGAGTTACATTCTGCAGAGCTCATCTAAGAATGTCTTTGTTTGGTTCTTCCTTTGTGGTCTCACCTGAAAATTGTACAACCCCACTAGTAAACAGATGGGTTTTTATAATTGTCACTGCTGCAAATTTAGTCACAGAATTGGGGGGGAGGGCTTGTTTTTTGATTCTTTTTTTTTTCCTTTTACTTTCTTTTCCCAACTCTTAGGCACTGCAGTTGCAAAGCAGTAAGCATTCTGTTGAGGATGCACAAAACAGAGTCCTGCAGAGTCAATACTGCCAAGAAACCAAGGAGCTCTGCATGAATTCACATTCACCAGGCAGGCAGCTGACACAGCTTGAGCTGCTACAGCCCCCACAGCTACGAGGTGGGCGGGAGGGTGAGTGCAAGCAGCTCATGTGCATGGTTCAGATGCTAACACTCGTGGTTTGTCATCTCAGCAGAAATTCATCTTCATCAGAAATTTCAGCTGAAACACCAGACTGGTGAGCAAGGGCATGGACAAAGCACTTTAGAAGTAAATAAGCTGGAGACAGAAACCTCCAGGGGTGAAAGGAGAGTGGGATGGGTGAAAACAGGGCATGTGTCTTCTACAGGTACATCAGTAACATTAAGCTACCACAGAGACTGCCTGCAGAACTAATACCATGATTTCCTGAAACAAGAAGAACAGCATTGAAATGGAAAAAGGAAAAGCAGAAAATTTGAGCAGCAGAGAGCAACAACTTAAATGGAACCACTAAGAACACCATTGAGCTGAACTTTGATTCTGTATCTGAAATATTCAAAGTTTCACCCTTCCCTTCTCAATCTCTCATTAGGTACATTTGCATGATAACAAAACCCCTCACCTTTTCAGGGACTGCATCCATTACGAGTTCACCGTACATGTTAATTATCTGTAAGAGTAAAGAGTTGAATACATACAGCATAATTATGTAAGACCCAAATTCACAAGTTCCCATAAAACAGAGGACCCTTCACACTTGAAATAGCAATATGGAGAGAAGCCTTTATAGCAACACTGTCTGAAGGACAAACACTCTGGAACTAATAGTGGTCAGCCTGGAGAGAGACCATAACTGGCTGCTTGAAGCCTGCCTCAATCTTAAATGCAGTTTAATTCAATTTAAGTCCACTGGTGCATGCCCTGGGTCCTGCAGCCTTCTTGATTTTTTGGCTGTGGGCCACAATCTGCTATTTCACTTTGTCATTCTTGTAATCTGCTCAAGCTTGTGGATGGGGGAAGTTACTAAACCCTCTTAGTGTAGCCATTGTTTCACCAGAATAGTGCAACACCATTTCCTCCAAAGGAACCAGTCTAGTTGTGACACCTCACAGCTTCCAGACTTACTGCACCTGTCACTGTGAAAGCTGCCCACCACTCCTTCTACTTCTCAAGGATAAAGTTAGGATAGTCCACCTGTAATGTTAGCAGAAGGTGAACAACTGATATTCTAATATAAATGGGATAAAATGGGGTAGAGAAGCACATGAACACCAAGCATCTCTGACCTGGTCATTCAGCCAGTTCTGGCCTTCCAGTGTAGCCAAATCATCCATATCTAGCATGTGCTTATTATAGAAGACCCGGAAATTGCAAGTGGAGGTTTTTGGATGTTTTTCCCGATACTTCATGATTTCCCTGGTGATAAAAGGTTTTCTAAAACAGGATTGAAAAGGTAGAGAAAAATTAAGTCAAGGTCATGTTAAACAGATGTCTGTTCTGCTAGTTGTTAGACATAGAGTGTGCAGTAGCAATGCAAACAATTTGTCCTTTACCAAGTGCAGAATGTGGTACACACCTATGGGAGAAATCTTCATTAAAGACTTCTTTTAATCTTCCCATGACATCTTTTTCACAGAGTGGTACTAAACTCCCATATTTCTTCATAACTTCATCTAGGAATCCTTTAAATATACCAGAAAAATGAAAGGGCAAACATATAAAAACCTTCTGAGTTCACCAGTCTAACAAAGCAGTCAGTTCTTACAAGTACAAGCAGCAATCACTGCACCCAACCAATACACAGCACCACACATGGCAAGTATGTATCTACAAAAACTAAGCTCAAATTGGCAGCATTAAATAAAAGTTGGGGTAGGGGAAGAAGGACAAAAATAAAAATGCATGAATCTGATCACTCAGTTTTACAGAAAAAGATCAGACCCCGTTCTTGCCACTATACACACATATCTACATCAAATTTAAATAATTTTAGTGCAGCATGAAAAGCCATCAGTTCCTGCAACAGGCTTCATGGAAACCCAGTATCCTGTCCTTATAGTAGGCAGAATTACTCTCCTCAAATGCAAATGCCTGAGCTGGCAGAGCATTTCCAGTCTGCTCTGTTCAGCTGCCACCACCACAGTAAATGGAAAAGATGCCAGACAGACTCCCAGCAAGTTTAAGTCTTTTACCCTTGTGTCCCAGGAATGGCATTTAAGCTGACACAGCCATGTCAGTCTGTCATTGCCCAGGAAAGCACTGGGCAATCACAGCAGCAGAAACAAAAATACATTAACTTGGAAATAAAGAAGATAAAAGTGCTGGAGGAATTAAAAAAAAATTAGGAAATAGATTTTTTTTTTCTTCCTCAAACTCAAGACTTGAGCACTGCAGAAATAAATACCACACAAGCATCCAAAACCACTTTGAGAATGAAAGAGAATGGGGAACAGGGTTTCAGCACTTGCTAGTGAGCAAGAGAAAAAAGACCAAGTTATCCAGCTTTCTGAAAAATTAATTTTCAAATGCAGTAGAAAACACGTGTTCAGTGTACAGAAAGCTGGATCTGAGATCAGAGTCCAGGGAAACCACATTAACATGAAGTCTAGGACTCTTCTCAGGCCAGGGGTGTGATGGTAGAGAGCATCACTACACAGTGCAGTGTTTGTTCAGCTCTCTGTTCACTATAGCTTTAAGAATATTTCCTGGAAACTTTCAAGATCAGGACAGGAATAAGCAAGATGAGAGAAACATTTGACAGAAAAAAATGTGCCAGAAGAACAGCAGTAAGAATAAAAAAAGGAGACCAAAAAAAAAAAACAAAACCAAAAACCAAACCACAATGAGTCAAGGAAAGCAGTGGAGATACAAGGAGTGTGACAGAAGGGAAGGAGGATTGAAGAGTGAGATCAGATCACAAGGAAAGATTCTTAATGGGAAGATAACCTTCCTCGCAACTCTGCCACACACCTGCCTAACAACTTTTATCCCTTACATCTCAGTACACTGTGACAGGCAGGACATTTCTCACTCTGGCTAGAGGTCTGGATAGATAATGCACGGGGCTTATGAGTGCGCCTTGTTTTCTTTAAGTATATAAAAATTTTAAAAGCTTTTTATTCATACACTGAGGAAGGATTGTTCTTGTCATCACAACTAACAACAGCAGCAGAGCTCCAGGAGATCTCTAGCTAGTCAGACTCTGACCTCACTCGGGCTGGTGTAACTCAAGGAAGAAATACAAAGTTCAGCCCTGGTGCAACTCAGACACCCATCATGAACAGGATTTACCACGGGGCTCTATTTGATACCTAATAGCACATCAGAATGCACTGAGTAGCTATGCCCATTAACATACAAGTTCAGCTGCTGCAGAGAAATTCAAAACTCGAGCGACCCTGATACATCTCCTTCAGGTTTCTACCCTAGGAAATCTTGCCAAGTTAGTACTATCTTTTAGGGTGCGGTTAATTATTAATAACACTCCTAAACACACAAGAACTCCTGTACATAGTTATACCACAATTGAAATTTCTTTCTTTTACAGCTTTTCAGCTAAGAAAATTCAGAGTGCTATACTAACACTAGGAATGTGTATGTAGTGGACACTTAGCTTCAATCATCTGAGAATAAAACTCAGCTCTGAAGAAAATGGAAATTGGTCTCACCTACTTTCATGCGGAAGTTAGGCAAGAATTCCCTTAAAATTGTCAAGTGTGGGAAAGATTAGAGCATTTGCTGTTTGCCTTTTTATTTTTTTAAGTTATTCAGGCCTCCTGTGAACAAGAACATCACTGCCTATCGACCACAAAAACTTAACCTTTGCCACCCTGATACAGACTTAGTTCTTGAGTGTTACAGAAGGACTACACCCCTTCTTCAGATGCACAAGCTGTAAAACTTCACTGCAGAGTGGTCCCTTCACTGAGGTACGAGAGTTTTTCTAGTTTCTCACAGTGTCTGGCTGGAATACATAAAGCCAGTCACAGACACTAACTTGCAGATACAGATGTGTAAAGCTAAATCTACTTTTTGAGGTTCACTGTCTCCTTTTTTGCACTTTGCTTTAGAAAAATAATTGTAAAACTGCAGGACAAAAAGGTGGGCAGAAAAATCAGAGCATGTCAAACTTCAAACAGTTCCTTTAACACTTGTTAACTCCAACTTCAGGTTTATGGGACTCCATAAAGCCAGTTTCTCCAAAGAAAGACTTCAGTTATCAGAAAATCACTGCACTTATATTAATGGTAGGAGATAGCACAATGTGTTAGCTTACTGCTCCTTACTATGTGTGTACTATGCTGCTATACATAAATGAGATACCACTACTATTTTTATCATGTTCCTCTTTAGAGACTATCAAATACTGCATGCTCAGCATTGAGTAAAAAAATCCCAAAGCCTTTCAGCTGAATTTTTGCTAAGTTGAGTCTTGCCTTTTTTGAAAGTACTGTGCAGTAAGATTCTTTAAGCCTACTTTATGAACAACTGGAGAGAAAACTAAGGGACAATGAACAATATTTGGCTATTAAAACCTGAGTTTTAGTGATTTAGTTTCAGTCTAAGACAGAGAAAGAGAAGAGAGGTGGGAGGGTGGAAGGAAGTATTAGGATACCTAGGATTTTAAAAAATAAATTGAGTACTACTTGCCAACCATTTAAAAAACTGAATCATCTTCTGAAACCACATAAGACACTTAAAATTTCTATCAACAGTTTTCCACAAGGATTACAATTAAATTACATTGTATTGTCTAAAACAAAATAAGCAGAGGCACCCCTCAGCTATCTGTCAAAATAGCTTGTCAGAGAACCATTGATTTGTCCTTCCTTCATGCAGCTCTCCTCTTTGCAGCCTCACTTCATCAAGAGTTATGCTAAGCAGCTTTTACAATTCATGATAAGAAACCATTTTTATAAAAGTATTAATGCAACATGCAAACTCCACAATACATCCAGCAGTTTTCAGGAACTCCCGGATGCCCTAAGATATGTAAAAGATGTACCACAAAGCCATGTTGCCAACTGCTCATCAGCCACTTGGGAAGTTTTCTGACTGTTCCTTTTGCCTCCTTTACGAGTTCCTGATTTCGGTCCTGTGCTTTCTGGTGAAGGTTCCTCAAGAGGGCTTTTACAGTAAGGATGATCTAGTAATTTTGAACTAAAAATATCTGAGTTTAAGGAGCCCTCTACTTCCATTTGGCTAGAGTTGTCCTCATTTTGCGTCAGCTCCATTGACAAAGGTCCATTTGAAAAATTATCATCGACATCAGAATCTTGCATGGAGGATTGCAACAGTGTCATTTCTACACCCATAACCTCCTTGGATTCTGCACCATCTTGATCTGAAACAGCAATTTCTTTTTCTGCCACAGAGATGAAAACGTCAGAGCAATGATGCTCCGACAGGGCCCCGTTGGTCTCCACCTGGTGCAAGGTCTCTGCCTCTGGGGAAGCTCTAGCATGGAGTTCTGGTGGGACAGCATCCAGGCTGCCATCCTGCCCTCCGGATTCTGGACTCTCAGAACACGGCTCAGCAGACGGTAACGCGTTCTGAGTGTGGCAGATCTCAGCTGCACATACTTCATTCTCCTCACCCAAAGATTTGGGTGTATTATTGTTCATATCTGATAAGTTGTACCGGTTCCACAGACAGCTACTTTTAGATTTGCAGTAGGAAAACCAATTACAAAATCCACTTTCAAAATCCCACTGAAGCGTCCCTTGGTGGTCCCTTGTAGCTTTCTCCACCCACCTTGGCTTGATTTTTCTCAGTTTGCAAGTTTTGCCTCTTGCTCGAAGTTTTGGGGATTTTATGATTCTATACCAAAACCTAACCATAGAAAGTTTCTTATGCATCATAAATAAAAATCTCTTTTTAACAGTATGATGATTAAATTTGGACCTCTTCAGAGTTGTCAAGGGGCCACAAGTTCCATTCCACTTCCTTTGCAACAGCATTTCCTTTTATAGTTGTTTAAAACTACCAGGACTGTGTTGCCCTCACCATTATTGCTCTCCTCCCCACTATACACAAAACCACCTTTCTTTACAGGTAAGGCAGCACCTTCCAGCGTACCACAAGAGACATAATGGAAACTGCCAGAGATGCTATTAAGAACACCAACAGTTTCAAATTCTTCATTCAAGGGATCTTCACTCTGAAAGGGCTCATTGTTGGGTTTCCTTACTGCTTCTCCAGATGGGCATTCGGTTTTGCGATAGCGACAGGATCTTTTTGCTCTCGATAGCTTTGTAAGGAAAGCTGTATGATTCAAAAGTAGGTTTTGGACAGGATTCTGCATTTAGAAGTACATGAGGAGCCCACCTGCTTTGGAGCTCAAGTGTCTTCCTTCTGCACTGCAGTCTTCTGTACAGTTTGCTGTGATTTAAACTCACAAATAGCTGAGCACACTGTATTTACTTCTAAATTAGGAAAAATTGCTTCTGGAAGCAGTATTTCCCAAGCTTTCCAAAAACAGTGGTCCATCTTCCAGACAGGGCCAGCAACTGACTTCTTTTCCAAAGCAAATGTCTCCTATGGCTTTTCATTTTTCTGCTGCATTACGATCTTGAAAAGCAGCTGAAAGAATAATGGAAATGAATTCAGTTATCTGGACTGTAACATAATAGCAAAATACTCAGGCACATTCCTCAGGCCACATGCCTATCTAAAATTCCACCCCTCCTCCAATTACAATCCTACATTCCCCAGGACATTTTCACTTGCACCAAAAGGAAAAACAAGCAATAGTTCCAATGGTTCTGTGTGTAAACAGGCTCTTCTCATTTACCTTCTCTAAAGGTAAAGCAACAAACAGGTAATTCCCACCCATCCCATGCTCCCTATATGTAATTCCTGACTCTCCTGCCTGAGGTTAAATCTCTGTCACTGCCCAGGCTGTTGGGCAAGAACAGATAATTAGTTAGCCTCAAAAAGCTTTTGGAAAACAAAGCTCTAAAGTCAAGTTACCAACAAGTGTGTGCAGGACTCCATCAGCACTGTATGAAAACAATCGCTGCTCTTGTGCAATAAATGTGAGCAGCCTCTCAAGACACTTCACATACACAGAATTTTCCTTTAAGCAGTGCATAAAGTGCCACAGAAATTTTGATTTTCTGACTAAATAAAAAATGACAGTTTACTCCATGAAGTAGTTCCTCCATATTTACAGCAACACATCCCTCCATACACTTCTACACATTCTATATTCTCACATCACCAACTTCTATAATCAGTGTTTATCTTTGCATTAACAAAGCAATATCAGTGCAGCACATCAGTTATCCTAAAAATCCCTTTCCCACTAAAAACATGCATTTCAAAGTGATCAATAAGGATATACCTGAGACTACACAAGAGTGTAAAGCCTGCATAGTGATATCTGTTTATCTTCACTACATGACTAAACATATTAATTCCAGTTAGAAGAATCCAGAAAAACAAGGAGAAGGCATCAGCTGCACACACAATATGGAATGCTTCATGTAAATTGCCCCAGCCTCACCATGGACATCCCATCCTGTATTGTACAAGTTTCTATTGTTCTCAAATTCGACTTGGTCCTGGCCCTCTATCTGACTTATAGACTATTATAACAAATTTTGCCTTAGCCATGTCTGTCCTAATCATCACATCTAGGCATGACCTAGGTCAAAACAAAGGATCCTATAAATGAAAAAAAAAAATAAATTAACAATTAGACTTTAAAGGTAAATATGAATGCTAGACACCTGTAAAACCAGGTATTCAAAGTCTGACTTAAGAAGCTCTTCTGTATTTTTTAGTCCACTCATCTTGGACACAAACAGCAGTTGGCATTTTAAAATTTTTTATGTTTTGGAGGGAGAGGAGTGGAAATGCAGTGAGGATGAATATAATTTATCACTTGGGTAAGGTATTCCCATCATACAGAGAACTGCCCACAGTTCACTAGACCTACAACCTAGAAAGAAACCTGGCTACCTCCACTGACACAGATATGCAAGACAGCACTGCTTAACAGTATAAAAGCACTGCAATAGGGTTTGGCTATTTTGTAATCCACTACTAGTCACCACACAACATAGTTATGATAAAAATCAGGACATTAACACCACATCGTGCCAATTTTCTCATACTCGCTCTTCCAGCTATTACATATAAAAGCAGTTTATGACTGCTTTTCCACTACAAACTCTACATGTCTGCCTACTGTGAGCAGTATCTACAAAACATTCCTTGAGTGGCCCCAGTAAACATCAGCCAAACCACAGTCTTTCTAGGACAGCTTATTCCACACTTTGTCCAGGTAAAACAAACAAATCCAGCAAATCACAGAGTTCTCAAGAAAGTCACACACACAGGGGGCTTCTGCCAACACAGTGAATGTTCAGTACTCCAAGGAGAGCACATCAGATGGAGGCAGTGATTTCACTGCTTCTGAGGCTCTGCAACATATGCCATATCCCTGCCCATTTTTAAGAACACTCCTGAACAATCTGGAGCCACTGCTTTCCTCCTTGGTCTCTCACAGCCAAGTCAAACAGACTCCATGGGTACTGCCTTGGATGGGGAAGAAGGATGAGCAACCAGTGGCTTTCTGAACAGCCTGGATTACACAGAAGCTGCAATGCCCAGAGCTGCCACTGTTTCACCCACTGGAGGCTGAACGAATCATCACAGTGGGAAAAACACTGAACTACCCTGTAGCAAAGATAAATTCTGACAAGAAAATGGATCTGAGGCAAACTTGAATTGAGACAAAAGTGGTGCCACATTTCAACACAACTGCAACAGCAACTGAAATAAATAACTTGCTCATTGATGTCATGAAATCCAGCTTCTTAAACTGCAACACAGGAAGATGTTAGGAAAGCTGCTCTACCCACCTGTTCTGCTGCTTCATATTTAACTTAGATCATTAAAAAACACTACAAGATGAAAAAATATTTCATGTTTGTCTGTAATCCATGCACCAGTTTCTCCACATTATAATCTTTCTTTGTACAAAAAAGTTTCCCCTTAAAGTGGGAAGTCTGACTAAGCCATTCAATCCAAGCAAAACTTTCCTGCTCTCCCCTCTCCCTTTTCAAACATAATCAGTTTTGAGTCTGGATCCTTTTAAAGGAAAGGCCTTCAAGTCCTGTATCCCAGTCCCAAGAGCTGAAACAGTTCACGTTTCTAACAGCAGTGTTGCTTAGAGTGACAAAAGATAATCCACACACAAATATTTAACTAGAGATGCTGCTCAAAGAATTTACTTTTCACCAGTGTATAAGATACAGGGATATCACTGAGGTCACCATAAATCAGTAAGGCAAAAGGACAGCTTAAAAGTGCACTGCTAGAAAAGGAACTGAAGTGAGCTATGTAAGACCAAAAATAAAGCAAGCAATACCCAAAGTTTAAGAACCTGAAGAGAAAATGACATATTTGCCCCTTACATTGGCACAAACAAGAAACTTCTGAAGCTGAGGAACTTGCACCACGAAGAGAGTATATTAAAAGGCACAAACTCTTTTCCAGAGTTTCAGCTCTATTATTAATGGCAGATTATAAATTTGCTTTGCACTCAAAGTTTTAAAAAAACATATTTGGGAGCCACTCTGCTTTCCAAATAGAGACTTAACCGAAGAGCTCTAGAAAGCTACAAGCAAGCATGACTGTATCACCTTAACATAAAGGTAGCCTAAAATTCCCTGATCACTTGCATGGGAATGGAGGAACATGAGGATGTTGATCCTTTATGAGTAACAAATCCAGTGGAGATAATGCTGCATTTTCTTTAGAATAATTAGGAGCTCACTCCATTTGCAACTTACATTGCTGCAACTCACATCACCTTCAGTGATACTAAGTATGGGAAAAGACAGTATACATTCACATCTTTCACCCTTTCTAAGCCTCTTAAGAGTTCAACCACTCATTAGTCCTCCTCAGTCCTATTTATTTTTGGCGGGTTTAGAGAGCCCAGGTTTTAACTGAAAAGCACAGATATGGGAAAAGTAGTCCCAGCAAATGCTGCTGACAGGACCTTCACAAGGGTTTCTAGACAACACTTGAAGTGTCAGACCGCAGAAACCTCTTGTCCACATCCACGCAGAACAAACCCACAGCACTGGTTCATGCTTAGATCACCACTAGCCATCGAGGGCTGCATGTGCGTGCTCAGAGGACCAAGAGACACATGGGCAAAGTAATTCAAACACTGCTCACTTGCTAACTTAGGTTCTTTAAATCCCAGGGTGTCCTGACTTTAATATTGATATTCAAATTGTAAAAGAGGCTTGTTTTGAAGAGTATCAGTAACTTAAAGCAAACAGCCTTGAGAGCATGGCCTTGTGCAGGCAGGAGTAACTCATGCATCACCTGCTCCCGTGGGAGGCAGCAGTTCTTGCAACATCAGGTCCAGCCTTTCCTAATGTAAATCTGGGCAGCCCTCAAGGACAGGAGTCCAACAGGAAAGAGAAGGCCAGCATGAGACTGTGGAGCTGCAATATGCTTTGCAAGGAGATGCCCTCCCTCCCCCAAGTGGAATCCAAAATTGGAAAGCAAGAGAGGAAGCTGAGGAAGGGTGACTCTCTTCAAACCACCACGTGGCCAGAGCTAAGCTGATAAGGTCAGGAAGTCTGAAATTACTCAATTAGCACATGCTGAAGTAACACAGACTCAGGGCACTGGGAAGTATCTCCTCTTTGCTTTCTTTTCTGACCAGCACAGTTCTGTGAACTGTTAACCAAACAGTTTGTTCCAGAGGTGAAACAAGCACTAGGGAAAAGTACTCAGACAAAATATAACTCATTAGCACAAA
Organism: Formicarius rufipectus; assembly: GCA_013399695.1. Lineage (NCBI taxonomy): Eukaryota > Metazoa > Chordata > Aves > Passeriformes > Formicariidae > Formicarius > Formicarius rufipectus. The sequence goes on along the minus strand of VXAU01004203.1, from coordinate 4,790,674 downwards.
ATCATACAGAAAGGACCAAAGTCCGAAGGTACTGACTCACAGGAACACAGCAGGGCACGCAGCTGATGACCTCATGGTCACACTGCAAGGCTTCAACTCCTGCAGTTACCATGGTCTCTTCCCTTCTTTCAACCAGCACTTCTGGGAACTAAACCACAGTTTCACCCAGCTGGCTACACATTTATTAGATGTATTTTGGGCAAGATGACTATAACATCCTCCTTTAGGCTAAACTAGATTAGTGGAGATATGTGTATTAGATAACAGAACATTTAAGAGAAATACTGTCACAAATCAGAATGATGAAAATTTTGTGGATTAAAGAACCCAAAGTTCCTTTTGTACAGGTAAGGCATAAGGACATAAGCCATTTTTAATCTTCAGGCTTTAGACTGATTTTAATGGAATAGCTTTTATCAACTCAAGCTTTGTCCCTTCCTCTGTGCATACCTCCGCAAGGCAGGAGCATGGAAGTAGCTGAAACAAAGCATCAAACTTTGCAGTCCAAGTTCTATGGAGGGAACACAAACTTCAATTTCATTCTAGGTCCTTGCATGTGTCAAGGGTTTCCTTGATGTTTTCCAAAGGCCTTCCTTAAGAAAGAGCGTATTTTCACAAGTATTAAACACATTTTCCAGCAGCTTTGAAAGAATGCAACTTCTCTTCTAGTGTTAGTGACTCGCACAGATAGAGGGGGTGACGGATTACAAGTGGCAATCCACCTCTCTTCTGAGCAAGAAGTCTGGGCAAGGGCAAGTGGAGTTTGGAAATAGCTGTAGTGAGTGCATGTTAGTCAAACCCAGCCCTGAGCTGAGGGACCCTGCTCTGCTGTGCCTGTGCCGTGGCTCAGCACCCACCTGTGACAGATGCCACTGCCGAGCTCCTGCTGCGGCCCGGCCAGCACAGCCCAGCCTGGGAGCGGTGGGGTGGGGAACAGATCCTGCCCCGCTCACGCTGCAGAGACTGGCAGTCTCTGAGAGCAACACACAACCTGCAGGCAGACGAGCGGGGTCGAGAGCCCAGCGGTGGGAAAATTAAGCTCGTGCAAAACTGAAAATCCCTTCTACAGTACCCCAGCGCCCTGGCTCTCCCAGCCTGTAGAGACAGCCCACCCGTGCTGGCCTGCACTCTGCCCACACTCCCTGCTCCCCCTGGCCCAGCCAACCCCTGCGGCAGCGCCAGGACAGGCCGTGCCGAGTAGGCCGGGGCCGGGCAGGAGGCCGGGGCGCGGGGAGGGCCGGAGGGCAGCGCAGCCACACGCGGCTCCCCGCGGCCTCCGCCCGGCCGCGGCCCCGTGCTGGCGGCGCCCCGGCT
>VXAU01004203.1:4687518-4789232 GCA_013399695.1 Formicarius rufipectus | reverse complement strand
CCCAGCCCGGCATGGCACGGCACAGCACAGGCTAACACGGCACAGCCCGGCACGGCACAGCCCAGCACAGCGGGCCGGGCCGCGGCCCCGTCCCACTCTCCGGGCCCGCCCCGCTGTGCCGGAGCTCCCGGGACCCGCTGCGGAGGGGACATTCTTGGAAATAATAAAATCAAACCTGCAGCGTGACTTTTAAAAATAAACCGTTAATTAATATCTCGGCCCGCGGATGCGCTTCTAAAAAACCCCAAACTGCAAATAACGTAAAATTAACAACGCGACCTTTTATAGCGAGCCGTTAATTACTACCCCGATATGTGGATGTGCTGCAGAAACACCCTAATTGGAGCGCGCCGCTGTCCCCCGGCCCCAGCGGGCTGGCAGAGCCGCTGCTCCGGCCGCACGGGGCGTGTTCCTCCGTGTGCCGCCCTCGGGGCACCCCCCGAGCCCCGGCCCCTGCCTGAAGCTCAGCGAAGAAGGCGCTGGCCGGTCCCGCTGCCGTGCTGTGTTGTAACAGAGACACCATGGAAGCGGGAAGTGCTCCAAAACCATTGCATTTTTGTTGCTGGGTGGAGAAAGGTTACACTTCCTCTCGCTGGGCAGCCCCTGTGAGGAGAAGCGAAAAGAATTTTGCCTAATAAAAGAAAGCAGTGAAGCAGGGAAGATTGGGAGACAGCCATGATGCATCGGCTTTTGCTACAGCTTTGCACTAGGTGAACTGTTTTGTGATCATGCAGTATTCATTATGCTGTGCGTTCCTTCAGGAATTACAGTATGCAGGCCATGGGTTGTGAAGCGCTGTAACAAAGACATTTTTAAAAGGAAGGGGTAGAGAAGACAATGGGGTGATGCAACAAACAAAACAGCGAAGTCCTTGCCAAGCTGAGAGTTGCTGGCTTTTATTTGTTTGTTTGAAAAAAGTCCAGCCCGGCTCTCTAGTTAAATACAGCACTCTCCTAAACAACCGCTTGTTCTTCCTGAACAGTACATTCAGCCAAAGTTGGGCTAAGCAGTTTCAGAGCAATGGGATGAGTCCTCTGGCCTTTATGAAACACACAGTAAACAGGGTGCACAGGGCAGTGCTCAGGCCATGTAGTTAAAACAGGAATATAATAAAAGGAAAGAGGATTCCTGCCCCAATCCATCTGAGTGCTGCAGAGCTCCCTGGCTCTCTGCATCCAGCAGCACCTCTGCACTCGAACCACGGCCTGACCCAAGCAATCATTAGTAGAGACTACACCAGGCACTTGAGGCACATAAATGGGAGCCCCAGTTCATGAGATCCTCTTAAAAAAGCATGATTTGACTTTTTAAGTGTGGGGTTTTATGAACATTCTGGTTTTGCCTGTGAGGATCAGCCTTATCACACGTTCGGGTTTCCTCCCTGTCCACAAGGGCTAATAGCAGATCTTTAAAAACTGGAAGCTGAGATTCTCAGATGAGTAAGATGCCTGTAAACACTGAGACTTTATGGAATTCCTGAAAAACATGAGACTTGTGAAAATGAATAAATAAATAAAAGCCAGACTTGGGAACGTTGTCAGATAGGACTGAATACCAACTGCATTACAGTAACATTTTTGTGGCCAAACTTGCAGCCTCAATGTTTTAATGATGGCAGCCTTTACTGCATTTAACAGAAGCCTGGATTTGATTCTTTCAGAATAAAAGGGCTTTTGAATGCTCTGTAAAGGCAGTTTTCTGACTTCATTGATTGCTGACACAAACACCAGAATTAAATCTCCTACATCTTGATCTAAAGCAACAATCCCATTAATTTGGAGAGCAGTAAGCTTGTACAGGAAGCAGTTGCTGGACGAAGACATGTAGCATGAGCTGAACCAGTTGGCTGCTTTGTGCCTCATGTCGCCAAGCAAGAACAGGGCCAAGGTAAATCTCCATATAACCATGTTTTATTTGGAGGCTGCTAACAGCCAGTCTGAATTCACAAAAGAATGTGAATAGCCACATCAGGAAACTCAGCAAAAGATTATTCAAACTGGCATGGTTTAAGAAGGAAAATTAAATTTGTTCTTTGTTGTTCCTGCCTATTTTTCCACTTCTGAATAGGAATAAAATGAAGGACCACTCCAAAGAGCTTGCACATTCCTTCACATAGCTTCAGGTTGTGATGTAAAGACTACACTGGAAGAAATATCTGTGGGTCTCAGCACATACTTGTCATTAAATACATTGAAAGGATTGTTGCTAAATTACAATAAATTGTAGAAGTTTTAGAAAGGTACATTCATAGCAGGTGAACTCTAACCTGAACATAACTACATACATAATGATGGAGCATGGCTACTCTTTGGCCCATGCCATAAGAAATTTCATGAGGTTTATCCTTCTATAGCACGGGAATACAAGTGGTAGGAAGGAAGCAATAACGCAGCAGAGAATAGCCCAAGTTCCCTGTGAGGAAACAGCCCCACTACATAATCTTACCTTTGTACTTTCAGCCCCTGACCAGTTACTGAAGAGAACCTTGGTCAGTCAGGGAAGTTCTGCCCCTGCCAACCACCCCATGTGCTCACAGGCTGTCCATGGTTTCTGGTGCCTCCACCCCTACTTGCTTACTTATTCCTCCCAGAACAAGAAGCTGCACAGCAACTTCTGAAAAGATCACTTCAGCATATCCCAGAGATGAATCACGTAGAATTTAAACACTGGCTTCTATCTCACAGTAAAGTAAAAGTGGCATTTCTTCTTCCCTCAAATTCAATGGACTCAATAAAGGTTAAGCCTTATATCACTACAGCCATGTAGATCTGCACAAACCTCATTTAAGGGCTTGCCAGTTTTCCAGCTGCACATCTCACTAAACGCCAGTTACTCCAAAGCAAGGGCTGGCAATATAATGTATGCCACAAATTCCAAATTGGATTTGCAAAGTAATCTGATGTAAAAAGCCAACCCCCCAACATTTTAAAAGCAGACTTCTCATACCTTGTCCAGGGGTACTCCATGGCCTGCACAATTCACCCACGGCAGCTTCTGGCAGAGACGGCAATGAGAGCACCTCTGACATTTCCATCACTGCAGGGTGAGGCTTTCAATTCCTCCTTTATGATTATAACCCAATTATATAAATATAGGTAGAGCTTTTAAAGCACAAATGCACTGCTACTTGCACATTTACTCAACCATATTTAAAATATCTGTACTTTCATAATTACAACATTGACAAGGATTTCAGAGGGAAGGCTAATTTCTTCAGGGATAGAGGATGCTTAGTGATTGAAGATGATGTACATTAACATTCTGCTCCACCCCAAAGTTCATTCTTAGAGTGAACCACCCTGCATCTGGCATTTCAGGACTGTGCTTCCCTCACAGTGGCCACCAGCACAGCTGATTGGAGGCTGTCACCCCCTATCCCAGACTGCAGGGCAGAAATGCTCCAGTTCCCTGTCCACTTTGAGTGCAAGTCAGAATAGTTTGAAATGGTGGCTGAAGTGCAGATACCCAGCATTGTGCTGGGGGACAAAGAGCCACACAGCCCATCAGTTCTGCTGTGGCACTGATGGCTGCACTCACAGAGGTGGGAGCAGTAAAGTCGGGTTCTTGCTGCTTTCAAGTGCTTCTCAGACCTCCCTCTGCAGGACACAGTCAGGGCTGCCTCCCTACCTTCCAGGTCTGTGCTGGTTTACTTTGAAACCAGGAGAAATGAACCCAGGTCAAGGGAGATTACAAGTCAGAGCTGCAATTTACTGAAAAGGTTACAATAAATACAAAGATACATAGAAAAAGGAAGTTTAACCAACAAAAACAGATGTATAACCCAGTATGCTGGGACACAAACAGAACAGTGTTCATTAGCCCCTGTGCTGAGCCCCACGCGTTCCCCCCGAGTGTGAAGTAAAAGGAAAGGAAATCTGTTGGTGAAGATGATGGTCACAGTTCTGTCAAAGTAATGAGTAGTCTTGTCAAGAGTAGCAGTCACAGTCCCAGCGAGGTTCTGATCCTCCTTTGGATCTGATGAGTGGTACCAGAAGTCCCAAAACCCAAAGATTATATATGCTCAAGTTCAGGTGGGAATGTCCAGTACCTCCCTCAGAGCGGGGAGTTTCACCATGGGCGATTTAACTCTTTGAGTCATGGGATATTTTTGGAATCTTTGGTGGTCTAGTTCATGGCAGCTGCCTATTCTGCCAATCCCTTATGACCCCTTAGCAGATATGACCCCTCAGGCTGGGTGTGAAGGTGTTAATACCTTCCTGTAGGGGAATTATCCCGGCTGAGTCATTGGTGTGAAGACAGGAACACTCCCCTGCCTTTCAGGGTTCTTTAGTACCCAGCTTGTAGCCTGAGGGGTCAGGTGTGCCCTGGGCAGTTGCTGCAAATGATCCATTATTAACAGTCCATCAGAAATTACATGGAGAGTGCAGAATGCACGGGTTCTGTTACACACACATGGGTATGAACTGGTCCCAGCCTCTGTAACTAGGACACAGGTTTGTTTTGAAAACAAGTGGGCTGAAGTCAACAGGCCCCAGATATAACTGTAAAACAGATTGTGGAAAAGTGAAAGAAAAGCACACCTAACATAGTGTTTAGCTTTGGATGTGGATAATCCTTAATTACATCTTGCTGTATGTCTGCACAGGCCAGAGCTCACTGAGACCACATACAGGCTATATTTAGATGAGGTATTCCAGGTACCACAGGCAGAGTTCTCTTGGTACCAACACAGTGCAGGCTGTGGAGCCCACTTATGAAATCCAGAAAATATGCAGGTAACCACTGCTGTGCTCTGTAGCTCACCAGCTGCTCAGCAGGTAATCCAAAGCTAGTGCTAGGTACAGTTCCACATGCTAATTTAGGGAGTGAAACCAGCAGGAGAAGTTCTTGCCTCCAGTCACTTTTTTTCACTCCTGTATCTCTGTTCCCTTCCACTGTCTCTCCAGTTGTGCCACTACTACTGTCCACTAGACTCACTTGAAACTGAATGCTTAAATTTATCCACATGTGAAAAAAAAATAAAAAAGAAAAATGAAAAAGAAAAGAGAAAAAGTACTCAACAATTTTTCTCTGGAGTTCCATAGGGACCAAATCCCTATGGTCGTCAGATATGGAAGGATAGGTGGGAATCCCCCTTTATCATGCATAAATAATTGGAGTCCAAATGCTGTTACAGAGAGAATAAATACAGTTTCTTATTTTCCAGCTGACTGCCAATATTCTTCATTAAAACATGCTGGTTGTGTTCTTCTAGCAATGACACACCAGGGACAAGATCTGGAAGAATGCTGCCTCCTGGAAACCCTGCTGCTGCACAGCATCCTACTGGTACATTTTGTCCTTTGCTTTGCAGCCAGACGTGGGACTTGCTTTTGACACTGTGCTGCCTTTCACTCCTATCAGATATTGAGGGGTTGTTTCATCAGAAACAAGAGTGAAATGGAATAAGGAATAAATTAGAAGCAATTCTTATGACTTGGAGGAAAATGACATAAAAACCAGCAGAGATTTGATTATCAGCTTCCCCAAATTATACTATTATTGTAATTACCAAACTCCTTCTAAAGCAGGAGATAGCTACAGTCACTGTAGCACCAGAACTGCACATGGAGAAGGATGCAGAACATGCGCTGTAGGACACTAATGAGGATGTTACAGTTAGTGAAAATCTTCAGTATCAGGAGAGGCTGGAGAAGCAGAGATCATGACAGCAGAGAGAAATGACAGTGCTGGAGGGGCCTTCCCACATATTTGCAGAGAAATGAAAGGCAATTGTGTTTATGCATTTTTTTTAGCCTGGGAGAATCGACCACAAGAAAGTAAGGTCAAATGGGGAGTTCAAAATGACGTAGGCAAGGATGTCAGCCAGTGTCCTGTCAAGACATGCATTATCATCTGGGGCTGGTCTGTCATATGTAAGGCTTTTGAAACACAATGAACTCTGCTTTTCAAATTAGAAATAAAATAGCTGACAAATAAAATAGCTTATTCATGTCTAATTAAAAAAAAAAAAAAAGGAAAGAAAAGAAAATCCAGGCAGGTTAGTTGGAGCCTCGGCACTTCCAGAAAATACTTGTGATGGCAAGTTTGTTATTCAGACCTGTGCCCATTTTCCAAGTTGAAGTTACAAGTGAGAGGGAAATGCCCTGACCTAAGCTAGGGGTCACTCCAGCTCAGGAACTATCATGATATAGAGATGGACATGGTCTGATTTAGATATTGCAAGACATGCAGCAGAAGACCAGCACTTACTGTCAGCTTTTGTTTCAGAGACAGCTGTTCATTCTGTGTCCTTGACATTTTTAAAAGCTAAGCAGATAGCATCCCAACATCCTGGCCACAGAAAGGGATCTGAAAGTGTTCAGACACAACCTCTGATTCCTTGGGGTCCCTGGAACACCTCCAGAAAAACTACATGCCACTGCCAAAAGAGCTAAACCTCTTTAATATCTTTTGTATGAATGTCTTTAAAGCAAATGTAAACTTCCACATTAGCAGTGAAATGGAAGATTCCTGTTCAGGGCTGAGCCCCAGGTGAACAAACAACCTTAATAGCTTGAAGCATCAGTTGCTTGGGTTTGAAAGGTATCCAGTGTGGCTGGCCCATGACTTGTGACTGTAAGCACTTGAACTTCAAACTGATAAATGTTGATGGTTTAAGCACATAGATTATTGCTAATGTCTGAGACTAAAAAGGGAGAACAGTGTTCATTAATGGATTCCTTATGATCTTTCTGTATACAAAAAAACCCAAACGAACAAAAACTCAACAAAGCAAAACCTGTGCAAGGTTACTGGAACTGTGCTAACACAAGAAACACCAGGGATCCCACTGTGCTGAAATTCATTGTGGTATTAACCAAATTTGACTATGTAAAAAGGAGACATCCATCCATGACCTTGCTGCTGGGACTTCTGAAAACAAACAGTGAAGTACATGCTCCTCCAGTGGCAAGTCATCCCATCTATATTACAAGAGGAACCTTCAGGTGAAGAAGCCATTCCTTCTCCATTCATTATGGACAGACCCAGACAGCTCCTACAAGTTAAAGGTGAGGGAGATGGATCCTTCCTTTAGTGAAGAACAGTTTCTTTCCTCACCTATCATCAAAGGCAATGGAGAGACATATCAATCCAGACTCAACAGCTTCCAGAATGGGGATGTGATAGGAGACTGCAGGTGGTAACCTCTTGATCCAGAAGATGCCACCTAAGGCAAGTGTTTACCCTCATGTACAGCACAGTCACTGGCAAAGCCCGATCACTTTTTTAAAAACAGAAGTAATCTCTCTCTCCTATATAATGAATATTTTTTTGAATTATGAAAACATAATGCCTATTGTTTTGAACAAAATCCTGACTCAGCCTTATTTGACCTAGTTGAGATTTTTAGTAGTTTCCCACATTTCTGCATTACAGTGCTGTCAATACATGCCTGCAATAATGTTATGAAGATCAGGGGCTCAACTTGCTTCAAGAAGGGTGCCTGTAAATATTCCCAGAGGCTTTTATGGATGGTGATCCAAATTCTGCAGTCACTACTTTTCTTTGGATAGGAGGGAAAGATGTTCATTTAAAGTATGTTAGATAATTATTTTAACTTACATTTCTTGAACACCTATTTGTGATCCAGAAGACAACATGATCTAAAATCTTACAAAATACGTTAAATTGGTTTAAGCCATGCACAGATGCCATCTAGCTAACATGTTAAATTAGAATAAAGTTGTATTAACTGAGAAGACAAATCAAAACTGCTCCAGATCATCACAGTGACCTGAAGGCTGAATCTTCAAGACAGATTTTTAAAGTTACTAAAGTTCTGGCTGTAGAGCAATTACTCATCTGCAGTTCAAGAGAACATTCTTCACATTCCCCAGCTTCTACTAAAACCCAGCAAGTACAAATAAATGTAAGAAATGAGCAAATTAAAGATTTGAGTTGAGAGTCTTAGCAAAACACACTAATGGCTAATCACTGTGCAGTCCAAGAAACTGCACTGCCATAGCATATTCAATAATACATTAGAGAAAGTTCCAAGTGCAGTCAAACAAAATCTGTTGTAAGAAATTTCTAGATAGGGTCCAATTAATATCACTTACAGGAGGTCTGACTGGTCCCCATGGGGCCAGACCAGCTGGGGCAGCCTATTGACTGCAGGGATTTTCATCCAGCTCATACCAACGAGTAGCTGCTGCTTTCAGTTACTGTCTAAGCCTCACCAGTGGGATTTTCCTTGGATGGAGGCCTTGGCAACCAGAAAGTGGCAGGCAGGTTCTTGGGCTTTGCTGCTACTTTCTTAGCCAGGTGTTGGCAGTCAGATTTAGAAGGGTGCAGACAACAGCGGGAACTGTGATGTTTTTGTAGAGGAGAATCACAGAATGAAAGAATGCCCCTGCTACAAATTCTAACTTTTTCTGATTCATCTGGTCTTTAAGTATAGGTTGTAATGCTTTGTAGCATTAATAATATGAACAACCTACATTTGAATGCGTTTTTCACAATATAGCATGGGATTAATGCTCATGAAGAATAAATAATCTCAGAGTTTAGGACTTTGAAAGCTTCATTTGGCAACATACTGTGATTGAGTTTCCAGTTGGTGACATAGGAATAACACTTCCCTAGCCAAGGGGGGATCCTGTAAAGATGATCATGTTCTGGGCATTTAGCTAGCAGAGATATCATGACTGAATGCACATCTATCAGAAGAGCTGGAGAGGATCTTGCAATGTTATGTGGACCACCCCACTGTACCAGGGTAGTGTCATGGCTTCTAATCTTATCCTAATTCTAATCCTATTTACATGTGCCCTGTTTACATAGTCTGGTGTCATTTCAGGACTCACCTGCACAAACAAATCTCTGTTTTCTCACCTTTCCTGTAATTGCTTGAGATTCTTAAAGAGCATGTTCTTCTCCCTTTTATCGTTTTCCAGAAGTTTTCAAACTATTTACTCCCATCTCTCTGTCAAGACAAGCACACTCAGATGAGATATTTCAAGCAATATCTTCTTGCTTTTCCTCCTGCCTATCTTCTCTGAGTGGTCTGTACATATAGACAAGTTTTAACTAGCTGGTATCTTCAAAATGCATGTCCAAATCTCTCTTAAGACTTGTCCCTTCCACTCTGAAGCTGAATATGTTGCAGAGCCTCTGGAAGGATAAGGACTTGACTGCTGGAGTTTTTACAACTATGCATCCCTTTGATCCCTTTCCCAATATGCACAAAATACCAAAATTCTCTCCTGGATTTCATTACACATAAAAAGACATGAAAGTGCAATTTACTCCTTACTCATCAACAAATATCCATCAGCCCTAGCTCCAAGCTAGACTATTCTGGCTTCTTCAAGAAATGGTTTTGAAATTCCCATTTCCAGATTGCCCTGGCAGGTATAACTGTGACTTTGCAAACAGCTACAGCTGTGTGTGCTAATTGCTTTCCTCTAAATTATTTATGAGACATTTTTGACTGATGAGATTTCTCACAACAGCATGTGCTAACCATTGGCAGTGGGCTCCTGAACTGGTGGGAACTCCATCACCAGCTGAGCCGCGGAGGAGCCAGCTGTTAGCAGGCACTGTGTCCTGGCAGCCCGTGCACTGACCTGCCAGGGCAAGCTCTACCTGCTTTCATCTCCTTCTCCAATAACTGCTCAGTAGAAATTTATGTGTAAGCATTATATCTGCACATAACACACCCCCGTTGCTTTTGGGATTAGATCAGAGAATGCAGGAGACTGACTAATTTAGATAAGGCAGAATACAGGGTGTCAATGACCTGTGGAAGACAATCCATTTCACTGAACAGGACGTTTCAAGATCTGGTCCCAAAAGCAGCAAGCGTTCTGTAAAATGCAATTAGGAAGCCTAGAAATCAATAGTCTTAAATTCACCACATAGAAGGTAGCAGATTTACCAGAAAATGTTTACAAGATACATAAACTAAAAAAGAACGGAAAACACAACTACAGACAGTACAAAATATTTCTCATGCCCCACCACTTTACCAGTGCTTTTTCCTGGAGGGCCTATCTCTGCCATCCAGCTAAAAACTCATTGAAAAGCTATGTCTGAAGGTAGCTATAAGCCCTGTCAGTTAAATTTTAAAAAATGGTGTTCCAGGGACCAGCAAATTATGTCAGTATTTTCCCTTTCAGATATGAATAACTGATAAGGAGAAGCAGTTGGAACCACGTTGGATAAAAGAAAAACTTCATGTTTTGAGTTGCAGGAGCTTGACAAGGAGCAGGCAGAGGAATGAAGCAAAGCAGCCTTTTAGAATTACTCCTCACTATTGGTGTTTTGATTACCTTCCCAGGAGACTCTAAAGGTTGCTGGGTGAGCAACCAGTGTGACATCTTCATGAGTTTCACAGCTGTGTTTAAGAACTAAGTTTAAACAGGATTCTCAGCCAAACTGTAGATGAAATTGTGCATTGAACATTTTCCTAAGCAGTATTTTTACCCTGTCCATCCCACAAGTTTTAAGCAATTTGAATTAACCTTGTGCTGCTCATTTATTCTACATATGCCAGAAGATTCAGTGTTTCTGTACAAAAGTGTACTGACCCCACATTGGGGTCAGGAAGGAGAGAGTGACAAAGGGGGCCATGTTGCTCCTCAGAGGCAAACTGGTATTTCAGAGCCAGGTCAGATATTCCTGAGCCACCCTGCTCAGTGCAGCAAAGGCATAATCTGAATTGCTGTGAGAGTTATGGAGAGGACAGTACACCATAACCCATCTGTGCATAAGGTCAGGAGAAGGAAGGCAGGGAAGAGCACCCAGGAGTTTCATTTCCTTACTCCCTTTCTCCTTTCCAGTGGGTTTGGCTCTCCGGCCATGTCCTGTTCAGTGGGTAGTGCTTGGAAGTTGAAACAAATGTCCCAACTTCCAAGCTGGCTCCCTTAAAGAGGTGAACAACATGGACTCCTTGTACTTCCATGAAACAGCAGCCTGGAGATAAGGAAATGGGTTCCCTACAGAAGAAGAGGAGGAAGTGGGGAGGGGTGGGAAGCTGATGTTCCCAGCCACCCATCACAGATGCAAAAGGAGACAGGACAGAAGGTATCTGTCTGGATCTGACACAGACTAACAGCATGCCACAGGTAAGGCTAGGAAGTCATTCATGCCTCATTTCTCCCACCCCTAAATTATTCCTCCTCCTTCATCCCCACAGGCACATCATTATGATTGCTCAATTAATTAACAGTTTAAAAGAGCTCTGAGACATTCAGATGGAAGAGAAGGCTTGTTTTGTATTTCTGCTTCTCCAGAGTTGTGTTGATAAAGACTGAACTTTGTAAGTCCTTCACTGGTGATGACGATTTAGTTTATGGATGGGAAACTTAAACCATGAAAATGCTAAAGCACATTTTGAGAAACAGCCTTAAGTTCCAAGATCCCACTTTCTGCATGTTCAGCTACATACAAGCACAGCTTGACTTTCATTCCCAGTCCTACATGTGAGCAGCCACAAGAGAAGATGTTCACCCACTGAAGATGATGTGTTCAGAGTCCCAAATGAAGGATCTCAAAGTTTGACTCTCTCTAGGAAACTTAAATGAAAACTTAGCCAAGAAAACCTGACTGGAAGCAGCACATTCTGCCCACACTTGTGTTCAGCCAAATCTTCAGCACACCTTCATGCCATTGGGAGATCAGAAACAGGAATCAGTCTTTGGGAAGTGTCTATCACATGTCTCTCCAGCACAGCAATTGTAAATCAATGTATTACAGGAGTGAGAGTTTCCCTGACCAAAACAATTAAAACTCCCACATAAAAATAGAATGCTGAAAGGAAATCTGTCCATTCTGCACTATTATTATGTTTAACAGAAAACCCAAGTTCCTGTCAAAAACAAGAGAATAGGCAATCTCCAGCCAGCTTTAATAGCAAGATCTTTTGAAATACTCAGCCATCTGTCACAGCAGGAGTGCATGTTGTTCAGACCTTCTGAAAAAATTGGCCTTTATTTGGGAACATGGTGCTTTTGAAACTCTGTTCTCAGGCCCCCCCTATGAACCACTTCTTCCATGAAAGGTCCTTCTCTTTTTCTTTGTACTAGAGCTGTTCTCAGTGCAGTGAACCTGCCCATAAAGTAGGTAGAGATGGGCTTGAAGCACAAAACTAGGAGATTGCCCTGAGCTAGCCCTAAAGGACAAATGCTAGATTACGTCCAGAACTAACTGTACTTTCATGTTGCTTATAAAAAACATTACAAACATGTTTTAGCCAATTTCCAAATGTGTGTATCTCATGAAAACTGATCACAGAATACTCCTTTTTCCTTAGAGTGATTTGTTTTCCCCCTTCTCTGATTCTTCCAGTCCTTTCTCTTTCTTCTCTCACTATTGTTGACACCTTTTCCCAGGTTTAAGAAGGTAGCAAAGGACTTCAGTCACCCAGCAATGGAATGAACTGCTCCATGCTCATGAAATATTGTTAATAGTGGGACCTCAATTTGGGAGGGAAAAGCAGCTTCCAAACTGACCTGTCTGTGAGTTAATAAAATCTGCTCTACAGAAAGGAAAATCTGGGAGCAGGTGAATCATCTCATGTGCCGGGAGCAGGTAAACAGAGATGGGATGATGCACAGCACTGCATGAAAAGAGTATAATCCCACAGTAAACACCTACAGCTGGAACCTGCAGGGATTCTCCTCCATAGAATAAACATTCTCAAGCTATGATCTGAAGACAGCCCAGTGAAGCAGAGTACTGACATGGACATTGGCCCCTTCCCCTGCTACTGGTGTGTTAGAAGAACATGTTACTGGTCTCCATTTTAACAAAAATAGATTGAGTCTCTTGTGGTTCTCTGGGACAGAAGCAAAAATCATGTTACCTTCAATGAAGCAAGACCTCCAACAAACCACTTTTAATTTCCAAAATGGGCCAAGAAGCTTTGAAGTTACATTAATACCTCCAGATAAAGAGCCACACAATCCCTCCTGCTGCAAAGGAAACCTCAGTAAAACGGCTACATGAAAGTCAACAGCAAAATTCCCACCAGTTTCCACTGTGAACAAGACTTCAGGCCATAAATCTGTTCTGTAAAGGGATTCCTACCAAATGTTTGAAAATTATTTTTTCAAAAGGAAAAAAAAAGTTAATTGTTTCATTGCATTTTCTATAAAAAACCATAATCAAACAGTTAATTTTAAATTGGGGTCAATCCCAATTAAAAAATTTCCAGTTCCCACACATGTCTTCTTGAAGCAGTGGAATTCTGTTGGCTGACATGTTCTGTTGCTAAACTGAACTGACACACAAGAGCTTGATAATGCCAGGCAAAACATTTTGAACTTTCCATCCCTGAAAGAGACAAAAAAAAGGGCATATCAATGTTCTTCTCCAACCCTCCCACCCAAGTTTGCTTAGAAATACATATGGTAATACTGCAATGTTTCAAAGATTTTTAGAAACTACAATTCACATCAGCAATGGCAACCACCTGGCACAATCCTACCAAAGTTAAGAAGTTACTCTGGAATAAAAAAGAAAAATTTGGAACAGAATTCAGCCTTAAGAGCTCCATGTCCCAAAGAGCCCAACAAAACCTTCCCCTTGGCTCTGCTCATTCCTTTTCAGGAAGAACCCAGCGGAAGGGAGGCAGTCAGTGTGACTGCCAGCTTTGCAGAGTCCATGAAACTCTTCAGAGACATGACCCCAGTTCTGGCTCTTGGATTTCCAACAGAGGATTCTGTTAAAAATGATCCTCTCCAGGGCCCCAGAATCTTCACCCTTAACCTTTCTGAGTCATTAAAGAGTATTCAGCCCATAATACAACAAATACAGCAAGCTTCCATTTGCTACAGCACAGCAACCTCAGAAGCTACTGAAACATTATAAAGTAATGGCCCAGACCTTGTTCTGCAAGGCTGAAGCCCCAGGAATTGAAAAGAACTTCAGCACTTGCTTAAGCTTAAGCACAAGCTGAAATGCATGGCTGAGTAGGAATGGCCTGAGGAATTATGCAAATGCTTAGATGAATCCTGGTCCAAATATGAATTACTTTAGAAGATAGAGAAGCAAGCAGTGCAATTTAATCATTTTTATCTCCTTACCAAGAATGCACAAGTTCTTACAGCTAATATTACAGCATCTTCTGCTTCTGCCAGAAGCCAAATGACCTATTCTTTAACAGTGAAGCTCTCCTCATTTTCAAACTGAAGATTAGTCCATTTATGCTGAACAGTGGCACAGAATGACAATTTCACAATACACAGATTGAGTGCTATTCCACTCACATGTTACATTACCTTGCCCTTTCATCCACTGCACTTCCACTTGCAATTGACTATCATGGTAATAAGGTGAAGCTGCTTCTAATCTCAAATTGTGTACGTTCTGGGATGCTGGCAATTCATTCGCTACTGCCACAGAGTGACCAACTGGATCTGACCTTGAATCTCAACACACACAAAAGTGGCAATATAACTTATTCATATTAACAGACTGCAGTAAAGTTACAACATGAGCTGGGCACTTCCTTAATATGCTGAATAAAATGAACCTTCAGCAATGGCACTGCCAGGGGCAGGCAGCACCTCCCAGCAGACTGTCAGCACTGTCCACGAGTGATCCCATAAACATGAAGGCTGATTGTGAAAATGCTTCTACACATGACTAGTCCTTACTTCTGCAAATACTCTCACAGGCTTGAGCATTTTCAGGGTCAGATCCCACAGATGTATTGCTAACAGGCAGTGCAGTAACTGTCCACAGATTCCAGTTTGCCCTTCTTGCAGGAATATCAGTGAATCCATCTGAGGATGTCATAATAGAAAACTAGTATTTTACAGTAGGATTTCATAACCCTTCCACACACTGAAGAAAGTCTTTATTTCACTGTGATCTGAGCAGAAATAAACAGGAGAAAGTGGAAAGCAATTAATAAATTCTGCTACCGAAAAGAGGATTGTGGTAATTACAGCACAATTGCCACAGAAGATACACAAAAGAGCTCAGTGAGAAAACATCCCAATTTAGACTGCACAACTCCGGGGACTGCTTGCTAACAAAATACAGAGTATTTTACTTCTAGGTCACTGATTTCAATCTGGCCTCAAAGGAAAAAATGACTGAAAGTTAATGCCAGCTGACAGTGGTGTGAAAGCTGCAGGGTGGATCTCAGCCCACTTCCGAGCAGATTGGAGGACACAACCCAAGTATTTGTGATTTGTGAAAGTAATACAGCTGAAAATTCAGGCTGTGATTCAATGATACTGTAAATCCAGCTGTAGGACTCTTAGGACAAGGAGCTGATATGACATACACAATTCTGCTGATTCCAGCTTGTTTGAAACCTTTTGACAAGTTAACTGTGCACAAACAGGTGCTGGGGCAGATCAGATGTCATGATGCTTTTTACAGCTGGAAGAAAAATCCAGGTTGTGTGTGCCAACCAGTTCAACAGTAGGTAAGTGCCCACAGATCATTGAGATCTAAACTGCCTGGTATCAAGGGTCACCAATCCATGGCCTCCAAGCTTCATCCTTCAGTGACAGCAGGTGCAGGCTGTGTAGGAGCAGGGACATCAGAACTGTACTGTTTGATTGCTGCTGGTCACACTCTGAACTAGAGACAAATGAAGGTGCTGTCTACACCTCTGTCTGTCCTGTGAAAGGGTGGAGGGTGCCAGATGGTTAGCAAGTCACCCAGGACACATAAAGCCACACAGGCATTAAATAGCATAAATAGCGAGGCATTAAATGACACCATCCCTGCTGGCACCACATCCCTGCTCATCAGTGCTCCATTCATTTAAACACTTTAAAGAGAGCAGGGAAATAGGAGATTAGAGAGATGTGCTGCTGCCTTTGATAAGCCTGAAAATAGAAGCAATGTTTGTGCTAATCCTCTAGCAGCAATATAGAAAAGGCACGATTAACTGCAGTTGCAGGAACAGTCTAGTGCAATCTATTTTCCCACTGAATTTCTTCACAGAAAGATGGGTCACAGGACACACCTGCAAAATGCATCCAGACATTTGTATCTGCATTGTGTCCACGGCCTGTGTTCCAACAGATGGTTGGCCCAAGGATTTTTTCTCTTTCTATTTTACTTCAGGTTTTTTTTCTGGACACACAGGAGCAGAGCAAGCCCTCCTGCCAACAGCGTAGTGAATGGAGCATTCAGCAATGAAGGGGTGACCTTGATGAGTATCTGATGTGTAGAAACCAGTTGCTTTTCAGCACATAATGAAGTAGAAAAGTTCTGCTATGATCTGTGGAGTTCTTGAAGCTGCTCCAAGGAAAGCTGTCCATACAGTCTCTGCTTCAGGCATCAGCATTCCTTGATCCCTCCACACATGTGGTATCTCCTGCTCCACTGCAAGATCACTCCTAGAGAACACGATGTATTGCTTTTTACATAACATGCTATTCCTTAATCAGCAGCACAAATGTCAAGGCAGCCCTACCCAACTCATACGTACAGACAGAAAATGAAGACAGCTTTGGTTTAGATTCTTTATTTTCTTTCTTATTTCCCTTAAAAAATATTATATTCTGTAAGCAGTATCTATCCCTCACTGCTGCTAGCAATGAGGAGGAATGAGCAGCCCTGTAGATAAGAAAATAAGAAATTCTGGATCTGTCAATACAGGGTGAAAATATCCTTGCTGAGTGTTCCCCATGGAACTATACACCTTGGGAAAGAAGCCAAAAGAGGTTGGATTAGCTGGTGTGAAGGCTTGCAAGATCAGCTATGGCTTGGAAAGCCAATACCATCATAAAGGTTCGACTGAGAATAGAGAGAGATTAACACGGTGTTTGAATGGATCCAGCAAGTCTTGGGACAAGGAAACATGAACAGTGTTGGCATTATGTGATTATAATAAAATCAGGCTGATGATGGAGGGGTGGGAAAAAGGTGGTACCTCTTCTCTACTACATAAAAAGCAAGAATGCTACTGAGAAGGCTGAGGTCCCTGCACACACAGCCATGTTTCACTGGAACTGCAAGGAAAACCATCCTGTTTGGAATGGACTCTGCATTAGTAGAGGTCACAGAGGAACAGGAATCATGAACTGGAGGCAGGAGTACAGAAACAGAATAAACCAAGGAGTTTCCACATTATTTAAAAACCCAGGACACTCACAGGACAAAAACTTCCCTGGGGGCATGGGAAAGAGGTAAAATCTGTGCTTTGAAAGGGAGAAAATTCACAGCTTATAAAAAGGAGGGTGGGAATCACAGATCTGGAAGCCAAATGCATATAGAGGTTACACTCTACATACAGGGGGAGGGGTGTTGCAAATGCAGAAAAGGCTTTGTGCTTTCCAGAGATTTCTAAACCCAGAAAGCTTCAGCCTTTACTTCCATGAGGTACTTTGCATTAAGCCTGAACTCTTCCATTTCAGAGTTTACCTGGAGAGGAAAATGTTAAGTTGTTAGCATTAAAAAGCAGGAAAGAGTTAAAATGTTTTTAATTTTAAAAAGAGGAAACTTCTTTATAGCTGAATAATCAGTTAAAATTTGCCTGTGGTGTTAGGTCCATGTGCCAAGTTTCCTTAGGGATCCATTTGCATCTGCATAATCATCCATTTTAATTATATGATGCCATAGGGTCGATGGTAGTGTATGGCCAAGTAAAAAGACAAGGAGATGACAGTGGGACAGAAAATGGAGTGGCCACATTTCCATCAGCAAAAATGACTGTTACACGCAGTCACGAGCACGGGATGGGGGAGGGACAGTCATGTGAAGTAAGCTACTTCAATCCTTCAAGTCCCTAAAACAAATTCCTTCAATCCCTTGTGAAGCACATTTTCTCTCTCTTCTGTTCCAACCCAGTATGATTTCCTGCTCCAGATGGTGGCAATACTCTTCAAGCCAGAGCATCCATCTTCTCCAGACAATGATCCCAAGCCTCTGCCTTTTCAGAAGCCCCCACCTCACTGCAAACCCCTCCTATCCCAACTCAGAATCCCACCATTTTCCAACTGCCCTGTTATCACTTATACATATATAAACACTGACATTATCTATACAAAAGAGATAGGAACTTCTGGTATGTGAAAAATCCCAGATCACTCTTTCCAATCTTGAAATGTTCCTGCTTTTAACCTCACTTGCAATCCAGTAGACCACAGTTGCATGGAGGTGATATAAAGAATGAGATTTGTTCACATCAACCACAGCAGAAGGATCTCCAAGCTGGAGAGAGATGGGGGCAATATGGCCTGTCACAACCAGTTCTCTGAGCAGCACATGCTGTTTATCAGAGCAAGCCAGAGTCATGTCTGCATCTCTTCCTGGCAGATACATCCTTTCTCTTCTCTTGCTTTTCTCCACCAGCAGCTGTTGTGCATTCCCAGCACCTCTCCAGAGGCCAGCAAGGGCAGTGGTAGGTACAGTGGCAGCACACATGCATTAGTGATTTTATTAGCTGCTCTGGCCCCCATAAGCTTATGATGATTTTGTAATGATGGATTCTTAGGTCTCTTTCTGGAGGTGAATCCCAGCAAATGAGAGCACTGATGGAGGAACAGGGATGAGAAGCGAAGCTGTCCCACCTGAGACTCTTAAGGGCACCAGGAGGTGAAGGG
The DNA here is from genome assembly GCA_013399695.1 of Formicarius rufipectus. Taxonomy (NCBI): domain Eukaryota; kingdom Metazoa; phylum Chordata; class Aves; order Passeriformes; family Formicariidae; genus Formicarius; species Formicarius rufipectus. The sequence goes on along the minus strand of VXAU01004203.1, from coordinate 4,770,711 downwards.
TCTACCTGAAAAACAGAGCAAGGCACAGGGAGGAGTTTTCAAAAATGAAAATATCTGTATCAGAAAGACATACATGAGCAGACTAAGACAGCTGCCAAAAGCTTGTCTTTCCAAGGTCAGGTTCTGTCAGCATAGCACATCCTACCACTGAAAGTCAGTTCAACAATATCTGGATTAGTAACTTTAGAAGTTATGTTACAAATTGAGACAGGCCTGGGTGGAAATGAGTTTCCAAATCTGGAACTGCAAGGGTTTAAACTTAGGTACAGACTGAGACTGAGCTTTAACTCCTGAGCACATTTAAACTTTGTTCTAACTGTAAGACAAAAGATGTGCAGGACAGAACTAAGCAGCTTTAAATAAAAAAACATGCCATGGGACACTGACAATTTCATGAAGAGTGATTTCACCTACCAAAGTGAAAAGATGATCCTGCAAATGGGTAAAATATAGTAAACTGGGAAAACAGTGCTAGGATGCCCTGTAAAGGATATACCCTCCAATTACCAAGAGACAGGATACGGATAAGCAGTTTTCAAGAGGAAAGCCCCTCTATCTCATTAAACAGCTGCTTCACTCCTGCAATTTTTCCCTGTTCAACTCTTCACCTTTAATCTGCAATACTCAACTATGCTGCACACACCAAGAATGCAAAGCTGACAAGCACAGGAGGGCCTCCCTTATCAGCTTAGGATAAAAGCAAGAGATCGAAAGGATGGATTGCCTGTGATTCCTCATTGCATACTGGTAGATACTTTATGCCTGTTTCAGACAGGCTAAAGATTTGGAGATCTGAAGATTCATTTCTCTTTAAAGATTTAGAGGAATATTGGTGGAAAATAACAGGTGAACTTCCACACAGGAAAGAAAGAAGTGCCGTGGCGTTCACAGCACAGAGCCGTGTGACAGTGCAGGGCTGCTGCTGCAGGAGCTGGGGACAGCAGGGCCATGCCAGTCCGCCCCTCACAGAGGACTGAGCACTCCCAGTGCTGGCTGATGATAAGGGCAATACGCAAATCAATGAGTCAGTCTTCTCCCTACAGGGATGCCAAAAAAGGGTATTGCGGGTATAAAGCCTGCAGTAATACACCACAAAAGGAGGTTTCCTCCTAATCTCGGTGACTGCCTTATGGCCTGTAGAAAGAGGATTTCGATTTTTCCCGAGGACAGCAGGTAACCCCCCAGCGCTGCTGAGCCACTGCAGCAGGCTTGTGCCTGAGAGAGCGGCACAGAGACAACCAGGCACTCTCTTCCTTGTTGTCTGAGTACGGCCTGCCTTATCCTCCCCTCCCTGCTGTGATCACAGGGAGCTCCCACCCCAGGCCTCTGATGTGTTGGCAGCCTCTATAATTTAGAGTAGCTGTGATTTACGGCTTGGACAGAGCCTGTACTTAAGGAGTACAAAGGTAGGGCTGGCCTGACCAGTATAGCTGTGTCATGTCCGGCCCTTTGTATTGATCAAATGAGTGATGGAAGGGAAGAATTCAATGGCATTTGCTGCCTGTAAGGATCAGCGAAGGGACAGGGAGCTGGGGTGGAGGCAGGTATTTAATTACCCCTCACACCCAGCACCAGCAGCCAAAAGTGTGATGATGACACTCTGTATTGATGGGGGCGAATCGCTCTCCTCGACCTCCCTCTGCCCCTCCGCTCAGTGAGGAAGGAAACAGAAAAAAGAATGAGTAAATTTTCTGAATGCTTCATCCTGCATTAATCACATACCATATCCTTCTCCTCATCTAGTCTCCAGGGGAATGTCACAGGCACTGGAACAAGAGAAATGAGGGGAAGTTTACAGTTGCCTAAACCTAAGAGAGAGAGGTGTTTGTGGCACACAGCACGTTGTAGCTCCCACTATAAATTCATGGGCAGATTTCCAACAAGTAACAGGGAGCCAAATCCAAACTACTCAGTGAAAGGCGTGAGAAACCTTTAATCAGACTCTTAATTGGTCTTTTCCTCTGTTTCAACATTTGTTCTTTGAGGAAACCAGCAAAAGTTCCCAAATGAGCTTTTTAAAGTAACATTCAGGACATAATCAGGTATCTTTGAAACGGGACAGTTCTAAATTGAGTCATAAATGTTTGATACTGTTGTCTGCCAAATTTAGCAAATGGTTTTGGTGGGGACCTGTATTTATCAAATTACCACCTTCAAGACAAGTGCTTATGAGGAATGCTCAGTCTGACTAGACCTTATTCTGCTAATGAGGGCATGCCCCATCTTTTCCAAAACACCACTTCTAAGACAATGGTGCAATTTTTACATTACAGCCATGGCTGCCTTGTACTGGCTGAGTAGCTGTCATTTGGATTCCTCCTATCAACTCTGAATTCCCTTTCATCTAGGGTCTGTGTTATGTGATGGCAGCCCAGAGCAGTGACCTATGACTATGCTTGACTTCTTATCTCATGACATGTGGACTAACTTACAAATGCAGGTAATTAGTTAAAGACGTTTCATGACAAATTAGACTAATGGAATTGTAATGGTTAAATTAAGTCTTGGGGTCAGTTTTAAGGTCCCTTGTTAGGGGTGATAGTTAAAATGCAAGCTGTCAGACTCTGAAAAGTATCTTGTTTCTTGTAATAAAGTGCTTCTTTTGCATGTGAAAAGCCAAGGACATAACTAGTGTGATAGGGCCTGATCCAAGGGAAACAATCTGGTTGCCAGTTCCTGGATAAGGCAGTCTCCCCAGTCCTGCCCCCAAACTGTGTCCTGTGGGCAAGACGCACGGTGGAGCAGAGCAGCAAGTGTGCAGAAGGATCAAAGCACGCAGCTTTGCACTGTTCTGAACACTAATCTCTCACTCTCCCCTTGCACCTTTCAACTGAAAATTTCATCTGACATCTTTCTTCAGGGAGGAAGTTAATTTTGCAAAATCAAACAGTCCAACATAAATTAAACAGATAAATCATGTCCTGTTATCCACATCCTTGCTCCAGAAGGACCTTGTGAGGCACTCCCTGTAGGCTTTTCTAACAACAGAGCAACTTGATAACTCACACAATGCTAAGGACAAATGGGAAAGGAAGAGACAACAAAATAGAAAACATTATTCTCCAATTTTGTCAATCCCTTGGTGTGCCCACGTCTCGAGCACTGCATGCAATTCTGTTTGTGCAATCTCAAAAAGGTATATTAGAGTGAAGAGAATCAGCAAAAACATCAAGGGTACCAAATGGCTTCTGCAACTGAAGAGACTTCATACACGAGGACTCATTTGCTTATCAAACAACAGCTGAACTTGGATGCGATTGAGGTATTTAGCATGGAATGGGATGGAGAAAGCAAACAGGGAGTGATTACTCTTTGCTCCTTGTAATAAAAAGGAAACACATTTTACACAGTCAGTAGTTGAATGTGGAGATCACTGACGTAGAGTCTAAAGGAGTAAGTAGGCTCAAAAAAATTAGATATATTAATCAGAATCCACTAACAGCCCCTACATACAGCAGTTCAGATACAGCCTGGAGCTCAGGAAGTGCCTCCATACAGAGCACCAGAAGCTGGAAAGTCATTTCAGAGAAAGGACTTTTGTCTCAGTATCCCCTTTTATGCTCTTTTCTTACCCTTCCAGCACTGCAGTCTGAGACAGGACACCAGGCTGGGCAGAGCGTCGTTGTGACTCAACAGAGCCACTCTCATCACCTGATCTGAGGTTTCTCCTCACTGCAGCTAAGGTTGAGCCCCTTCCCTTCAAAGGCAGCCCTGACCTCTGATGGCCATCGCAAGGAACAGCTCGGTTCAGAGAGCTGCCTCCGGCCCCGGGATCCGGCGGTGATGAGGAGCAGGAGTACGTATGTAAGTACGTGTACATACACATGTGACTGGGAACGAGATGAGGTCCCTAATTACACAGACTCCATTTTTAGCGCTAAGCACATGCTTTGATCTTTCTTTTTCCAATGTAAACACAGAGCAGAGTACAGATTTAGACAGACGTTCCCCACTGAAACACGCTGCACTGCTCCCTGCCCAGGCAGGGAACAGGACAGCGAGTGACACGAGACAGCTGTGGCTACATCGCTGTATCCGCCGTTCCCAGATACACCGGCAAAACAAAGCACAGTGCACGGACCCCTAAGGAAAAGAAAGGGTAACGTGGTGTCTGAGTTCAGACATCATTCCATAGCCAGTCCAGACAGCTCCAGCAGGCACAGCACCCTTCACTACCTTTTACCTCTTGAAACTAGGATCACTCTATGCAATTGACCTTAACAAAAATCCAAGTTAGAAGAACAGAACCCTCTCTGATTTGATACCATCTGGTTGGTCTTCTGCTTTTTAAGTCAAATAAGGTCCTCCCCAATCCCACAATGCTAGTTGACTGTAGGAGATGGAGACCACAAAGCTCACAGGCCAGTGAGAGCGTGCTCTCTTTTGCCTTGTGGCACTACTCACGTGTGCCCCTGTACCAGCCTGCAGCATCAGCTTTGTGACAGACCTTTCTCGTGGCCGTGTCTCCCTCTGAGGGAATCTACATCCTCTGGAAAACCACCCTGCTTTAGATACTTCACAGGACAGCAGAGCATACACCTTTCCCTACATTCCATGGGTTCTAGTAGCGGAGTGAAAAGGAGGTGGTGGTGTCCCAAGGGCAGCACAGTACCTGCCCAAACTGTGGATGTAATGAATCAACCCCAGTTCCCCCTGGGAGCCAGGATCTCCTGTGTAAGCCATGGCAGCTTACACAGTCATCTTTGGGGCTCCCAAAGCATCAGCCAAATGGTGCTCTCATTGCTTCTCTTCCTTTCACTTTCTCCCAGCATACACACATGCAGAATAATAATCCAGACCTTGTTGCTTAAAAGGAACATTTAAATTATTAAATGAACATCGAAGGAAAATAACTATTGTTTACTACACTTATTACATTTTTTTTCAGGACAAAAGCTGCAGGAATGGAGATTTTAGGTATTCAATATAGATGTAAGACAGCACTTGTAAGGAGGAAGTGGAGGAAGGAGGAAGCCAAGACAAACATTCACTAGTGCCTTGACTTTCTGTATCTTTTATTTTTTTAATTCCTGGCATGTGTCATTAATACCTTTTTCACATATGCATCAGAACCAAAAGATAGATGCAAATGCAACAATTTTTCTCCACAAACAAAATCAGGATTCAAAAGCCCATTGACAGAATGATGCAGAATTCATTGCATTGTGCATCCTTGTAAATGTGCATGCACCCTCTTTTTATATCAGTTCATATATGTGAAATAGTAATAAGTAGTAAACATAAAAACATAAAATGAGAAACTCATGTTGTTACTACACTACAGTTCTTCTTTATATGAGAGCTTTTAACATTAATAGCTAGAAGAGTATACACACAAGTCACTCTGAGTTTTGAGAGAACTCATTAAGTTCTGCTGGTTTCTATTATAGAGATGGGACTATTTGGACCTTGAACATAAGACAGAAAGAAGTGAATAATGATTTATTTTGAGCATGAGAGAGAAAATACTTCCCATTAGCGGAATAGCAACAGCTGTTAACTCTGTAGAGCATATATGTATTAGTTTGAAAAGTCTGTAGGTAGGGAAGATATTTCAGCCTCGAGTATCCTCATAAGACACTGACATACTTAAGCTGTAGTTTGCAATATGTTTGTAGAGTTAATGCCTGACAATTTTTTGCTTTAATATTATTATACAGAAGTAATACCAGTATGGTGTTATCAAATAAATTAGTATGTAAGGCACATAACCAATGGATATAATATCAAAATTAATTTGAAAAATGGATAACATATCTAATCTAATATCTGTCCTTAATCTTGCTTTGAGAAAGCCAGAAAGCAGGGCTATTCAGGAGTTTGCCTTTGGTAGAATACTTACTCAATCCTAGCAATAAAGGATAATAAACACTTATCTTCTTTGCTTCCACTGCACCAAGATACAGATATTTCCTAAAATAACTTTGATATTTCCATGTAGGATGAAGCTAATTAGAATCACAGAAATGCTGGTTGGAGGGGACCTCTGGAGATCCCTAGTTCAACTTCCCACTCAAAGCAGAACTACTGCCAACACCACGTCAGGTCAACTACGGTTTGGCCCAACAGCATCTTAAAAATATACAAAGATGGAAATTTCACAACCACTTTCAGTGACCTGTTCCAGTGCTACACCACCCTCCCGATGAAGAAATTGAGCATGAAAAAGTCTACTGAAAGTTGTAGCATCTTGTAAAAGACTAATGAACATCAACTAAAGTCTGGCCTTAAGAAAGAGATTATCCATCCCTAAAAGTGTTGTCTCATTGCTGATTCTCACAGATAGGATAAAACCCAATTAAAAAGTAATATTTAGCTGGCCTCTCAATTTTGCCTCCAGGCAGCCAGTAACATGGAATAATTTGATCTCTCAACACTGAACATATCCTCAAAATCACCTTCTGATGGTATGGAAATGTTCTTAGTTTTAGCTGATGGAAGGAGAACTGAGATGAATGGACACTGTGCATTCAGTTACACAGGATATTCAAAACCAAGTCAGGAACTGAATCCAGAGTTCCTATGCACTGCTGAACTGAGTTAACCACAAGATCACTTTACTGTTACTTAGTCCTCCTTTCCCACAAGCTACCACAAAGATAAGTTGCAAAAGGTTGAAACGACCCTCTAAGGGCAGCATGAGTGATGACAGCATTTGTCAGGATCTGAAATTTAGAATCTGTCTTCTTTACTACCTAAGAAAGAGTCACTTTGAATAACCCTTATAAGTATGGGGTTCTCCAGGATTTCAGTCTGCCACTCCTTGACTTCACCTTCACTGAGATGAATCCTGCAGTTCCTCTTCGAGAATGTAAGACCCAGTAACTAACTGACACACAAACTGACTTTAGATTTCTGTAAGATTTCAAAGATGACACTGAAGCCTTTAAGAAGGGTTCTGTCTGTATGGGAACACCTAAAAATGACAAGTGGTGGTGGGAATGCAGCAGTAGGGGTGGCAAAGCAGAGTTCAGTGCATATATTTACAATCCTAAAATAAATCAGTGAGAATGTCATTGAGTGTCTTACATCAAGAGCAAAAGAACAGCCAGGTCTCCGGGCTCACTTCCTATCATTTCATTCCCTATCATTGTTGTGCCACAGAATCAGCTCATCTAACAGTAGGAATTGACTTCCCTGAACTAGAATTCACTCCAGAGAATGGGACCACTCAAGCCCCCGCAGAGGTGTTGTTTTGTACCCGCAAACCTTTGGGCTCATCTCGAGAGTGATGGTGAAAGATGCAGGATCCCATTACTATCTCTAAACACACAGTCCCCTGTTAGCTGAGATCACGCAGTGCCCCTTTTACTGCAGCAATGTAAACATTTACCAAGAGAAGACAGGGAAATATGATCTGACACAAGAAGATTAAGCTGTATGGGTTTTTCACAGGAAGCCAAGTTCTTTAGCTGTCAGATAGAAGCCACAGAATGATGCCTATTGTTTCTTAAAGAGTAATTACTTCTGATTGCTTCCGAGTACACTAATTTGTCTTGATACAGAATGACAGTATAACCCAGAGCAGTGGATAACTACATTACCCTACCTGTGTACAGGTTTTCTGAGGCTGGCACATATACCCACACTGATTTGAGCAGCATTTCTTTTTGTCAGGGCATTGTACTCACACTTTGCAGTGCCATACCCAGGCAGAAGCAAAACCTGCTGCCTTACCCCATGAGGGACAGTGCCCTGGCTTAGTGGTGAGATGGGATCTCAGAAACTCATGGCTGCTCAGGGATGGGGCTGGCTCAACACGCAGGGGCAGCATTACAGAAGGGCAAGGCAGGGGACAGTAGAAACAGGCAGTTTCTAGAAAGGAACGGCTAAACCTAATGAATGATCTGACTGCAACTGCTAATTTTCTGATCTGCTCTTACTCTCTTCTGTTCTTATATGCATTGCATATGCTACTACCTGAATCCATTCATGCAGTTATGAAAAGCCTTTTGCTGATTTCATCCAAACAAATTATTTCCAGTAGTTCAAGGGAGGCAGGAATACAGAGAAAGGAAAAACTCGCTACTGCACAAAACTGTTGGAAATGTCAGAACATACCACGGATCCCCTCCCCCACGGTCCTATTGCTCAGGGATGACTTTGCTATGTCATGGTTTTACATGCTTGTTGCAGGGCAGGAGGAACCTCTGCACTAGTCAAAGAATCCTGCTTTGTCAGTGCTTTGCTCCTGTGATGCAGTCAAATCAGGAAAACTTGGTAATTTTGCAAACTGAAAGCTGAACAAAATGTTCAGATTAGGACACTGAGGGTGTTTTGTTGCAATTTTAAAACTTTTTGTTTCTATTTTAATTTTTTTTTCATCTAAATTTTCTGATCTTAATTTCCTTAAAACTACAAAGTAGAAAGTGACTTCAACTGAAATAAAAATATTAAGATTTCAGGTTAAAAAATGTAAAAAAATACTGTCATACACATTCTGAAAAAGCAGTTCCATGCTTTGGCTGAGACAGAAGACTTAGAAAAGGGTCCTGGTTTATGAATCATCTCAATTTTGAAAAAATAGGATTTTTCTGAGGGGAAAAATAGCAAAACAAACAAACAAACATAAAAGAATTCCTGATAGGTCCTAAACAAAAGTTCACCAAGGCTGTCATTTAGTGACACTGTCTATTTGCAGAAAATAACATTTTTATCATTACTGTCATTTTAGTAACTGACTACAGCCAGTCAGAGACTGCCCAGAACTTGAAAGCCAAATGCACAATGCTGTAGTGAGGGGTCACAGAGCTGACCATCATGTTCCCAAATTTCAGCTGCCACCCAGAATTTCAAAAAGCAGAGAACAAACATTGCACTGTTTTTTCCACCCTCCTGGCATCCCTCAGATTCTCCTTATGCCACTTTACAAGACATAGCAGCTCCCTGCTGCTCTTCACGTTTTCTGACAGTTTTCTAATAATTCTGGTCTTAAAAGTTCTCCTTTGCAGAGAGAACAGTGAAGGCATTTCAACATTTATTGCAGATTCATTGCAACCTAGAAAAAACAACACTCACCCCACATTACCTCTGTGGTGGTAAAATTATTAATATTTAAAATCTGAGAGGTCTGGCTAACAAGTTTATCCTAACTGAAAGAAAACACCCTTTGACTTAACAGATGGTGAGTGTTCCCAACTCCCCACTTCTGAGACAAGATAATACTGGGCGTGCTTGGGCTCCACCAAGAACCATCTCTCCATAAGGTCTCACTGTTTGCTGTTTGATTCATTCTTAGAACTGTGGCAGTTAAGAAATGATTTATGGAGTCCATCCCTCCCAGGAATGTCTGCCTGCCTTTGTTTGCATTGAAATGATTGTTTTCTTCACCTGTTTTTATTTCCTGAACCGGTATGTAGGCTGGGTCTCTGGAATCACTTGAAGGGAGGGGGAGCAAGGGTGGACATGCTGACCAAATGTTCTCTCACTGATCATAGTTAGTAAGACTTCTGTCTGGCCTATCCTAAACTGTACTTTTGTTATGATGCTTTTGGAGTCCCCAGAGTTTCCAACACCTCTTACATGAGAGCACATCTCACTGTGTTCTACCTGGCCACCAACACTGCAAAGGGAGACAAAATGTGAGGGTCCAGTACCATGTAAATCTCTAGGCATCATCACGGAATACACCAGAGCACCCAAGAGCTGCCCAAGGGGCTGGATGTCAGTGGGTGAGGCAGTCAGAATCACTGGTGACAAGTTCACACCAGTAAATAACATGGACTCAGAAAAATAAGACCTGCAGAGGATTTACAAAGCTGAAAGGCAAAGTGAATAGATCAGGGACCAGGCCATTACTCCATCCTCAAACATTCAGAGCCCCTGCTGCCTGCAGCACAGCCAGGAGCCCACTCGAGTCAGAGCAGGCTTGGGCACCAGCTGTAACAGGATCAGGATTGGGTCTGATGGTTCAGCACACACCTGGTCCTCTATCATCCATCAATATGTCACAGGGGTGTACCCAGTCAGTAGGGGCCCCAACAGAGCAAAATGTCAGCTGGCCATGCTCCTGAAGAGCCCAAAGTGCATGGAAGTGGATAAAGGACCCCTGTGACTTGTTCAGAGAGATTTTTAAGAAGTTCTCTCCATCTATATGGATGCCTCAGGTGTCATCAAGCCAAAATCTAATTACAGTCAATACAAGCACATGTCCAGCACCCATGGTATAGGACTCTGAAAGCAAATAGTATTTCAGAGTGACTTCAGTTATTTACTCTGCAAATTTTGCTAGGGTAGCAATGAACTCTGGCTCATGAAAGCAAGAGGGAATCTCATGTATAATTTTTAGTAAGAATCTATTGATTTAATTCTGTCTTCAACCAGAACATTTTACACTGGACATTAATTGAGAGAGTTTTCTGAATTTAAAAACAATAGAGATTAAGACCCAAATGTGACCAGTTCTTAAAATAACCTATAGAAAATGAAATTACATGAAAGTGTTAAAAATAAATGTGTATTTCTGCCAGAAAACAGTATTTCCAAACTTGAATTATGCATTCAAAATAAAAAGAACATAATAAATGTCTCTCCTCATTTATGTGGGCTTCATGATAAAAAGAACTGATAAATAGGTCAAGATTTAAAAAAACCCAAACAAATGGATGCTACGGTTTGGAAGTCTTGTTCTGTATTATAGAAGTAATAAAGTAATAAATCAGCATTAACATAAGCACATTTACTCCTCCTCTCCAAAGCAGTTAATTGCTTCACATTATCAATAAATATGTAACATTATTGATGGTGTTTTCTTTTCCTAAATCAACCCTGAAGTAATTCTATTGATTTCCACTGAGTTCCCAAAGACAAGTTCAGACCCTCTATGTCCATTTAAATATGTAACTATGGAAAGCACCTTTCCATAGGATCTGTGACATTAGTTGCCATTATTCAGTGTTTCCAAATACAGTTCTTCCATAAAAGTTATTTACCGGCTTCTTACACTGCAGTTTATCACAACCTTCATTATTCCCTCTAGGACTTGCACTAAATCACCCAGCTGACAGCTCAAGTGATCCAGTTCCCTGACTGCTGGTGCTTCTGAAATAATCAAGGTCCAAACTGCCTTCTATAAAGCTTCCATTTAATCAGTGCTGACATGCACCTTAGACTGCACTTCAGGAGGTGCCAGGAGAGCCTCCAGGGATTTGTGGCTTATCACCAAGCAGACAGACCATTGTTCTGCTGGCAGGTCACAGCCATGAGCCCAGCCCTTCACGTGAAAGTCACTGACTAGGAGGGGGACTTGCTTTACCCACCAAATCTCTCTGCACCTTTATGAATGATCCAAGTATCCAGGGGGTGGGAAGTGGTGTTATTTGGTTTTACTACACGGGAGAAACAAGAGCAGAAAGCCCCTTGCAGTGGTGGGACCAGGTACAGCATGAGTCCTTGCCTGCACATCATGTGTCTGGTCAAAAGACTGTCGTGATCAGGGGCTGGATATTTTTCTTCTTCTGACAAGAGCAGTGTCAGCAGAAACAAGTTATCTTCCAGAAACAGTTTATGCAATATGGGAAACTAGTTTGAAGTACACTGGCAAAAGATTGCTGCTATTCTGCCAATATAAGCCATGCCTGTACTAGGGAGCTCTGCTCCCAGTGCTCAACCAGTCAAGCAGCCCTGTGGAGAGACTGACAGATACACAAAGAAACTGCCATGCTTTCAGTGGTGCTAGAATGGACTTATCCTGATAAAACTGTGAAATAGATACTGGCCCTCTGTTCATTCTTTGGCACTTGAATGGTATTCTGAGGAGCCACAAGAGTCAGTGCTATAACAGTGGGCCATAAAAACAGACAGAAAATATAAACACATCTGTCCCCATGCCCCATAAAAATTAACAACGTTGCACTGAAGGAAAAAGGTTTCAGGCAAAAAATATATTCCTTGAATGATTTTTAATAAAAAAGTGAAATTTTCCCACCAAAGACAAAACTTTAAGCAAAAACGATATTGTCAAGAATCCAATTTTCCACTGAAAAGCATGACAGACTCTTCCTTAATAACGATAATGACAATCACTGCTGCTAGTGTGCTAAAGATGGAGCAATGAAGCAAGAAAATAGCACGTGCTGTAACAGAACAAAAAGAACAGGCAGCATTGCCCCAGACACCGTGCTAATACGGGGTTTTGATCTCGGTACAGCAGCGTTTCCTGCGAGAGAGCTACAGCTGACATGGAGCACTGCAGGCTGCTTTTCAACACCTTCACACTTGCTGCTCTCACTTGGAAAACTGTCGAGAGGGAAACCTCTACATACCGCAGCAGGATGAATTTTAATTCCAGTTTTATGAATTTGCATCAGAAAACAACAAAGACTGATGGAAGGAGGCTTATCTGGAGGAAGAAGATAAGATCAAGCAGGAAAAGTCACTTCTTCCAGCTCTTGTGCACAGGACTGCTATTTGCAGCAGAAAAATGTATCAAAAACAAATACATAAATCAAGATGGATCAGCCTTTGGGATATAGAAACATACTTGCAGCAAAATACACAATGTTTGGAGCAGAAGGCGGGACAGAAGAAGGAAATGGTTTTATTCAGCAGACATGTCCTGGTTTAGATGAGGTACGAGCCAAAAGGCAGAGCTGAAACAGACTGCAGGGCTCACAAAGTCCTAAGATGAACTGCAAAGAAAAACTGATCAACTTACAGGGCTGAGTAATGCCCTTGGTGTAAGGAAGTAGAGGCAGGAAATAGAGATCTTTTGTAGGTGGGCTTTTTTCTATTTTGTAGATTCATCCATTTTGGTGCTGCTAAAGCAATCAGGCTTTAAAATTCTGTGCAAAGCCGGTGCATTCTGTGCAAGAACATATTCTTGTATTCATAAACTGAAAAGTTCTGAGCATCCACCTGTGTGAGTCTGGGAACACCTATGCTCGGGTGTGAATAGAGACCTCACATCGAGGCTGAGCACACACTTACACCCACCATGGCTACAAAGCCAGGCCTCTCCCAGAGCAGCCCAGGAGGGGTTTGAGGAAGGAAAGCTCTGCCAGTGCTTTGTGAGTGTGACAGAAGCCTTTGAATATTTTAAGTGCATGAACATTTAAGCAGGCTTGACATACACCCAAGCCGTCCAGCTTATGCACTGGAAAGACTGCATGAGGATTCAGCAGGGCCCTCAGATGTGAGTGCATGCAGTGATCATGGTGTGGGGGCTTAACTCATCACACAGATGTGACAGACGTAGAGCACAAGGTGGCTGATGGCTCTTTCCTCTGGTTTGAAGACGGTAGCATGAAGTGTTTGACACAGCTGTTGGATCATTTTCAGGCTTTGCCCATTTTCTACAACATAACTGCTTGCTCTGTTGCTTTGCGCAAAATTTAGATTTACACAGTCCTGTAACACATTTCACCTGTTGAAAACATCAATAAATTGATGACTGTGTCTCTTCAGAGTGTCCTGGAGTCTGGTCCAGCTCTATCTGAAAACAATGGGTATCTCTCCAATGACACCAAGAGGAGCTGGGATGAGCTAAAAGGGGAGGAAAGAGGTATATCACTTGGTGGATCTACTTTTAAAAATGCCTTCTAACCAGTGGAGAGGCAAAACTGTTATCTCAGTTTTGCAGATGGAAGCAACAATATAATTTGGGAAGAGTCTTGCACTGTGGTGTCTGAAAGTAGGTCTCTGCAGCAAATAGGCTTCTACAGAAAATCTACATGCAATTAAAGACCTAAGCCCTCAGAGGCAGATACTCAGAAGTGGCAAGCAGCCATAATTCCTCCTGAAACCACTGGAGTTTTATGGATGGAACTGAGGAAGCACTCTTTCCACAAGAGAACTTGCTGACAATAAATCAGCAGCAAGTGTTGCAATTACAGCCCCACACAGTGTGATGCCTTGCTTGATGCTCCCTCCACAGCAAAGAAATTCTATTGATGGTACTTCTCACAGTGGCACTGGAAAAACAAAAAAAAGAACAACAAACAAAACCAACTTCACAGCAGTTTTGGCACAAGGAAAGATCCAGACAACTGCCAGTCTGCACTTCAATACAAAATCCTGACCAGGAGGAAAATGACTCATGCAAAGTCTGGAGCAAGACATGGTATAATGCTTTCATATGGCCCCAGACACAATTATAATTCCTCCCCATCAGCTCTTCCTGCTGACATCAGCCTTCTCATTGGTTTGGCCTAATAATTAGAAAAGTTCTTAGAACTTAACCAGAACATCATTGTTCCCATGGAAAACACCCCACTGGTCCTGTGATGGGAAATAGCTTTTTTCCTCCTTCCTTTTGAAAATTTTATTGCTGATCTGGCTAGGCCAGGCTCCAAGTCTAAGCTAGGTTTCAGTGTGCTTTTACAACGCTGGCTTAGCATCGGCATCTCCCACTGCTTCTGAAATCAGCCAGAGAAAATGAGCCTTTGTAGGGAGTGAGGAGAAATGTGTCAGAAAAACAGGCGAGCAGCCTGGATTGTACACTGGGACCAGAGCAGGAGTGGGAAAGGCTTCTCACCCTGTCCTTCCTGCCCCAGGTCCTGTCCTATGGCTCCATCCTGCTGGGGAAGGAGGAACCCCGGTGCCATTGCAAACACATGCAAAGGGGACAGTGGCTATGGAGACAGCCATGGAGAGGGGAAGAAAGAGCAGCTATTGAATGTCACTTGAGACGGTGTGAGCTGCTCCGGGGCTTTGCTGTGTGGCAAGCAGAGAAGTGATCAGAGGTAGTAGCAGCTAACAGATGTCTGGCAATACTGCTCCAAGGAAGCCCTGGCATGGTGGAGACAAGGGAAGGAGGGAAGGAAGAGACAGACTTCATGGACCAGAGTGGATGGTTCCTATTTGCAGGAGGCTGCCAAGAGATATTCCTGCAGTCCCAATCCTGCGATCACTGGGAGAATGAATTGGGTCGGACTTCTCCGGGAAATCCACTCACCCATCTTTCCCCCAATATTTCCATATTTCCTTTTAAAGATTTCAATCATGACAGGGGCTGTCACACTGTGACTGCTTAGGCAGACACAAGAGGGTGAGATGGCCTTGAATACCGAGAAGGTAAGGGCTGGTCCTTTACTGTGGCTGGTGGTGTGGACATAGCTCCACCCAAAGCTGCTGTGGTCACACTGTGTTTGCCTCAGGTGACAATGGATCCTTCACAGGCAGGATTTTAGTGTCAGAAATGTGCATGAGCTTCCAGCGGGTAAGTTATGACAGTGTCTGTCAGTTAACTGTCCCATTTACTTTTGCATGATGTCATAGGGATTTGGAGACTGGAGCTCACAGCTTTAAGATGGTAATAACCCTTTTGCAGCTTAAAATAAAAAAAAACAGTAAACCCAGTAGAGGATACAGTTAAGCAGTAAACCAGCTTAAACTCAGTAAACCAGCTTAAACTCAGTATGTTTCATTTGCTTTTCTCACGATCCATCATCTCATCTTGGGAGAGCTGAAAGCATCTTATAATAATTTGAAGAGTGAGAATTTTCTGGAAAGACACTTGCTTGAAAATAGCTTTTTGACTCCTGGGCAATAGCAGTATTACAAAACCACTTGCTTTGCACACTGACCCTTTGCCATCACCAGGGAATAGTTGTTAATTTTCATTTTAAGGGCTCAATTTCAGATTCTTTCAGCCACATAAGCAGCACTCCTTACCCCAGCTATTCCACTGGAAGAGATACTCAGACTTTATTACAGAGTAAATATATTTATCCACATATATATAATACTGCTCTGCAAAGCCAGGGTGGTGTAAGGAAGAACATCAGCCAAACAGGAGGAATCCAGAAGGCACTTTCAGGTGCAGTAACATGCTCTGTTCTCTTCAAAAGTGACATGACCCCTGACTACTTTGCAGGGGGATGTGCTGCCAACAAAGATAATCACTGGAGGGACCATGCTTTGCCATTGGAGTGAGCTGGGGATGGGAACTGCTCAAGCTGGCAATGGCTTTACGTGCCTGTCTTAAGGAGGAGAAAAGATGTTCCCAACTTATGTTAATGTTTGAAGGAGATTCTTCCCTTCTGCTGTTCTCACTGATATGCAGGGTGTGCTATTGACTACTGCAGCCGTTGCCTGTATTGGTCTCTCTAAGAAGCTGATGTGAGTTTTAATGAATACACAAAGGATGCACTCACATGAACCTTACCCAGCAATACAAAGTAAAACTGAATTACAGGGGCACCCAGAGAAGACATTTTAGCCCTCCAGGTGGACAGCTGAATAGTTTGATACATTGTTTCTGGGAATTGTGGGCTCGGCCTGATGAAGGCTGAGAAGGAGGATTCCTTGCTGGCCACTTAACATAGCAACATTCCTGGCAGTGAGCATCAGAATAAACAACATTCTTCAAAGTGCAGCATAGTTTCCCATTGTGAACACAAATTTAGCTTTTAATTTACTCAAGATATCATAAAGAAAAATAAAAAAGTTAATTCTTACTAAAGGCAGAAGTAGCAGCAGTCACCTGTAACTCAGCACCAAGGGGATCAAATCACTCTGCAATTAACTCTCAGTGCTCCTGCCGTGAGGATGATTATGCCTTGATGCAGAAAGGGGTTGAGGCATAGGGGTTGATGTGCTCAAGACCATGTACTGGGCCAGCTGCTCAACCAGGATCAGAACCCAGGAGTCCTGGCCGACGATCACAGGCTGAGGTGTTACCCTGGGGTGTTGGGCAGATGCACATTCTGAAAATTCATGAGTGGTTACTGTCTCCACCTACCTGCTACTGCCCGGCCACCCGATCAGCAGGCAGACAGGACACAACCTCTTAAAGGATGATCTTTTAAGTGCTCCCAATCCTATCAATCATAACAAGACAGGTTTATTTAAAATGGCTTAAGTAATAGCCCTTTGCTAACTGAAAGGATTTTGTCAGAAGCAACTTAAGGACCCTCTTCTGAACATCTCCACAAACAATCTGAAGATGTGATAACATCTGGCCAGGAGACATCGACAAATAGCTGGGAAAAAAGGAAAGAGTCGAGACAATAACCCCTTTTTTTAAGCACAATTGGATTCAGGGATAGATATCTGATCCTGGCTTATCACAGTATCACCCAAATCACCTGGCAAGAAAGGTCCCACAGAGGAAAAGAAAGCTTCTTTGAGCACTTACCCTAGAACACCTCCTGTGGGCCACACACCAGGTAAAAATTGTGGCACACTAAACAGAGAATACACAGGTAATTACATTAGGGTTGTTTTGGATTGTTGTTGTTTTTTGTTTGTTTGTTTTGTTGTTGTTGATTGATTTGATTTGGTTTGAGGGTTTTTTGTTTGTTTGTTTGTTTTCAGGGTAGAAAAATACCCAGGGATGCTGCCTCTTTGAGCTTCATTTCAAGCTAAACTCATACATCAGAATAATTTTCACCCAACCTTAAATTTATATATCTATTTAATCCACTTTACTTTTCCCACATAGGCAAAGTTTTAGTTATCCTGTAAATATCACGTATTTTGCAACAAATGATACTGTCTTCCACTAGAAAAGCAGCACTGATAAGTAGGTGCAGACCCATTTCTAGTTTTGATCCTCACTGTGCCATGGAAAAATATTGATAAATTAGTATCAATTAAAACAAAACAAAACAAAACACAAAACAAAAAACCCAAAACACCAAAAAACAAACAAACCCCAAATTAATAAGCCATGTAAACATTCAGAAATCTTTACTCTGTTTTCCTAATGTTGGTATTAGTCAAGAATAACTCAGTGAAAAAACTTTGTTAAGTTGCACAGAACCAGGTCTTTCATGAGTATTGCAAAAGGATGTTGTCCTGCTGAGGGGATCAGTGAGGTTTTATCCAAGGTCAGGAGTTTAGAAAGTATAAGTGACCCCAGTCATGCTGCTGGATAAGCTGGTTAACCAAGGCGAAAAATGAATCTGTGAGGTCTCCAGAGGTTGGTCACATTGGCACGAAGCAGAGAGGTTATGAAGCCCAGCTACTCAAGTGCTCCAAGTCTGACTTGCCCCTTAGATGACCATGGAGATTTACACATTGTTTTTTCTTGGTTGACAGTGCTCATTTTCAGGGCTACTTCTGAAAAACTAGAAGGTGAAAGTGTCACACAGGCATTGAAAAGATTTAGAGAGCTGCAGCAATTAGAGCTGCCTTTCCCTATGGCTGAGAGAGCAAAGGGTTGGAGTGGCTCTGGTAGCACAGCTCGGTGTAGCTCTGAGGTCCTGCTGCTCCCAGTCCCTCCAAGGAGACTCACTCTGTCAAAGGAGCCAGTGAGCTGCACTGCTCTGTGCTGAGGGAGCCCATGTTTCACCTAATGGAGAACACAGCTGTGGAAGCACGAAAGACAGCACCTTCAGGTCCTTCTTGGGAGTTCAGTCACAAAGAAAACTGAGAGCCATGTTTATAGCAAGAAAAGATTGATTTAATGGTGTGTTGTCCATATATCAGAGTTCATACAATGACATCTAAAATCTCTAGTCTGCAGAAAATCTCCTGTCTTAGGGGACAGCTCTTAACTCTACTGAAAGCATTTCAATCACTGAATTCAGCACTTGGCTGTGTTAGCCCAGTCCAGGGCCCAGTCCCTCAGGTTGTTACTCAATCAATGCAGCTATTGATTTCATCAGGAGCACTGTCTGTATCAGATCAAATGCTAAGGAGTTCACAAGTTGCCAGGCTGATAAAGAGTTTCTCCATGAAAGAGTGACTCTCTTTGTTGGAGAAAATGGCTCATAGTTATTAACTGTTGGTGAGCTAAATACAGCAGAGATCCACATAGTGCATATGGTGTAAAACAAGTGATTTATTAGACCTACGTGTTTCAGCAACAGAGTGAAGGAAAAAACTCCAAGTGACATCAGGAGGTGGTAGTGTAGTTTTGCTACCATCTACACCCCTGCAGTTTGTCCCCTTGTACCAGTTCAGAGCCTAATCTTACATTCTGTTCTGGCCTGAACTCTGCAAATCTTGGCACCCAAGAGTACTCTGACTGAGCACTATGAGACATCACAGCATGCAAACAACTAATAAAGCAGAAAATGTTTCCATCAGCAGACCTTGAACTAGAAAGCATCCATTCCACTATCCTTTCAGTATGATGCATGCATTTAAAATAACCACTATTACACTTATACAAGGAGAACTGAAAAGTCTGACTCAAATTGAGGCTATGTACTTCTCAGGCAAAAAATGTGGCAACAGGGAACTGATTCCTCATATCAGATTTTGTACACCCTCAGTCTCATTTGTGTTGCAGTCTTCATTTTCAAAACAATCCTGAAGAATAAAAGTCATTAGTAGACTTCCATCAACCTTGACCAGTTCCAATCTCAATATCTGAAAAACATTGAGAGGCTATTTTTTTTATTTCAGGGATTTCTCTTTCCCATCCTATGCTTTGAATTTTTTGGGGTGGGGACCAATCCTCTGAAGAGTTCAGAAAGTACATACTGATTTCAGACAGTAGTTGCCATGAGTATCATTGACTGGAATATTTCTGAAAATTGATTAATCTTTCTTCTGAAATAATCTTTCCAAATTATTCATAAGTATGTTTAATACCAGGAATATTTAAGTGATTTGAAATGCACAGTTTTGAGGTTTCTTCTTCTACATGTATTTTATGCCTAAAAAAAGGGTTCTTCAGAGTTTATAATAATCAAGGACCACTCACACTTTCACAATATAGAAGTATTGATCTTGCACTGACTTACACATGTTTAAGACTGACCATGAAGTGAAATTCTGGCCCCACAGAAACCAAAGGAAAAACATTCCTGAGGCTCAGACTTGAGCCATGCCACACAGAGCCTAACATGAATGATCTTTTAGATAGTACTGCATTAAATAGGAAAAGGGTGTATTTAGAATAAATATGTATTGCTATTTAATGCTAATACTAGTACCAATAATACTTTGTGACTTAATTGCATTCTGCCCCCAGGAGTTCAGAGCACCTCCTGCTCACATTCCTGAAATAAGAGGTGCAACACACTTAGGGCATAGATATCCTCCCTCCTCTTCAGGAGAAGAAACTGAAGCTACGCGGAGGTTAAACAACTTGCCCAAGACTACAAGAAAAGTTTGGAATATGATCTTCAGACATTTAAAAATATTGCCAGTGGCTTAATTTCTGAGAATTATGATGTTGGAGAGGCTCAAAAACACCAACAGAGATCAGACTGGGGGGAATGTTCAAGAATGTATCTCTAAAGCATGAGCAGAACAGCACAGTGATTATAAATCTCTCAAACTGTGCAGAGAACACTGAGGTTCAGAGTCAGTGGATACCTCCTGAAAACTCTGGTGTAAGGCATCAAGAAAAATGAATGATCTGATAGGGGAAGAACAGCCTTTTGTCATTCTAAAAATACCATGCCTGTATGCCATGTGCACCGAGAGAAAAGTTTCCATGTGAGACATCCTGAAGAGTCAGAGCTTCACACACTTTGTGCAATTGCCTATTTCACGCCTAAAACTGTTTTTAAAGATGGCTTTCACTTTAGGCACAATTCTACCTACATCCAAAGCCTTAATGTGAAAGTGCTCACACACATTCTTTTCTTCTTTACTGAACTGGGGCTCATTTCAGCTCATGATATATAGTTTCCATTGAAATCAGTTCATGCCTTACATTCTGCAACAGAGAAAATAATGAGGACAAAGAGAGGCTCTTCTACACATTTTTACAGAATGTATTTTTATGAATTTATTTGTTTTCTTAACTGTGAGTTCAATATATTAAAAAATTCAATATATTATTTCTTTGAAATAGTTCCACTTCCTTTTGTGTAAAAGCCTGACTGAAAGATGCACCTTGAGATTAAAATAAACAGCACCACAAGACTATCAGGTCATATGGGCCTCACAGTGTAAACCACTGAATGCTCAGACACCCTGCATTGCTAAGTTTACACCCACTCTGAGGGCTCACAGCCCTCACCAGCAGTGAGCCGTGTTCCACCCATAAATGGCTTTAGGAGCAAAGCTCACATCCTGAGCAAGCACCTGGCAAGGAGCTGTGAGATAGTGCAGTCTACAGAGCCTCAGCACAACATCCCCACGCAGGCAGCTTGGAAAACAAGTGAACACCTCGTTCTGCTAGTGCTGACATTTCCACACACAGCATTACATCTTTCTCGAGATGGCAGTTCCCAATGAGCATGACAACATCCACATCCAAGAGGCACAGGTTAAATGGGTCCAAAAACACTGTGAACTGTTAGTCTTCATCAGAACAGCAGAAATTACCTTATTCTTTTCCTCATTTTGCAGTGATTTTCTGCATTTGCAGGAAATTTTTCTTTCTCTTGATTTCCTTAGACTGTCCTTAAGATTCCTTTAGACTTCAAAATTTATAGGGAAATTTAGTGTTCCTAACATTACTCTGTAAGTTAGGAATCTGAGGGAGTTCATTCTTTGTGCTGGCAAGCCTTCAGACTATCTTGATTTTATCAGCTATAATTCATGTTTTGTTCACAGGACAAGCTTTTTCTTTTGTATTATTTTGAGTCATCTCTGGAAAAAATCACCTTGCACTAAAATGTAATAAAATATGAGAAGAGATTATGACTTATTAAATTAAGCCAAAGCATACACTGTATTTTGGTATAGCAGCATCCCCGGAGGGAAAGTGAATACATTTTCAAATGAGTTCTGCTTCCAATTAGGCAGGAAAACAAGTACCTAAATTTTCAAAGGAACCCAACACACGAGGTGTGCAGAGAGCACAGTATACCAAAAATCCAAGCCCACAAGCAGCACAGCAGAAACTGCTGGGTGCTGACAGACTCAGTCAAGACCGTGGGCTGCACAATGTTATTTGTAATTTTTTGCTCCAGTCCTCCACCTAAAAACTCTGCTTGCTCTGCATGTATTTTGCTACAAGAGTGAATCTGGAAGAAATGGTAAAGCATTTTTCATAGGCATCTTAATTCACACCTATAAACAGCTTAAGAAGAAAATGACCTTCTGCCTGTTGGATGTCTGCCTCCTATTTCTATGGGTCACTTATTTCAATTATTTAAGTTTGCAACATTAAATCCTCTACCATTGGAACAAACAAGGACTTTAGTCACTGAATTTAACAGTAACAGGATCAGGCAGGTATTTACTTTCAGGCTCAGAGGAAAATGAAATAAGATAAAAACTCCTATCTGTTAAGCATGCAGTGCCCCAGTATTGATAACCTTTAAAAATTATGTCACATACACATGGCATGGGAGATGACTCAGCAGCTCCTTGATTTTCAGAGCAGATGGAACATCGATGTCCCCATACAAGAGATTGCTATGCACCTGCTTCTTGCTGAAGACACTGGTTCCAGCCATGGAAGCAAAGATTTTCCCTGCAAAGCTGCCTTTGCTAATAATAAGTGTGAAATAAGGATATTTCTCAAGGGGATTTTCTAAATTTAAAACGCATTCTGTCTCTTAACACCTCCTATCCTATGGAGTGCTTTAGCCTACCACAGTCTAAGTGCAGTAATTAAGTGTAAGTGTAATTGTTACAACTGTCTATGGCAGGACAAAAGTAACTGTCACATCTCCATAGTGTCCTGCTTCCAGTCTGTATGTCACGGCTGTGGAACCAAATTCTTCCTGATTCCCCCCCCAGTTCCACTCCAGCATATTTAACTTGACTAGTGGTACCATGACAAATGTTAGTTACACTCCATCTGACTCTCAGTGTAAAAAAAGCAGGAATATGCCATCTTTCTCGTTACACAACTGTAACAAAATCTCAGCTAGCCCCACTGATATTTCACTTCCTAGATCCTTTTAGTTGTAATACTGGTTGAGAAGAGACACAGAGTGATGTCCTGAATGTGAAACTGAATGTTTGGTTTTCTTATGAATTTTGCATCTTCTGCCCACTCATATTCAAAGAAATAGGAACTTCTACCCTAAGAATAAAACTACCATTCATATTCTTTGACACTACTTATGCTTATCTGTTTTAGCCCTGTAACTTTATTGTCTGAACCTTAGAAATAGCCAGGAGTGATTTTCAGGGAGTAAATCATAGGGATGGGAATTAAGCACAGGGCATTTGAGAAGGGTCAGTAAGCTCTCCCCTGCAGGGCTGGTCCCTCTCCACACTGGTGGTGTTTGCCAGCTAGCAGAGACCAGAGCCAGGGTCTGAGTTTCTTTCCTGATCTGGCCAAAGTTGGGCCATTATCTATTCCCTGTCCTCTGCCATGTCACAGGGGCTGGAGGAAGGACAGAGCTTTTCTCGTTTGGCAGAAACAGCCATATGGAAGGGAGAAAGCAGGCTAGCCCATTTCAATGTTCTCACAGGCCTTCTTTCTCCGTGGGCACCTGGGGAAGCTGGGCATGGGCAATACTGGCATTTGGGCCCTTCACCTTGTTTCAGAAATCTTGAATTGATGTTGTCTAATAAACCTTAGCAGTAAGTCCAATCATCCAGCCTCATTTCATTAGTTTTGCTGCCCTGAGAGTGGCAGGCTAGTTTTCCTGTAACCCTCTGAATTTCACACATTCCTTTAACTCTCAGCATTTATTTTCCCTCTGGAGTCTGAAGTAATCTGAGAGAGCAACAAGCCACTGCACCACTATAAGCCCCAGTTTCTCTATCAGCGAAGTCCAAACATGCTTCTTTACTGTGCTCACTTCTGTAATAGAGGTTTGTACAAACTGCCAGGTGGAGAGTGATGGTACACAAGATTGGTATTTTCTGCTGAGAAAACAAGAAACATTATTAGGCAGTGCACAGTTAAGAGTAAAACTTGCTAGGATTTGACCAAACTTGGCTAGTTTCCCCATTTAAGGTGACCAGCAAAGACAAGGGATGCTGCCGTTCCATCTGCACTTCACCATCAATGCAGAGGCAACTCTGGGGTGAGATGAGCTGGCACACTAGAGTGGATAAAGGAGTATTGGTCAAGGCTGATTTGGTACAGGTTCTTTCCTTACAAGTGCACAGAAATTGCTAATGTTCACACAGATTAAATGGACATCACTTTAAGTCACATTTGGAAACTCCCTGCCTACCAAATTGCCTGTCACTCGGGCATTAAAAGGAAAGTTCAAACACATTTTCTGTAAGTCCAGTGAAATATTATTTCAGAGCTTTGGTGCTTTACTCAACAAAAACAATTTTCTCATTTTTAAAGGCCATGCCAAGTGTTCTAACAACTGTAGCTACAGATCATGTAACTGAAAACCTTCCTAATGTGAGCTTGAGAATTTTTACTAGCTCTAAAAACAGCTGGTCATGGACATACTAGTCAGAAAATAATACAAAACAAAACTGGTAAAAAGAGTGTTGATTGCTAGCTCTCTCACGGGTATTTTTAACCATTTTTTAAATATGATTTGCCTGTCTGGAAGAGAGAATATTGACATTATTTATTACACAGCTATCTGGGAAAAAATCCTCTGAATTCCTAATGAAGTGCATTTGTTTCTGGTTAATATTTCCAAACTGAAAGCTGTTATATGTACTTACACAAAAAGTTTATTAATGTTGACTGTTCTAGGATGAAGCAAACCTCCTTGAAGATGAGCCCTAACCTCAAAAATTTTTTGGAACAGGTTTCAGGGGTCTGTCTTCTGTAGCTCTATGTGTGCACAGACATGCTGTGGGTGTAAAGGTGAGGGTGTGTACGTACAGAGAGAAGAGACACTGTGACTCTGTTCATCCACTAAAGTGGACAAGCATCCTGGCACTGATTTCAGTGCTATTTGGTCAGACTATACCAATCTGTTTGCTTATACAATCTACAGGAAGCTTGCACTGATTTCACTGGGATCTGGACTGAATGCTAGCTTTGATTTTAATCACTAAAATTCTCTAGGAACTGGTACTTGGGTGTAAATATTATCTAGAAACTAATACTGTATGTGGTCAGTAACCTCAGCTTCAAGAGCAATACAAAAACATTAAGAAAACCTCAATTAACAGGCATTGGTAAATGGACTTTTACTACATATTTGCCGATTGTCCACATAAGCTGTGCACCTTTTCACTGTGCAAAGCTGTATTACACTACAGTGGTAAACAGGTAAACAAAATATGCTTTCTGTGGCTTCCACTGCCACAACAAAGAGAAGTAGAATTTTTTATTTCTCAGGCACTTTAATGAATAGTGGAAGGTTACTATAAAACTTCTAAGTCAGGATAATAGAATAAATCTTACATAAAGCCATTCCTGAAAAGCAGGGACAGTCATAGTCAAACCATCCTTGCTCGGAACAAAACTTGCTCTTTAAGATCTTAATCTCTCTCTGTTTATGCTGTACAACCTTCAACCAAAATATAACTCACCTTAAGAAGCAGAGGAGTTAGTGGTTCATGCTGGTTTGCAAGTATGTGATTGACCTTTCAGCGGTTGCTGAAAGGAATTGCCATATTGCAAATCTGATTGTCCCCCTGTAATGAGTCCTCATAGCAATTTCAGAGGGTATGTCTAAGAAGAGTACCTGAATGCTTGAAATCCAATAAGGATATTGATTAGCACTAGTGAACTCTGACAAAAAAGGTCAAAGGGAAAATTCCCTTTCAACTCCTCATCAGCTTTTAGCAAATGAGTGCCAGATCCATGCTTCCAGCTTAACGGCACCATGGAAACCGGTCCAGGTGAACTGCTTCCCATTACAAAAATCTGTGTTAATCACATGCATAAGGATGATAGAAATGCTCCCTGGGCTCCCCAGTGCAATGAAACAATGTGACTTAATGACATTTGCAGGATTCTATACAGAAAGGGAGGAAAGAATAGGCTTCACTTCAGAGATAATTAAGATATGGAACAGAGACATCAGTAGGCTTAAAAAAAAAGGTTAAAGGGTAAAAATCTATGCTGCTGTATCTCAAGCCTTGCACCTTGGCCTTTCATATCTTTGAAATAATTTTTAGAGTGCTTCCCCAGTACAGGCCAGAGAGAATTTTTTATGAACTCCTGAAAATAGATTTAAAATTCACAGAGTCTCATAACAACCGCTATGCTTCCTGCCACTCTCCTCTATGGTCATTTTTCAGCTGAGATCTCAGCAAAGCTCAACAGACTGATATACGGCCGTGACTGGGCTGCTAAACACACTCTGATGTTGAGGAGATGATATTCTACAGCCTTTGGCTTGTATGATTTTTAGCCGATTCAGATCTAAGCCTCTTTCGGCCTTTCCAATCCCTCTGGAAGACGATGTTATGGAGATGCACCAGCAACATCTACTGTTCGCACGCACGTACTGCACCTTCAACCACAGCTGTCTCCGTGCTTCTCGTGCTTCTGCTTATTCATCCTTCGAGATTCTTTATTTATCTTGTAAGGTAAGATTAATAAAAACCGAGGCCGCTTAGGCAGGAGTTGTGACATCAACACTCAGGAACTCACAGGTGGACACACATTGCTGCAGCCAAAATACAGTCTGGTGTTAGAGAGCACGGGAGATGGAATAAATACATCCCTATGGCTTGAGAACAACTTTCTCACCTCCCCAGCAAGTATTCACACAATAAATATGTTTCCAACTCATGAAATGAGGAAAGATTTATCTTCTATCACTAATTTAAGCTCACTGAAAAATCTGACTAGCTCTTTTACATAAGGAAATCGAGTGGCTAAGTCAGAATGTTTTCTGGTAAAAATCAGCATAGCTCCAGGGACCACCGCTCGGGTGGACCAGAGCCAATTAACTCTGCCTTGTGTACAGAGGTCTGATAAGTAAGCCTGTGCTAGGGATTAAGTCACCAAAAAGAGCACTGACAAGGCCAAGTTTTATCTGCTGCTGTTTGCAAGCAAAGGTGAAAAGACAGTTGGTCAAGTGAACCAAACTGGGCTGAAAGCCAACTGGAAAAACCTCAGTAACTCGGGCAGAGTCACTCCAGATTCAGGTCTGCATAATGGACACTGCAATCCAGCTTCCCCCTTGCAACTCCAAGCCACTTGACTCAGGTATGTGTCCTAATGGGCATTCCAAAGTAAAACTGCCTTGCTGTAGGGTCTCCATCCAGTACACATTCACACACTTCACATCCATCTGTTTTGTTCACGTCATGAAAATTCCTGAACAAGCCTTTGCAGTAGGTCTCAAGACTGAGCTATTTTATCAGCATCCTCCAACTCTCCTTTTCAAAGGCTACATAGACAAATACCTAATAGCTCTGCAGTCAGTGCACACCAGCCTCCCACACAGGGGAGATGGAATTATCTCCACATTACTGTTCCTCATCTTTGCAGTTTCTTCCTTTTTTGAGATGGGCCTGATTAGGGCTGTCTTTGCTCTAATGAGGACCATTGCTGGGTCTGCAGGGACTGGCGCATGCCTGGGGCTTCCAGATCACTGCACAGTGTGAACACAGGCTGTGGAAGCTTGAGTGAATGACTCTGTTTGAGTCAGACTGTTCAATCTGTCCAGGGTTTAGTGGCTGATAATGTCTGACAGGCTGTACTGTTAAAAACAAAAAGGCCTTCTTGGTTGTTACTTTGCCTTAGTCTTGAATTTCCAAGAGTAAAAGAGCTACTCTCCCCCTGTCTGCTCCTGTACAGAGGACTCTTTGCTCACCTTAGAAGCCTTTTCCCACAGCCATGTCCATGGAAGTTCCTGAGATTGGTGCCAGACAGGGGTATGGCACTGCAGATGTCATGCCAGTTCTCTGGGCAAAGGCATTCACACTTGCCCATCCTGCTGCTCCTCAAGACACCATCAGACACTGAATTTATTTTCTAGATGCTTCATGTTAACAGTCCCATCATCCTGAAATCAGGTTAAGTGCCCATATTTTCCTGCCCCCTCATTTATACTATTGATGGGTTTACAGCACTAAATTCCCGGACACATGGGCCTGTTTTTCTCTTCTTTCCTTTATGTTTCGTTCCACTTCTCTTACCCCACTTCTCAAGGTCACCTGGCCTTTTGTGTAGTATATCCTGACCCTCCTTTACTAATGGTGCCCTCTAAATGCTACCAGCAACTTGCATAAACATGTGCTGGGGACATTAATGAAAATATTAAGGCAGGATCAGTTTTAAGACTAACCTAAGATATCTGGGAAACATTACTATCGGTTTTCCTCCAAGCTGACACTTTTCCTATTTATAGTTCATATTTTGAGTCGCCACTTTATCCAGCAGAATTGTAACATGTAAGTAACATCTTCAGTAATTCCCTGTATGGCAGCTATCAGATACTTAATAAAGCCCAGGAGATCCACCACATTTTTCCTGGCTATGAAAATTGATTATCTTAAAAATAGTAGTGTGACATGACCCAACAGTGGTAAAGCTTGTTATATTTTATTCCACTTTCCTCTCTCTGTCCCTTCTATCCTCCCTCTCATGTTATTCTTCCCTCCAAAGTCTATTAATAAGTCTTTCATGCTACTGCTGGAAGTCTAGCAACCCTGTTGTTACTGCTTTTAAATACAGGATATTTTTTATTTGCTGTTCTTCATTCAAAAAGCCGAAGGTTCTGTGAGATTAGCTCAGTTGGTTAGAGCATGCTGCTAATAATTCCAAGGTCATGGGTTTGTTCCCTGTTTGGGACACTGAGAGTTGGACTTTATGATTCTTGTGGGTCCCTTCCAACTCAGAAGGTCCCTGACTTTGTGATTCTATTTGCTTATTTAACGTGCCCAGTCTGAAAAGGTTCTATGACAAAAAGTGCCTTGTCCCCAATGCCCATTTCTCTCTATGAAAGATTTTGCTGTACAAATACATTTTGCTGTGACATTTTCTCTCTTCCACCTTTGCCAATTGCTTTCATATTTTTTAGGGAAGCGGAAAGCAGGACGTTTGCTGCTAATTCCTGTTGCGGTTGTAGTAAGGCTACAGATCATGGTACAATGAGAAGATTCAGCAAAAGGTTTCGGTACCATTGTCATCAGGCTTAAGTGGAGTGGGATTGTCTCTTGGATGAACCCCAAACTCCTCATGCATGTCTGCAAATATGTAGCTATTTCCAAGACTCACTCCTCTAGTTAATTCATACCCAGCCTCATCTCTGCTTGGCTAATGAAGTGTCCTCACACCACCCAGCAGTCTCCAGTTCCGAGCCCCAATAGTGTGGGCTCGTTTTGGGCAGATTCTCATCCCCAGAGAGGAAACCAAGCTCTGTTTCTTTGCCAGCCCAGGACTTTCAGGCAAGCCCCCTGCCTTGGGCTGAGGTCACAAACTTTGGGTATTTCTTACTTCCACCCCTTTTTGACTCTTGCCAGCCTGGCAGTTTTTTATCAAGAACCACACAGTACCTGTCAAAAGGCCCTTCTTTCCTCTAGAGAGGATTCTGTGGCTTTCTCCACTCATTTTCTTTTATTTATAATATTCTAATATAATACTATCTCAGACTTCTCCAATAGGATTAGACTCACCTTAATATATATATATGCATTAATTCTCCCTTCCTGCAGTTACCTCTTTCAAGGCCAGTGCAGAATTTTTGCAAGAGGTCTCAAAAATATATTAAAGACCAAGTTAAAAGAGACTGACCGTGAACTTCTCCTTATTGCATAATAGCCTGATGGTCTGAGTATTTACTAGAGAAAGTGCTTTGATGTTGACTTATATGTTGTTCATTAACTTTTCCATCTCCCATGTTTCAAACTATGCTGAAACACAATATTTGTTCCTTTGGAGAACATGTTATGTAAACTTCTGATGAAAAGCAAATATTTTCTTTAAAGAAACTGGTTATACCTGATCCAGTCTGAAAATATGGGAGCTACTATGAAGAAGCAAAGAAGATCTTTCTATTCTGACATCATTCAGTTTAGGTAAACAAGTATGACAGCCATTATCACATCAGGAATAGCTTCCAGGCAATCACTGGTTTTAAATCTACTGAGAAACAAATTAATATTTAGGACTGTGTATCATCCCGTCTTCAATGACATATGGCTGTATTTTTTCCATAAGCTGTGCTCATAAGTCTTAATAGTTGAACAAATTCAACCTTGTACCTAAAACATTAATCCGTATCACAAGCCTTACACAAAGGCCAGGAAAAGCAGAATTCCTGTTCTTTACACCCAGCGGCATTGCATGGTCTTGTACATCCTTCATGCTATGGCAGTACTTGTCACCTGCAGATCTCCAGATGCTTCACCAAATAGGATTTCAGCTTCACCAGTGCGGGGTTATCCCTATTTCACATGCAGAGAAACTGAAGCTGAAACAGCCAATGCTTCCAACCACGACTGTAATGCCGGTGATAGTCTTGCTTTGTGTCAGCAGTTTGCCCAAATGATCTCCAGAGATCCCTTCCAACCAAACTTTTATGATTCAGTGACTTGACTGGTCAGGTTCTCCAGGTCCCCCGCTGGCAGCTGTTGTTTTCCATGTGGCTGCACAGCCACTTGCTGGATTGTTAACCCAACTCCTGGAGCTAATCTGCCAAAGAGCCAACCTTGCCATAACGAATGATTCATTTTCTGATGGCATAACTCCCTGCATTCTCTTGCCGCATGGTCAGATGAATGAAGGAGCAATGCCAGAGAAGGGTGAGAGCCAGTCCCAGGAACAGGGTGTGGGACCTCCTCTTTCCAGGGCAGCTGGCGGGTACAACAGGAGACCCGTAACGCCAACCCACGCCTTGGGAATCGAGCCTGCTCCACTCTCCACGCCTGCCCTGTTACCCCGACCTGTCACAGCGTCACAGATGTGGTTGAGTACCTCTGATGGACACCTGCCAGACTGCCCCGAGCTTGCTGTGGTTGGGAAGCTTTAGGCACTGATCCTGGCACTTGGACCGCAGGCACAGAGCTGTGGCTGGAACACAGTTGGCAGTGGCAGCCTCTGAGCCCAGTGCTTAATATCTGTTAGTAGCACCATCTCCTTAAATTTTTGCCAACATGTTCACCGTCTCACTGAAGGTACAAATCCCTCCATCCAGAATATGCCTCTCTGGGGTGTGTCACTTGTGCACGTTTTTCACAGTTTTCTGAACACTAAAAATTTAAAGCATTTAAGAGAGTTTGGTTGCAGGTAAAATGTTTTTAACCCCATGCACAGCACCTCCTCTAGTTCCTAGCTACTCTGAAGCAAATTTTGTTTATAAGTTTGGGTTCTTCTGCCCTAACAGCATCTCTTCAAAAACATGGGCACCTTTCTGCTCTTATTTCAGATTTGATTTATTTGACCTTTGTTATACAGCAAACTTGAACTTCTGCTCTAGGAAAGCCTGTTCACCTCTTCTTCTCTTCTACCACAAACATCCTGTAGTACTCTGCAAGTCTGTTAAACACTGTCTTGATATCTCTTTTGCTCTTGGTAATTTTCCATTCTGTAGTCTCTTAAAAATTGCTTGACTAAACTGGTTTTCCAGCTCAAGATTTCCATGTAAATATTGATCACCCAAAAACCTGAATACAAACTTCAGTGTTATCTATCCCCCCATTGTCCCTAGTCTGAGGGGACATGCCAGTAAGTGAGAAATGTTTTTTAAAATATCTACAAAACTTCCCACATTGGCTCTTCTAACCTGATTGGTTTCAGCAGAATTTGGTGGGCTTTCCAATTTTCCCCCCCCACAATTCCTTTCACAGGCTTCAGTTGCTGAAAGGGTTAAATTTCTGGCATCCAAGATCATAAATATCCAAAGATCTCCACTCCCCACCTCTTTGCTCTACCCAAGATACCAACCAGTCTGGCTCATTGCTCCAACATTTTTTTCACAGGCACTGTTGCATCTTCTCCAGTGTTTCTGGAGAAAATAAACCAGATGGAGAGAGAGTGGGAACTGGAGATGGAAACAGCTATTTCAGAAATAATTCCTGTCTCCAAATAAGATGTTTTGTGTTCCATTCCAGCTGCAGAAAGGGCCTGTGTACTGAATAGGGGAAGTTACTCCTGAATACAGTGCTAATGTGTTGGAGCCACATGTTTATTCTCAGAGACATACTTCTTATGGAATGACTACTTTATCTGGATTTATGAGGGGTCAGCTTTGGGGTGAGTTACAGGTGATTTCAGAATGCAGAAGAAGCAAATATATTTCTTGCAGAGCCAACTGTCTTTTCCTGACAAACACGTATTGATCCTAGCAGTGAGACCCAATTGTGACCAAGATCTATAATCCTTAATAGTTTATTATTTAGCAATGTAAGGAAAAAGGGTTTTTCTCTCTCATTACTGTCATAACACAGAGCAGAAATTTTTCATTTCAAACTGACTTAAATTTTCTTTTCAGCAAAACTGAATAGAAATGATTTAATCATTCATCCTCTATTTACCTTTGATATCAAAGCAAAGTTAACATAGTCAGATTCATGATGCATGTAAAACAAATCCCACCAGAGACCATTCCAGGATTTTAGGGGAAATTATTTTTATCATTATTATTCTACCAGGCTGCCTGCAATTTTCAGCTCAAACTCAATACATTTTCCCCCCAGTATCTGCAATGACTTCCAAAATTATGCAGATGATTATTTTATTAGCATGTACCCAGATGGTAGACTGCCAGGCGCAGTTACTGTCATTGCATCTATCCCCCTGTAATATAAGAATTACTAAGAAAACAGTGCATTTGGCCACTAGTTATATAAATTAAGACCAAACCAACAGTTACAAACTCAATTCAAACATAATCAATAAAAGGTATGTGAATCATCAGACTAGTAACATTAGATTTAATGTTAGTGCTAATGTTTTCATTTTGGTCTAGCACAACACTGAGATGTGGGAAATGTCTGACAGGCTAGTCCTGTCCCATATTGTAATTTCTTATTGACTTTATTTAAAGCCAGTTCTATTTAAAGCAGTTCTTGCAATTTACTCTACGGGTATACCTTAGACCACAGCTAAAAGATAAGGACCTAAGAGCATAGCAAACTATACTAAATAGGGAAAAATGCATATTCACTTTAAAAGATCATTTTTGCACCATGGCAATCAGGTCCCTTTGTGGTATTTGTTGTGCTAGAATGGCAGTGATGTTTAGTCCAATATTGTATTTTGTATAAATGCAATGTTCATCTCTTCCTACTTCCAAAGGATAATTATCCATATAGTTTGTAAAGCCATTTTTGATATGAAAAGTGCTGAGCATAATATTGGCTGTGAGGATAAAGTACCCAGTGTACTGTACGATGACTTAGTGAATCACAAAGCCCCAGAATTGCGCTGCTGCAATGAATGCTGTGCAGCGAGGCGGGATCTGTGTCTGGTGAGTGCAGTGGATGATGCGCTGCAGGCAGCAAGCAGCCAACAGAGCCCCAGGTATTTCAGCACCCATCCTCACACTGGTGCCTTTTCCATTGCTGGATACTCCCCTTCTCCTCTCCTTGCTTTGATCTCTTCCTTTGGGTGTCCACCTCATCTCTGTGGTTCCTCTCAGCAGCTGTGGACTCCCCTTTTCTGGCACCAGCACCAGCCCTTCTTCTGGAGTAGTCATAGTGGCCAACTGGCTGCAGATGTGTTTGCTCTTACTCAGCCTCCAGGCTACAAAGCATTTTATCCTTGTTGGACACAAGGATCAAATATGCACTAGGAATTCCTTCACCCACTAAATCCTGGACCTCTCTCTCTTCTCTACAGCATGTTGCACAGTGCACTCTGTCTTCCTCCCTGGACAGATCACTGGAGAGGAACGTGATGGTAGTTGAAGTCACCTGGCTTCCTTTGTTGGACTGACAGGAAGGTAGAGAGCTGTGGCAGTGTTTTCTGCTTGGAACACTTATTCCTATCTTCTTCAGGAAGAGGCAGAAGGCTACCATCCTAACCACATGGGTTAAGGTGTGCCCCAAAAGTGTGAAAGCTTAATCCACAAGAGCAGGAGTTAGCATATCAAGGAGACAACAATCTGTATACACCTTACACTGTTTCAGAAATCTGTTCTCTATCTTTTCAGGCAGAGGTGGGAAGATTGCACTATTGGATCTGGACGAGCTAAAAGCCAAGTGTTATATTAAAATCTGTATGCCACAGGAGGCCTGTGAACACAAGTCTTTTGTTGAAATGTACTATATGTGCAGATTTGGTTTAGCTTTACACCTTGATTCTTCTGGCACAGCTGTTCACATTAGGAAAGTCAAACATGATGACAGATCTGATAGCTGGCACTGTCTGATGCAAACATGGGAAGCAGGAAGCAAGAGGAATCAAAGAAGAAAAATGTGTCTCTCCTTTAATGCACAACAGCAAACAGTCCAGCCATATTCTTGCTGAAAGGAATTTGATGTCTCGGTCAGTGCTTTGCCTAATGAGCTACCAACATCAATCTGTCATCATCTGTATTATTTGAAATGGCCTCTGCTGACACAAGGTATATGCATGTACTGGCCCTCCTGGGCACTTGAGAGTTCAAGTCCTGGGCAGTTTATACCATACTGAATGATAATGAAGGGTAACAGAATAATCTTTGGCTTCCTTGTCTCAAGGGGAGGCAAGAATGTTGTTGCAGGGATCTCCCCCAGCCAAGAATGGCTTTTGATTACAGAGCAGGGAACATGAGTTATTTGTTTCTCTGTGCACAAATAGTTTCTAACAGTTCTTTGCAACAGTCCTTTTGCTCTCCAAAGCATATGTAGTGCATCTGCCCATCTGTCCTGGCATTTCCATGAGCCTGCCCCAAGTACCTAACTCGCAAGTACTTGCAGGGCTTTATCAAAACCCAAGAAGGAGGTCAACTGACAGTAGGTGGGAATTTCAAGCAAAGAAATCCCCTCTTAGTGCTCTGTCTCTACCTGTTCCTATAACACACACACAACATCATACAATCACCTTGAACAGCTTCAGCTGCACTCAGAAAATTACTTTTTCTGGAAATACCCATTGAGTGAGATTTCAGATTGCAAGCTTTCTGACCAACACCCACCAGTTGTTTCAAAAGCTGAATCTTTAACTTGTATCATAATGGAAGCTTCATATAAAGGAAGCAAATAAATTGTCAAGAAACTTCAAACAAACAGCAACTACTATATTTTTATTGGTGCAAAGTTTACAAAAGATCTTATTTCCTTTCAGAAAGTACCTGGGAGTTGCAACACCATAATCCGAGCCAAGCCTTATGCTCCTATGTCAGTGCCTACTTACAACTGTGGTTGAGCTCCAGGTGAGTTATATAACAAAACAAATACCCATGTTTGACAGCAGTTTTAGCAACCTCTCTGTTAGGAACTCTAAGGTTTCAAACTGTATGAACTAGACCTCACTTCCTCTTATATTGTAAGTAAATATTGTGTGTTCCCTTTAGTCAGTGAAAGGCTTTCATCTAGCTACTCCAAGGGCAGTCTCATCTGCAAGACTTGTGTGTGAACTACGGGGTGGTTTCCTCTCTCCTCACATACACCAACATGCAGGCAGGAGTTAAGAAGGGGCCAGATAAGACCATTTTCAAAGGAACATTTCTTACCAAACCGCTTTTTGTAAACAAAGAAGATAAGACTGTTCCTAGAGTGGCATTGCCCCATGTGCCCTGAAACGCAGATTAGGAAAATACGTGACAAAACAAAAGTGCAGCAGATAAACTCACCAGTTCAGGTGGTTTTCAAACATTTTGCCCTGAGAAGTCTGAAAAACTTTTCAGTGTAAGTGCAGCTGCCTTTATAGTAAACATGGGCTTAAAAGTAATGAAACACATTACTACAGATAATGTGACAAAGGGCAGCTCTTCAGACCCTGTGACAATTGAGAGAGGTGATGGCCTCAAGCATAAGCTCAGAAGTGAGATTCTTTATGAAGAGAGTGAAGGAGACATATCTGTCAGTGACAAGGCTGAATGGCTCAAAGAGATGGTGATGGCCAAAGGGACAAGGTGAGATTCAGGTGAAAGTTGAATGAGAAGGTCTGGTCTTGGTCAGGGCCTTGATGATGAGAGGAGAAAATGGAGCTTGATGTCCTTGAGAATGGGGAAGCACTTGGAGCAATGATAACACACTCATCAGTCTTGCATCAGGGAGTAGGACCAGTGGTAGAGGAGGTCATCATATGGAGATTGATGTATATGCTGAACTACAGTAACTGATAAAATGGGCATTTCAGATACAATTGATGGCAAGAAAATTATGATGTAGACCCAGACTGGTTGTGTTAAGACAAAAGGACTCAAAAATAACCAGGATGCCCTTCAAGAGCTAGACTTGGGTGTCAGGGAAAGGGTGCTGCTACCAGCAGTGAAGAATGGAAATAATGGAAAAATTAGAAACTCACTGAGGCCAACAATGCTGAACAGAACAGCAGAGGGAATATGCCGGAGGCAAAGGCTGAGATGCCCACTACAAAAACTTGCAGCTTCATCAAAGCAATTCTGTGAGTTACCTTTACCTGTACAAAAGCAGTGTTCTGCACTAACCAGTTATATGTAAAATTTCTAACTGGCAGAATTTAACATCGCTGTTCGTGTCAGAATTTCTGGGCTGAATGTAAACAAAACTACAACTCTCTTTCCTTTGGCATCACGAAATTTAATGAATTCACAAACATATCAGGAAAAAGTGTTGATGTGTGCCTCTTTGACATATGAATGTGACAATGGATGTTGTTTTTAATCAGCCCACAATTCTCACATTCCCATCTCTCCTTCTTTTAGGCTCTAAGGAGAAGCTCACCTGGGCACCCGTGTGTCTGTTCAGAGTGCCTTGTGTTTACTGCTCTAACAGCCTGGAGTCCCTGTCTGCTGTGAATCCAATGTTGTGTAAATTAAGCAGGGAAAGCTGTAAGTGTGGCTATTTTGTTGTCATAAAAGTCATCCATACTTCATGTCTTACATGCAAAATTTCAACTCCTTAAGCAGGAATGTCTATATAAATTCTTTCAAACTGCACTGACTTGGAAAGACCCACTTCCAAATGTGTTATTAATATATCGCCTCCATGCTATTAAATTAAAATGTCCCCCTCATGTTTCCGATCCTACTTCCAGATTTTTAGCCATGTGGCTGAAGGCAGCAGAAAGAGTTGAATAAATGGGTGATTTAGGGACATGTAGCAGTTAAAATAAAATCTTGATCATCTGCCTCACTAAAAATAAATAACTTTAATTTTTTAAAAAATCTCTTGCTTGTCAGAATTATGTAAATCTCACTGGGATATTGATTGAGTTTGTCAAGCCCCTGAAGGAGTGCTCCAAGGTGAGAAAGGATATCAGTTTGCCATCCTCCCACCTGCCATTCCCTAGCCCTGCCTGGAACAGCACGGACCCTCCTGTCACTCATGTCAATGAGTCTCCACATGGAAACACAGGCATCTTTTTCAAGACAGTAGCCCAGCATAAGTAGGGGACAATTTCATGTTCTCAGACTGCCACAGCGTAAGAATGAATGTGCAGTTTTTATTACGAAACTCAGTGGAAAAAGCCTACTTACCTACAGTGCCAAGAGTGAACTTAGTTTCTCACATCAAAAATATGAGCATGTGGGAATCTGGAGAGCACAGCAGGCTTCCCTAACACTTGCTACTAAATTTCAGGATTTAACTCAGCACGAGAAGATAACATGTGGAGTTATCACGTGGAGTTCTCCATCAAAGAGACTAACAGTGTCATAGAACATGACAGCATTCAGACAAATTGTGCATTTACATCTTCAGAAACTCCTGTAAGCAGAAGGAATTAATGTGGCATGTTTCAATGTGCATTTTCAAACTGGAGCCATGTGTCTGTGGATACCGTGGTAATGCCAGGACAGTCACTGGTTCTCATGGTGAGTGGAGTTTTAATTCACTTGGCTTGACGTGCTGTTCATGGAGATGAGGACAGGTCAGTCTAACTGCAGGGTGTCTGTTTACTCAATGTGAAATGCTCTCTGATCCACTGCTTGCTCCTGCCGTTCCGCTCTGCAGTCTCTTCCCAGGTGTCTTGCTTTATTTGTTCTAGGTTATGATATGAAGCCACAATCATGGGGAGCACCCATATAAACCATAGCACAAGGACATGAAGCCAAAAACCCCACTTCCGTAGCTGCTAATCTCTGATTTCACAGTTGCCACCTATCCATCTCCAACACAGCTTTCCCACACCCATCAAATTGCACAGGCATGACACTGAGAGAACCATGACATCCCTGCAGGGCTAAGGCAAAAATATCCCACTGTTAAGAGTTGCATGGCAACATAAATAACTTTGACCTCGATAAAAGGGTGAAAAACTATAACAAATTTAGGAAGGGGGGGTCTCCCATACCAGGTCAGAATAACACAGGGTAAGTCAATCAGGGGCTTGAAAACCCTCAACTCTTAAAACTGCTCTTATTACTGATTGCAACATCAAAACACAGAGCAGGGGAAATGAGGAAATGGGGAGGAAAATTTAAATCAATCAAAAACTTCACTAAGACAAAACATCTTATATAATCTTCCCACTGGGAAGAGAAGGAGAATAGACTTTCATGTAACAAATGCTAGTTTTGTCAGTTGATGTACTTCTGGAAAGCACTCAAGTATTTCAGTGGCATAGACAATAGAAGAGCAAAATAGAACAAGAGAGAACAGAACAGAAACAGACTTGGTTGGCTTTGTCTGGGAGAGCTGGTCAAAAATTAAAATTTCCATTTCAGTAAAAATTTCCAAATTCTTTACAACTGTTTGTGCTCTTTCAAAGGAAAAGAAAAATAAATGCAGCACAGTTTTTGAAAAGAAACTCTAGCAAATAAGAAGTTTTACTGAAATTGTCAATACTAAAACTGGGAGACCAAATTTCAACCCTCTTGATCCTCCAACATTTCCGGTAAGTCCAGGAATCCCTGAAGTTTTATGGACAGGCATCTGGTTTGCCTGACTCTTAGATTCCTCTAATGTTTTGAATAGGTCCTTCTACCCAGTGATACAAAAACTTTTTACAAAATTCAGTGAGTTATTTTAGATCACAGAAGTAAAATAGAAAGTAGGTATTTTCATTTTACAGCTAAAAGAAAATAGAGATTAACAGATTGAGATCAGCAGAGCTGAGTGAAAAGGAACCTCTAGCTGTGCACCCAGAACTAGAGGCTCCCAAATTAGATGCCATGTCTGCACACTGTATTTCTCACAGCAAGAAATTCACAGAATATTCTGAGTTGGAAGGGACCAACAAGGATCATCAAGTCCAGCTCTTAAGTGACTGGCCCATACAGGGTTCAAACCCACAGCCTTGGTGTTATTAGCACCACGCTCTGACTAACTCAGCTAATCTTTCCCAACTGCAAATACTACAGCAAAGTAGGGCACATGGTCAGCCTTCCTTCTCTTAAAGAATCTCATATGTAATAAAAAGAAATAAATTAACATATAATGTTCTACTATTACAAACTGGTAAAACTGTTCAGACTTCACAGTTTTTGTGCAGCTTGGAATTCCTGGTATAGTGACACTGGGGAACCTGGATGAAGTGATCCTAAGCCAACTTACAACTGCCGCAGATTTGCCTATGTAGTGGAAAGGGGCCAATAAGACTATGAATATCCATTAGTCTAATTTGTCTTGAGATTTTTCTCAGACCTCTATGGGTTTTCACACACGTTATTTTTAAATGCTGATTATACTGTCATTTAAGGAAGCAATATGCTGCCTTGACAAGACTGGTGACTTTAACTGTCTGACATTTTCCCTGCAGACATTTTCTTGCCTTCGCGTGCAGGTTTCTGAGTAGGTGATGGCTATGTAGAAGACAGCCCTGATGTTCCAATATCTTGTGAACTCTATGATCCAAAAGTAATGTACTTAATCAAGTGTAAAGCAAAAGGTGATTAAGTTTTGGAGTACTGTACAATGCTTGACTGCTCAGAAATGCATCTTTTGATGTGGTGCAGAGAATTGGACCAGTTCTGTCTGCTTTACCAAAAAATGACGTTTTAGTAATCTGAAAAGAGAGCCTCAGAAATCCCCACAAAGTGTTTAACTTTGATCTGAAGCTTTAAAAAGATGATATTTGTCTGTTTGCTTGGTTAATTTGTTTGAATTTTAAGCTCAGGAAGTGTCAATTTGACATCTGTGGAAGCAGTTCTTTGCTTTTTTACAAGATGAGGTTGAGCAAGTTTCCAATCATCACTACTTGTTCTAAGCATCCAACCAGAAAAAGAGAGAGAAAGCAAAAAAACCCCAAAAAACAAACAAACAAAACAAAACAAAACAAAACAAAACAAAAAACAACAACAACAAAACCAAAACCAACCAACCAAACAAAAAAACAACAACAACAACAAAAAAAAACAACCAACCAAACAAACAAACAAACAAACCCCCCAAAAACAAAAACCCACAACCAAAAACCACCCCATTAATTCACCTTTCCAATGTGGTTTATATGAATTATTAAGAACTGAGATTCAGTGAAGCCTCAATTCTTGAGCATAGAATCAATACTATATTTTATATAACAAGGGCAGTAAACCCAGCTTGTTCTGCTTCCATCACAGTGAAGACTTGTGAAGTCTCTCAGGCAACCTAATTCGCTGGGGCCAAAGTCTAACACCACCGACGTGAAAGGTGGATTGAGGTGGATTGGAAACTGGATGAAGGCTGGGCCCAGAGGGTGCTGATCAGTGGCACAAAGTATAGTTGAAGGCCAGTAATCCGTGGTGCACCCCAGGAGGCAATACTGCTGAAGGATGACTTTTTATCATGTCTTGGACATAAAAGAGAAAGAATGGATCTGTTCAATAAGTTATCCCTGCAATTATTGCCTCTCGAGTGAGGGTGCATAAATGGGCCAGTTGTCTTGGGACACAGGCCTGGAGGGAACTGACGTCAGCAATCTCACTTTCAGAGGGAATAATCAGGCAGATCTCTGTCAATCTCCAGCCAAAAAGTGAAAGGCTCCTTTGCAATATCACCTGTAGCCAAACTACCTGATTGCACTTTCAAACTCCTTTTCCAAACATCAAAACATCCAAAACCTGCCAGCTGCAAATATTTCTCATTGCACTGAACATTACTAACCATGTGGGCACATTTCTGATCCTCTGGGTGCCAGCAAGGAAAGTTCACCCAGTCACAAGAGGGGAAGGACTTGAGTAAGCCCATAGAGAAACTAAGAGGTACAGCAGGCTTCAAAGTATTTCCTTTTTGTCCTGCTCGGTAAATGCAATACTGAATGTGAGTGACAATGAAGAGGGAAGAAAGAAGATAATAAATCCCATTTGCTATTTGAGGTTTTAAGTTGTTCTTTGAAAACGGAACCTGAAGTTGACTGAACTGGGTTATATATTATATTTAGGAATAAGAAGAGCTTGAGTGCAGAGATAGTATACATTCTACAGTATTTGCAACTCTGAAGTAGAGAAAATGTAACTTAAGAAACTCAATAATGACCACACTAAATTTGTAAATAATGGTACAAGTCCTTCACTGGGATAATTGTATGTCACTCAGGTGAAAAACAATTGCAGTCTGCACCTGTTGGAAGTTTACCTCAACGTTTCATACCAAAACAGGAAAAAGGGAATTAAAAAATTTACAGGTTAGAAATGGAACTGTGGTTATAAGTAAACACTAAAATACTATCTTTCTAAATAAATTTGTGATTCAAAAGATATCCAAAAGGAACGCTCAGAGAGTGTTTTTGGGACACCAAGCCTTCATCTTTTAAGTGTTCTAGGCCAAAGTCAGGAAGACAAATGATCATCCACACAACAGAATAAATGCCAAACAACACCTGCTTCAAGTGAGGGGAAGAAACAAATCATGCTGAATTTTTTAATGCAAGAGACAGGAAAATCTTTCCTTTTTCCCAGGAATCTCTTCAATATGAAAATTGCAGCCATCTAAAATGCACCGCATCCCACACAACTGAGGCAAATCATTTGATCTTTTTAGTCTTTTCCAATTCTCCTTCTTCATCACTTAATCTGTCCAACTGAACCATTTCTATTTATACTGTTCTCCATATTTCTAGATTCTAGAAGAGAGCAGCATGATTCAAGACTGCTTCTTTTCCCAGAACTTTTAGCTTCTCTCACATTATCATGCAAACTGAGAAATACTTACCTAAAGTGAAAACTTCTAACTCTGTCAAAGTCCTACTGTTCATCTCAAATCTGCCGCTAGTTCCTCAGCTCTTTAAAAATTACAACAGAGGCTCAGATACTTTAAAGCCGAAAGGGACCTTCACTATTCTGCAGCCTGATCACTGTCAGAGAATGAATGGCAGAAACCCTCTCTGAAACCCCTGCAGGAAATATATTTCTACTGGTTGAGGTAGAGTCTGTCTCACTAGGATCTATCTGGCCAAAGTCAACTCAGCTTAAATGACAGATTTTGAATGCTGGATACATCATAGAAACTATATTCTGCTACACAGAACATTTTTCTTATCCAGTCACTGTTTTGCAAACATGTACACTGTGAATGTAAATACAAGTAGGGATCCAGCATTCCTGAGCATTTAAGCATCTAATTTTCATCTACATTCTCCTTAAAACACATTTGTGTTCCTTAGGATCTTCTGTCAAATCCTCAAATCTGTACAACATACTCCAGAAACATTTCTACAAGATGCCTGCTTTGCAAAATAAAATGCCAAGAACTACTGGACATAGAATATTCAGAGAAAGAAAGAGCTGATGTAAAGGATTTAGAAACCACGTCTCATTTCCTATTCCAAATAAATTCAGTAGCAAAAGTTGCTATACAATTACAGTTATTGTTGAATGTGGCCCTTAGAACTATTTCAAATCCTATTTTCTAATTTATCATGTTACTGATCTCATAAGTTATACCAGTGTCTGGTGAGATTTGGGCTCCAACAGAATGCGTCCTGCTTACAACAAAGTTAATTAGTGCTACCATCTCTACACATTTAACAGGAGGGATCATATTCCTCTTACATGGACAGTATTTTGTTGGTATAGGAGTGCCTAAAAATTGTGTTACATTTTTGCTGACGCTTCCTCTTAAGCTGCTTTAGCAGACTTCGCAATATCCTACCTGATAAAATTTACTTTGGCCAATATTAATCAGTCAGCTTGATGTCCTAACATTTACTTTTCTCTTTTGTTGTTTGCAATGCTTCTTGGAACTGGGACAAGTATCAGCCATGTGCCCATGTGAAAGTCTGTGGTATGTACTATATAAACGAGGCCGCAGTTCTCACCACCTAGCTACCATCTGAACAGTATTCTTAGATCTTTATTTCTGAAAGGGATCAGTTTTCCTCGGGTGCCATGAAGGCACTAATAGCTTTAATACTGCTTGTTCAGCTTCCAATTCACGAAGCTGTACCAGCAGCTCCCCATGCTCCCTTGGGCTGTGATGACCCAGAATCTGAAGCAGCAGCTGAAGTTGCTGTGAATTATATTAATGGCCACAGCCATCACGGCTACAAGTTTGACTTAAACAGAATTAAGGATGTTCGTGTGGTATCACAGGTAAGTGAGGAGCTTGCAGACAGAGCACTGTGTTAACCTGGGACGCCTGGAAATGACCAGCACAGGGATGAGCCAAGGCTCAACCTCACACGGGGAAATTGGCATAGTTCTGTTGATTTAAATGGGGCAAGGCCACCTGGCAGCAGTGGAGAATCCAGGTCACTAGAATGTGTATCTCGAGCAGAACAGAGAGGGAGAGAGAAATGTTCAGATGTTTTTGTACAATGGGCTCGGTTTACAAAAGCAGAATGCTTGCTGTGACAGATCATTCCCAGTGCTGATTCATGAGCCCAGTAGCTAATCTGGAGGAAAACAGGATAACCTTTGAGATGCAGGTAATTATTTAATGGTTAAATGTATAGCTATCATAACTCCATGCTATTAATGATTTTGTAGTGGGCATTAACTTTACC
Source organism: Formicarius rufipectus (assembly GCA_013399695.1). Lineage (NCBI taxonomy): Eukaryota > Metazoa > Chordata > Aves > Passeriformes > Formicariidae > Formicarius > Formicarius rufipectus. Next base: position 4,727,138 of record VXAU01004203.1, on the reverse strand, counting down.
TAATGGAAATAACTGCAGCTTATTTTCACTAGGATCTATTGCCATCATTGTAGGCATCTAGAAACACTGTAGAAATGGTCATCAGTACAATGTATGCACTGATTCAGAACCTTTGATTCTTCAGAATGTTGAAAGTGGTCCCAAATATTAAGATGAATGAAACTCCATGGCTGTTTTCTACTTGTTATGAGAAGAAATCAAAGTCATTTAGAAAAGACTAAAATAGACATAAATGAAATTAGAAGTGTGCTCAGTTACCCAAACAGAAACACTGGTGGCACTGCTTTGCTCATATTAATACTTTTACACTAAAGTAATTTCATTGGTTTGAATGGAATCACTCATGAATCAAACCACAGAATCAATCTCAGAGCCAGGGAACCTTGGGAACCATGTCTTATGTTATAGTCACAAAGGTTCAGAAACGGCCATAAAAGATCCTGCAGCCCATAAAACTAAAGGAATATTGGAACTTAGCTGATGCAGTTCAGTGTAATCCCAATAGATTAAATGAGACAGGTCAATGTACACCAGTGTTTATTTGGTATCTGGTTATAGAAACATGAAGTTTTTTCATCAGAAAGACAGCTGTTGATATTTTAAAACTACCCAACACAATAAAATCAAGCTAACTTAAGAGAACTGGCCCAGTATATGCAGGCTGGACTTTCAAAAATTTATGGGTCTGTTCCTTATTAGCTGGAAAAAAATCAGTGTGATTATCTTGACTTACTCCAGATCTGCAGCCCTGGGTTTTTATGAACTTAAACAGTAAGAATCTCTTCAGTTACTCCAGTGTATGCCTTGAGCTACCCATGACAACCAGCAGCAGAGACTCCAGCACAGCCCCGGGAAAGAAATCTGGTGATGTTTTGTGAAGTAATTACAACAATTCCTGTGTTTTGGTTTTTTTTTTTGTTTTGTTTTTTTTTTTTTTTTTTTTTTTTTTTTTTTTTTTTTTTTTTTTTTTTTTTTTTTTTTTTTTTTTGTTTTTTTTTTTTTTTTTTTTTCCATCCAGGGGCCAAATAATGACATCATATTTCTTGAACTTGATTTATTAGAGACCACGTGCCCTATTCTCAGCCCTACACCTCTTGCAAATTGCACAGTAAGGAGCTTCGCGGAACATGTGAGTACCTAAACACTACGAGCTGGGTCCCGAAGGTGCATGTTCAGTATGTTGATGCCAGAGGCCAGGCTATCACCAATCAGATTCCCAGGCAAATGTTGTATCACTGTAACAGCCTATAACCTCCTTGTAACCTCCTTGCTGATTTCGTTGCTTTCGTGTCATGAAGGATTTTGCTTCTGGATTTCTTTCATATCTTGTTATGTGAAGAGGACAGATCGCTGCCAACCTAACATCCCACATGCAGTCCATGAATGACATGGGGTTCTTTACAGGCTCCAGATTCAGGCCCCTGTTGTCAGCCCAGATGTCACTGCCTCCTTGCAAACTGTAGACCATTATGAATCTGTGCAAAAATAACCTTCTCTTGGCTAGATGTGGGGTGTTACCTAGTCAAATTCCACCAAGTCTAGTCACCTAGTCCTAGCTGAGACTGTGGAAGAGCCATTCCCTTCAGATAGGCTCTGCCTTCAAAGTAATGCTCAGCTGGAATTTACTGGCCTCAAATACTCTGCTGTTATGCAAGTGTGATCCAGCTTTGAGAAGCTTTCCCTGACCGAAGCAGCGAAAGTGTCTGAGCACAGGCAGCTCTGATTTCCAAGCAGAAAGCAGAGCGAGCAACTGACAGTTTAAGCCTGCTGTTTCTAGAATGGGGCCCAATTCACAGAGCTCACTAAATATGAATCATGATCCACCCCTGTATTCAGCAGGGCTCGGATCCCATTTTCCATCCGGGGGGACGTAACTCTAACTGTTCCCTTTTCCCAGTGACTCCAGCTTTGTCTTTGACATCTCCTCCCTGCTGGATCATGTCGTGTGTGAGCCATCTCACACAAGGCAGCACACTCTGCTGTTACCATGGCCACTGACCAGCCGAGATTAGTGAGAATGTTATCAAACAGCTCTGCAGAAGGTCTTAATTCATAACTATTCACATTCTTTGCTCTTTATGAGAAAGGAGCCCATACCAAATGCCCATAAACTGGCTACCCTGGCATTTCTGATACTTTTGAGACCTAAATTTAGATCTGAATTTTGTAGCTCTGATCTGCCTTTTACAAAATCACGGACAGCAGGACACGCCTAGCACTGCCTTTGCAATCAGACCCATGTTTTCAGGAATGCTCAGCCAGGATCTGTTCTTTTGAATTCCACTGCCCTTTTCAGAAAGTCTGATTTATCTGAACGATGTAACTCTTTGATTTTTGTCTCTCTCTAGGCAGTTGAGGGTGACTGTGATGTCAAACTGCAGAAGTTGGACGGGACGATATCTGTACTCGCTAGCAAATGCCACTCACATGCAGGTAAAGACATTGCTCTGTAGGTTTGAATCCAGAGCCTGGAGTGTTATTATAGCAGCGGTTACAGTTCAGTAGCTTTTCTGACTCTAAACTCCTGTGTATAAATATGACATAAAGGATGACAGTTAATGTTTTTTTTAAATGCAGTTGTTTTGAATATCATTTTTTCTCCTTTTCTGATTTCATTCAGCTACAAACCCACTCTCTGTCTTTGCTTCTCTTTACTATAACAATTAAGATACTGTAAGATTAACTGGCAGCAGGTCCCAGATTTGACTTAGAGATTGATTATCCTGAGTCTTTTCACTCAGAAGTTTAACCTTAAGAATTTGATTCCTTGTTGGTCTGAGCTTACTTGAGCTTGTTGATCATCAGACCCCCTTTGGCAGGTGCAACTAGTTTACTAAACTCAGCATTTTGAATACTGCCATGGGAAAGCAGAATGTCTGTTCTGCATGCTCAGTATGAGCTCTCTTTGCTCTGAGATATCTTGTGTACTACTTTCAAAACTGGTGACTGAATGAAATAACACACTCACACAAACACAACTCCAATATATTAAAATTTTTCCACCATTCCTGGTGTGAGCTGAAGGACCTTTTCATTGGTGTCATAGGCAGTTTTCCAGAAAGAGAATTCACTAAAAACTGAGTAAGAAGATTCAAAATGTGCTATTGGAGTCCATATCACTTATCCTTGAAGAAAGATTTGGACAGCCAAGTCGTGTGACACACTGCCATCTATAGCCTGCACTGCAAAAATTCCTGCCACTGTAATTTGGGACAGACCGTGAAACAGTGTTTTGTGTGACTGAATAGGTCTATAATGCCTTTCAAAACAATTTACAATCTGATCAAACCATAATCTGTTTGGTTCCTCCTGCAGACTCAGGTGAAGACATTCAGCGAATCTGCCCCGACTGTCCTCTGCTGGCACGTTTGAACAACACTGAGGTGTTAGAAACAGTGTCCGCTGCACTCAATGACTTCAACAGCAAAACCACCGGTCCTTACCTCAGACTCCTTGAGATTGGAAGAGGGAAAATACAGGTATTTGCTAGAACTATGTCTGGCCTTCCATGTAAACAGAATATTTCATTGGCAGCAACTGTGCACTGATAACTACTTATGTTTGCAAACAGATTCAGTTTGTTTGCTGTAATTTGCCCTATTGATTTGCTCTTAATTTCCCAAGTATTTCATGTCACTTTAGCCACAGGATTCCCTTTTGCTCCAGTGGGAGATGAAGACACAGTATTTGCCTTTTATCTTTTCTCAGCAGCTCTGCAGTTTCACAGTGCAAAGTCAGTTAAACAATTTTCCTCTTTCATCAGTACCACCCTGCGCATGTTGTCGCTGTTGAGTTTGCTGTCGGTGCCACAAACTGCTCTGCAGAAGAAGCTAAAGTTAATGTGGGGGCTTGTCAGCTGCTGCCTGAGGATCAGTCTGTAAGTATGCCAGCACATCGGGCCCCTTCTCAGCAGCTCAGAGGTAGAAAAGCAGCATCATGCTGGGATGAACTCACACCTGAGCAGGAATAGACCCCTGTGGGGATCAAAGTGCAAGAGATGTATACCATCATGATATGCTTTTCAATATATCATTCCTAAAGCTATATCACACCTTTATTTTCTCTCTGAAGTATCCAGACTGAATCCTGATGGATTTGATTATATTTGAAAATGGCTTGAGGACCAAAGTGTCCTTAACACAGAATACTTTTAATCAACAGAATACGTATTATTGTTTACTCTTCTTAAAATGAGCACCTGAGAAAATTAGGTTCTTCAAACTTGACAGCACACAAACACATAAAAAAAAGGCAGACTATTTCCCCTTCCTACAGTTCCAGTGCTGTCAGTGCGCTTTGTTCCGATACATAGGCTCTTGAGAATTCTACTGTATATTTATCAGGTTAAAATTCTTCTGTTTCTGATGAAACTGAGTCCTAGGCAGTTTTAGTGGGTCGAAGTGTTTTACCTAGATTCTTATTTATTCTTTCCCTCCCTCATATCCAGACATACAAAGGATTTCACTCTAGAAGAATTTGCTGCTATGCATTTAAAGAGCTTGACTTTTGAGCCCAATAGGATAAAAAGCAAGCATTATACCGCTCAGATAAGACATAAGAACATGTAGCCATTTCTAAATGTGCTGAAATTAAAAATTGTAAGGCAGGCGCTCTTTATTTTCTGACTATTTTTTCTTGACTATGTTCTGCTTTGCCAGAATTTTGGTTTCTGCACAGGAACAATGGTAAAACGTCCATCACAGGACCTTAACGTGGACTGCCAGTTGTATGGACATCAGGTACCAACCCCAGATACTCCCTTGCTTTCCAGAGTATTCCAGCCTACTAGTACTGTTACAAACAATCACCTTGAGTTTACTTCTTTTACTGTAGACTGTATTAGTGTTGTGATAATTTGAGATATATCATTACCTGTGATATATCACTGTATGTGGTAATTTGAGCTTAACTTTGTATCCTAAAAACCAAGGTAGCTCCTGACTGTCCTGTGGATTTCTGTGCTGAGAATTATGTCCCCTCTGACATCCATGTTTGACAGTTTGTCCTTCTGACCATCTGGGAGATTCACATGTCTAGAAGAGCAAAGGGAACCAAACTCTGCTCAGCTAGAGGGATGGGGCAGATAAATGTAAAACAGAAATGAGTGTTGTGGTAGACTAAAATAGCTGAGGGCTTTTGGTAGTCCTTAGACATGACTGAATTCAGGAACACTGATCTGCACTGTTATAGCAAGGGGGAGGAAACATATGCACTCGACTTGACTGCTCTCCAGATAATTCAGTCTACATTTGATCTAAGAAGGACTACATGGTGGTTGAATGCTTCCTGTGAACCAGAGCTCTTGGTAACTCAATAGCAATTAGCTGTCCAGGAGGTATATGAAAGAAAGAATGAGACAGCTGGTCTTGAATGTTTTGCCAGCTGTGCAGGTGGCCCTGAAAGTTCATATGGTACAGAATTTGGTGGTAATGATCTACTGGTTATAAAAAATATGTTTGTGGGTTTCTGTGTATGTGTTAAAATGCAAATCAGACTGCTGTGATGGTCAGAAACATTTGTACATGGGTTGGAGGCCTATAGTTAGTTAGGAACAGGGTACCTAGTAAGATATCAATGACCTTTATGTCATAAGCCCCAAGACACTGAAAAGAAACACAAACTGCTTTTCTTTTCCAGCCTGGAGTTACCTATGTTCATCCAGGTCAAGATACATCAGCAGGACTGGTACCCAGTGATGTAGGCTTCACAAACCATAATCTTGGGCTTTCGCACCATAACCCTCTTGCATCTGAATCCAGCTCTTCAGAAACTCTTCGTGCCAAGCTATCAGCAAAACCTGTAACAAAGAGAGCAGTTGCAGAGGCTGCTCAGCATGACAAAGTACCTCGCCCAGTTGGCTTTGTGCCTCCTCCTCCTCCATGCCCTGGAAAGATTCGCCATTTTGATATCTAGGCTGTGTTACAGACATGAAATACAGCAAATTGAAGGATTGATGTGCACCAACAACATCAACACACAGACCACAACACCAAGTGAAAATAGGTGAGAACGCTTGACTCTGAGCCCAAATGAGTTTTACCCTCCAGAGAGCAGAGCCATGGCCAGGATCTTTAAAAGGCCTGCTCCAAAATATAGATTATTTCAATATGTAGCAGCGGTTTTCTCTGCATACAGGCATTCTCTAGATGAAATAGAGAAAATATTATTTCAATGAAACTGCTGTGAGAGCTATACAACACTTGTAGCTTTGTGATAGAAACACCAACCTGAAAGGTTAGTGCTTCACAATAAAATGTTCAATGCTTTGGTACCTTCTCTCTGTATATATTTTCATTTAGTTGTGAAGTATCTCCTTCACAGCATTATGAATCATATTCTGGGCTTGATTTCAAAAACAGTAAGCTCCTGCACTTCTCATCAGCTTCACTGGGATGTGTGGGTGCTGAGCACAGCAGAAAATCAGGTCAGTCCTTTCTTTTGATCACACACCAATAACACTAAAGAAGTGGCAGGGAAAAAAAAACGTATTTTTCCTTTCCACCTGTAATGTCTCCTAGCATGTACCTACTTTTAATATCCACCAGAAGAACCTCAAAACTTTTGGACATGGTATAAGAGTATCCATGTCTATGAGAAGAACAGAGAATCAGGACACGTTCATTGCTGGCAGGCTGAAAGTATCAATCCTTGCAGGTAATTACATGTGTATTGCCTGTCTTGCACCAGACACACAGGTGCAGTATGATCATGGGGTCCTGTATGGCTTGTGTGCATATGAAGAAATGCCAATGCAAGGGAATAAAAAATATACCACAGATATGTATTGCATATAACAGGACACAGATGGTGATGGCAATTTACCATTGTCCTAGCAGTCAAATCTTCCCTGAATTTCTGGCACATGTTAGAGGCAAAATCTATTCTAGGTAGACAATTAATAAGGGGCTGGGGCCAGAAGGATCTTTACTGCCAGCCAGACTGGAATTCTGCAGGCCCTGGGGAGCAGTCTCAAAGACAGTCATGAATCTTTAACCAGGAACAGCACTTGCTACAAGATAATTATCATGCAGGCAGCAAAAATTGCAGTACACATGTCATTTCTGAACTGTTTCAAATAACCTCTCCTGTTCTCATCGTTACCACCTCCCAGTATTCAGTAAGCAACATAACTAACGTTTGCTCTTGGTGATAGTGCAACAGGTTGTGACACAAAAAGGTTCTGCTTTGTTGCGTCACTGGGGAAAGGAAAAATTGTAGGCACTTGCACCAGCACTTCAGATGTGTGCATGGAAAGAAAAACGGAAATCAGCCCAAACTCTGTAAACCATAGTTTACTGTGATGGCAACACACTGAGGACAAGCTCTGCCCATGAAGGCAGCAGCTCTGAAGCCAGTGCTGTTTTGCAGGGAGCATGTTGCAGGCAATTGCACCACTCTCCACCGATCAATTGCTTGGGGATTCTTTGCTTCTCTGTAAAGCAGTGACTCCAGTATGTTCTGCCATTCCCTCAACAAGTGCTAGTACTAAAGTGTAGAAATTTCTTGATGTAGTAAGATAGTGGTCCTCCCATCTCACTGCATGAAACACAGTACAGGATTTAATGAAACAGCAATTATTATAAGATCTGCATTACTGTAACATCAGATACATAAGACCTTTTAAAACTAGGCATCACCTTAACTAAATCACAAAAATCGTCTTACATATAATGAAGTAGGTACTAAGTTATAGAGAAGACAGTGTTTTCCAGGCTTGGAAAACTATCTGACTGTAGAAACAGTATGTTTATAAAAGGGATCCCTGCCCATAGAGATCTCTGAACTCCAGAAATGCTGCATTTTGTTGTTGTCTTTGCCACTGGCACAAAGTAGAGAACTGTAGCAGAAACATCTGTGGCCTCCATACTTCAGAGATGTTTTCCTGCACCTGGTGTAACTACTCCATTGTTTCCAAAAACAGGAAGAAAAAAAGAGTAGAATTTCTCTGTGCATTCCAGTTGGTGGCTACACTTCATCTTCTTTCTGCTTAATGCTTCCTCTCCTAAGGACACACTGAGCCCTCTTACAGATCTGTTTTCCATGACTGCTTTGTAGCAACCACTTTGTTTCCCCCACTGTAGCCCCATATTCATGCATCTGGGCCTTAGTAATAGATTCAGCATTTAATAATAGATTCTCCGGGCAGTGAGAAGTATGAAATGGCAATAAAAAAATACAACTGCCTCCTCCCTTGAAATGCAGCATGAACAGTTTTGCCAGGGCTGCACTGCTGGCTGACAATATTTTTCAGCTCTTTCAGACTCTGTTTTGCAAACGCCTATGTACTTCATGTGCTGCTTTGGCTTGACACACTCAGATTTCCCAGCTGTGCCCATGTTTTGAGGTCAGCTACTTCAACAGAGAAATTTTTTCCTTTCCAGTCAGAGGAAAAATACAAAGAACAGAGTTGGGGATATAACAATTCCCTATTATAAGAAGCACCAACATAGCCAGTACTAGCTGGCACCCATCTCCATAGAAATACCATGCACTGTAGGGATAAAGAAAATGAGTCATTATCCTTTAGCCACAGGGGAAGCATCCCCAGCTACAAGGAACAATGTGAGCGAGTCTGCATTGCTGCTTCTGCTGTTCCTGTACTATGGCTACAGCAGTTTCTCAATATTCACTCCTTGTATCCCTTCTCTCCAGGAAACAGTCCATACATTATCCCTCACCCTGAGTTTGCAAAACAACTGGTGACGTATGAGGGGGCTCATTCTGGCTGCCATGTGCCCCTTCTGTCCTGCTATCTGCGATTTGCAACTTTGCCACCAAAGTCTTCCAAGAAGAGTTTCAAGCCCAGTGCTATTGTAGGTCTTCTGACGTGTGTTATCCTTCCCAGGTTTCTATGGGCATTCCCTGGGACAGGTTCTGTTGTCTGTCAGGGGAATACACTTTGAACACTAGCAAAAAAAGTGACAATAGATACATTTTTAACCATCCCAAACTTTACAGTAGTATTAAATAGAGACAATTATGCCCCTCACTTGCACTTGACCTTCCTCACTCAATACAACCCACAAATCTAAAGGTACTTGGTGTTCTGCAGCAGATAGCTGTGATCACAGAGTCCCATGACAGAAAATGAGGGCCAGGGAAATGGTAACCCAGCTTCTGGTATCCTTCATGGTGAAATACTGCAGACTTGCCCCTTAGCAGAAAACCAGTTGCATTCACTGCAATCCTACCCGAGTAATGACGGTTGTCACTTCTCCAGATCTGCAAGATAGCAGATTGTAAAGTTATTCCCCCTTGTCTCCAGCATGGTGTTCCTGACAGGTTACTCACAAGGCACACTGCTGTCATTCCAAACTACAGTTTCTCCAGGCAGAATTTTTCATGACCCATGAGGAGTCTTGATACCTCTAAGGGGTACCATTCATCTGTAGATATCCAGCTGAGTAGAAATGCTCACAGAATAAATCCAACCCAAGCTTTACATCACAACCAAACTGACTGCATAAAATAGAGTCAACATATTTATTTACAGTTGCCATTTAACAAACAAAAAGAGCAGAATCAGTCAACCTTGTGAGGTTTATCCATTTCCCATTCAAATTACTGAAAACTTTGCCATTGTCTTATTTGGGAGGAGAACTGGATTACTGACAGAACAGAGGTGGAGCCAGACCTGTCCTGCATATAGGCTTATTTAAACAAATCTGTTTTCTTAAGGAAGTAGCTTTGTGTGTGTATTCTTGCTGCTCACCATAAGGTCAAAGTTGCACAATCTGCCCAGTGAAGTCTGAATTGGAGAGGAAAAGCCAGAAGGAGAAAGTGCTGTCTGGTCTCAGAGAGAGTGACAACATTTCTGCAAAACCTTGTAATCATTGACTTAGTGTTTGCTGTTGAAGCTGTAGGTTTAAAGGTGATGGTCACTATGTAATAAAAAGGGGGCACAAGTTCATAGAGAGACAAGGCTCCTCTACAAAAGTCTGTGATTTCCCTCGGGTCTCAGCTCCTTCGTCCTCACTGGCCATTCTGATTTGCTGCACTGGTTCTCTAAGCAGAATGGCTTGGCTTGTAGCGATGCTCTTTGGCATGCAGGCGCTTTGCTCGGGCGCTGCTGCCCCTCCTGGCTGCGGAGCGGCGGCCGCGCTGCTCTCCCCGCGCTGCGATGACACCGCTGTGGAGGAGGCTGCGGACCTGGCCCTTCGCCAGATCAATGCCGACCGAGAAGAGGGCTACATACTCAGTCTCTACCGAATTTCCAGTGTCCGAGAGCAACCCCAGGTAAATCACCCTCTTCTGTATCTGTTTCTCTCGTGAAGAGCCTTGTGTCTATCGCTATTCCTTAGAAATACCTATTTGAGCTAAGAAATACTTGAAAAGGCAAATGTAAAGTTCCATTCACGGGACTTCAGAGGCCATGCCACCTTTATGCAAATATGACTAGTAACAGTTTCATCACCACTGTGGGCAATTAGCGAGCAAATCTCAGTCATGACTCTCTGCTGCCTGCCCCTGGAATAGCTCCAGGCATCAGTTCAAATTTGATATGAAACACCACTACTCTGACTTAATTTCATTTTACACCTTCCTCCCACTGCCTTGAGCTGTTGGAGTGCAAAGGCTGTTAAGTCATTGTTTTGCACAAAAGGTGTAAGCACTAACAGGTGTAAAGACATCCCGCTGGGGACCAGGGAATTCCTTTACAGACCTCCAAAAGATGACTCATTCTCCAGAAGAAATCTGAAACCACTTCAAGTGCAAAAAATACACTCCAAGTACCTATGGAATATCGCTCACATTTCCTCAAGTATCTTATTTCTCTATGCATGCTTCATTCATCACTATTGTGTGTTTAAATAGCTGAATCTACTGGCTTTAGCTAGGGACAGCCTGAAATGAGCTCACAAGGCCCACAACAGATAAGACAGTGGAAGCATTGCTAGTAACATTTCCTGCAATGCTTACTCACTTCCCATAAGTTTACCTGAAAGGTTGAATTCTGAATTCTTAATGAAAATCAGTCACATTTCCAGATGTTTAAAGGTCTGTACTGGCAAGGATGTGACACTGCTTCCTGCTGCACTTACAAGCACCTGGTTTCTGCAGACACACTGTGGTCTTCAGCAACCTGAAACCTCACAGCTAAAGATGCCCACTCTGCTGTGCTTTTGCACTGTGTTCTCCGTATTGCTTTGCTCAGGTGACAGAACTTGCCATTAAGCAACTGGATTGCATCTCTTCTGAATTTTTCCACATATGCTGCCTCTGAGCTGGCCCAGAACCCACATCACCAGTCACAGAGTTTGGCACACAGACCACATTCCTGGAGCTATTTCCTGTTGGTAATAATTAGAGCCCCTGCTATGACTACCCCAGAGTGCAGCATAGTGGATGCAGACATGTTATAAACCATTCATCTCCCTGCTTCTTCCTTCACCTATCTCAAGCGTATCTCAGCACAGGAGAATTTTGGTCCTTGTTTGTGATTTAGTCTGTCACTTAATTCCCTTGAGACTTAACTTATTACTTTAGAGCAAGAGCACTTTGTTCATTTGGGGGTTTAATTTACTTTTATTCATTCTTATTTTCTTATCATGTTTATCCTGTAAATAAGGTGTTTCAAGGTGTTGCAATAACAAACCAGACAATTTCAGACCTTTCTCCCATTTTTGCCACTGCTGTGACTGAGTATGTAAGGAGAAGTCAGTCATGCCAGGGGGTTCATGGAGCAACAGCCTTATGCCACCTCCTATTCCTCTCAAAAAACTAAAGAAATCCTTGAGATTTTTACCAGTCAGTGATCCTTCTTCCCACTTCTTAACCAGTACTGAGGGTAAAAACATTTCCAAAGTTACTTCAAATTCAAATGTGCCCTTAAGCAACCCGTGGTTCAGTTTTACTCTAATTGAAACTAATGAGCCATCTGCTATTAACTTATATGCAAGTAGGACAGAGCTTGCTTTCATACAAGATACTGAAGATTAACTTCACTGACAGGCACTTAACCAAAATTACAAAACATGCCAAAATATTTAATTTCTTTCTCTTGCACTAAGTCACCCTGCTGCCCCATTTCCTCTGGCTCCCAGGCTGCCCAGCATACATTGCAGCCTGGCATCAGCAGTGCTGAGGAAGGGATCTTTTTGGCAATGCAGAAAAGATATAGAAGTTTTTATTCAATACTAAGTAGATATCAAAAGGCCTTTGCATAATGGTCTTCTAATGAAAATTAAAATAAGGATGATTAAACCTTCAGTGATCTGCTGAGCTCTAAATAAGCCCCAAATTATCCTTTCCCCAGTGGAGTGTCATACATACACAAGCAGGTAGACCAAAAGATATGTAGATTTTATAATAACCTCATCTGCTTATACAGAGCTGATATTATACAAGAGAGCTGCAGGCAACAAGAAATACAGTCTGGTCTGCCCTGGTTTCATTTTGTGTTTCCAAGATCACCGAGCTTTACAATCAATATTCATGATACCCATCTAACACCAAACACATGATGATAACAACATCCCTTTAACGAGGTATGTGTGTGCTTTTGCCTCCAAATACTTTAACAACCATCTTGGTAGCTCAAGTCACCAGTTCCACCTATGGGACTCCTTAAAGATATGTATTTTTCTTGGCTATTTTCTCTTCATGCAGGATAGTCTTAGTGATGGGTTTTTTCCTCATAGAGGATATATTTAAAGTTACAGGTTTGTACCAAATGCTGCATTACTTGAAAACACATTTTCAGCAAACAGCAATTACTCTTTGAAAAGTCTTACTTTCTGTTTACTGATTTAAGCTACATTAGCTATTTTATCAAAGAGACATATCATCATGGTATTCAGATACCCTGTATGTAAACAGAAAATTACAATTAGTTCCTTCCACATTAGGATCTGTGCAGCCAGGTGTGGGGATACTGCAGTGCCAGTGTGCACTCAGCATCACTCTTTGTCAAAATAGCTTTTGATCTTCTCACAGCCTTCAAAATGACACTTACAATTAAATCTCAGGATTAATGTAGGCAAATCCTGAGAGCTAACTGCAAGACATTACCATTAACTACTTCACAGAACAGAGAGAGAAAAAAAGAAATAGAAAAAATAGAAAATACAGAAAAATAGAAGTTGGAGACAAAGCTAGCAAAATAATCATTATTTTCTATTAGTTTTGCTCTTCTATATTTAAAGGATTTCGTATCACAAGTCTATATGGTAGAGTGCACATAAAATCATCATTCCGTAGATGTCTAAAGTGTGTGATCAGAATAGTTTGTATCTCTCAGTCTCCTGAGAACTCCAGAAGAGATTCCTCTTAGCAGTTTACTAAGCAGTATAAAACCAAAAAAGCCAGTGCTACTCCAGCCTTTAGATGCCCTTGTCTTTAGTCACTGTTATAGAGAAATCAAAACTAAAGCCAACATTGTGCAAATACTGACTTCTACAAGACTCTTGCCCCATTTAATGTTTTCTCCATAAACCAGTGAAATCAGTCAGGGATGAATGAATACTGTTCTCATTAGTTTTGTTTTTCCTCCCTTTTCAGCAAAGACACAATCTCAGTCTAAACACACAGTTAACACTCACATCTAAGTTCTTTAGGATGTATAAATGACAGCTGCCTTCTTTCCAGCTTTCCACTAGACGTATAAATAAAACATGATCCTACTAAGCTGTATCCTTGATAAATATGCTGGAAAGATGCTTACCCATATGTACAGTAGAGCAGAATGAGGAGCTGCACCGCCTCATCTTTCTGCACCAGATGATGTCATCATTGGATATATGGAGCTGTACTTTTAGTCCTTCCTTCCTCTTGCATGGAAAGATGTTTGCCCAAAAGTTCAGCCTGAACTGCTTTGTACACTCTGTGCTGAAGTGAATGGAATAAAGGTTTCTGAACTTAAGCACAGGCTCAGAACTCAAGTGCAGGATTGAAGGTCTGAGTGAGTCAGAGACATCCACGTGGATATGCAAGGTCTCTCAGAGCACTCTCTGAGAGGCTGAGAGAGTATTTAAGTTGTTTGCATCAACAGAGTCCTTCACCTCTTTACAGTAAGTGCAGAGCATCCACACTTGAAAACAACACTATTCTAAGAAATAAGATTTTTTTCCTTCTAATACCTACTGGGAATGTTTCATGTTAGAAGGGTTTTTTTTAGTTGTGGTATTCTTATTGCAGGAAAAATAACATATCTTTCAAATCTGATAAGAAAATGCAGTTGACAATGAAAACATCACCATGTTTGGTCCTTACTCTTGTGTTCTGGTTGTTACCAGAATCAGAAGGATAAAACTGACTCTAAATGGCTGTTCTTTAATTAAAGTTGGCTAGATGCAGGACCAAGCCCATCCTAACAGGGCCTGAATCTCACCCGACTCACTTTTATCCCACAGAATGTTCAGTTTTTAGAATATCTATGCACTCCACTTGTGTGTTTCCATCTCTCCTTTTTGTGTCTGTGCTTTGTTCAATATAAAATTGGGATGTGACCTTTTTGTTTCTTGTTTTCAGGAGATCACTGGTTCTGTCTTCTACCTCAGCTTGGATGTAGTAGATACTGAATGCCATGTACTCAGCAAAAAATTGTGGAAGAACTGTAAAGCCAGACCTGCTCATTTAACTGTAAGAGTTTTATTTTCCAGTTTAATCTCAGATGTGATGAGTTACTCAGCTACTACTGACGACAGCAAAATCTCTACACACACACATTTTTAGTGGGCAACAGAGCTTAGAAGAAATCAAACCCCATTTTTTAAGGTCCACAGTTTTAGTCTGTATCTATTAATCAGTTTATTAACTGGTAGGATTTACTTTTAAAAATGAAAATTAAAAAAAAAAAATCAACCAGAGCTAGTAAGCAGACTGAACTAAATAGCTGTGTTAGGACACTATTTAGAATAATGGTTTACTTTTTATAGCAACCCTGTAAGAGTTTATTTTAAAGATAGCCTGTCAAGAAGGGAATAAAAGAAACTCAATTTTATATAATGTGATTTTTGGTTTAGTTTAATTCCACTTTTATTCTGACAACTTTGCAAAATTGCACTGAGAAAGGAAAAAAAGGAAAGCTCAGCAAGATAAGCTGCAAAGACAGAAAGTGGTCTAAGACTGTTGCTATAGGTGACCAAAATGATCCTGAAAAAGAGGAAAAAAAATTATAAAATGAAGAATGACAAGAAAGAAGTTTCGTGTGAAAAAAACAACAAGTTATGATTAAATTATCCCGGACTGCTTTTAAGGTCAATCAGTTTTAACTTTTAAATGAAAAACTAGTAAAAAAAAAAAAAAAGAATTCTGCTCACTTCTCATTACAGTGTTTTCAGCAGGAAAATGTGGTTGATAATGGCTTCAGCAAAGCCAAGAGATGTGTGTCCAGAGGCCTTGATCACATATGTAGCAATATTCAAGAAACTCTCAGAGAATACACTTTCAACTCTTAAATATAAAGGCACAATGGATATTAACAGGCCATTACTTTTTTCTGCCATAATGTCAGAGTTTTTCCTGTGTGCAAGGGTGACCCTACTGTGCCACAAAACTGATGTAGGGTCCTTCCTTCCACTTTCCCTATGGTTACAGAGAAAAGAGGGAAGGTAGAAGACAGGTGACAGGATCCAGACACCCTGAGCTGATCTCCAGGTTGAAGCTCTCTGGGTTGCAGACACAGACCCAGCTCCTGGGGCAGGGGCTGGCCAGGGAGAGCACTCTGTGACACCTGAGCACTTCTCAGCTGCCAGAGGATGGCCCTGTACAGGCCACACTGCAGACATGCACTGCACCCAAACAGCTCAGAATTACACCAGGGAATGATCTGACCTTTTATTTCTAAAGGAGGTGCTTAGAAACGTGCCACACTGTCATTTGAGTATTAACAAAACTTCTGACTTCTAAAGAATTTCATGATTGCAAGAAGAAAAAACAAGCCACTCGCTGTTGAGGTACTACATGATCAGTGCAAATGGTGCAATATTGTTTTAAAATATTTATGTTGTTTTAGGTTTACGGTCAATGCAAAGCAATTATCTACATTAATCAGGCAAGAAATATTGCTCATCTGAATACTTATGAATGCACTTTACAACCAGGTATGTCCTTAATACACTCTTTATAAAAGGGACTGGAAAAACACCCTGTCAAAGAGCGCTACTTTAAATTTTAATTGTAATTATAACACACAAACTTTATCTTCAGCAGCCCTAATTTCCTCAAGTCAGTGCTCATAAGGCCAGTGGGGTCCTGCAGCTCAAAGCACTTCAGTAATAACTATTTTAACCTCTGGGACACCCAGCAGAGCCTTTATATGGGCATTGATACTCTAAACCAAAAGGTATTTTTATGGGTTTATGAAAGGCAAGTAAAACCAGCAAGCCCACTGTCAGTAGGTTGAACTTTCTCCTTCGGTATCTCTGCCTCCTCTGCAACATTTTTATGGGTCTGCGAATACATAAAGATTCAAAATTATTGAGGGTCTCAAACTACATACTGTTAGTCCAGGGGAGCGGATAGGGGCATAGAGACATTTACAGTGACCTTCACTATCAACATGTTCTTATGGTTCTGCCTTCTCTAATGACATCTTTTTGCTTGAATAAAAAGTTCCATCCAGATATATTTGGTCAGTATGTCCTGATTGTCCAGTTGATGACGATCCAACAAAGCCCAAATATTTGGACACTGCTCTTCAAAGTCTTGTGAAGTTCAATGAAGAGAGCGAACAAACTCATTATTTCTCTGTCCTCAATGTCACAAGAGCTTCAATGCAGGTAAGTCAAGGCTCATCTGACTTGCTTTAGCCCTCAAAAAGTATGGATCCTCCTGTTCTATGATTCACATCTCACAAATTGTTTTGATTTTTTATCTGTATAGTACAGAGAATACTTTTATAGAGAATTCTCCTGATCTTCTTGATCCAAGACTTTGATTACATTTATTGAAAAAAGAAAGGCTTTATGCAAAACTCAAGACACAGAATTTGCTTCCAAAGTTCAGGAAAGCTTCACTGTGAGATCTTCTTCCACCACCATGAATTAGCAACTCCCTAAGAGAAATTATTCAATGAAACACAGTCATCCCTTCCAAGCACATTCACTGAATGAGTTTAAGCATGGTTTAAAACTAATTTTAGACTAACAGAGAGTTAATGATCTCATGGCTAAGTCCTATTTGTTTACCACAGTAAAGTCTCTCTAAAATTCATTATGTATAATAAACAAAGTGGGTTTCCTTCTTTGTCTCAAACTGTCAGATGTTATTACATTAGTTCATTGCTTCATTTTCCAACTCTGATTTCAGAAATAGTAAATTGATTCTGCTCATTAAAGCAACCAGAAATTATCAACAAGGCACTGAAGAGGGTATTGGATATGTAGTTCTACATGGATGCTAAACTTATTACAAAAACCAAACTCATTTCAACTATAGCTAGTCCATGAGTGACTAAGACTGTGAATATATAAGAACTAAAAAACGACCAGGCAAAAAAGCAGAACTGGCAAAATAAACATTCTCCTGTCACACAACTAACAGTAGTGCCTCACTTACGACCTGCTCCTTCTAGACTTAGCAGAAGTTTCACATCCATTTCAAGGTCAGTAGAATTCTTTCTTCTTCCTGACACATTCACAAGGTCTAATTGCCACTGGCTTCTCATTTACAGTGGGTTATCGGTCCTGCATATTTTGTAGAGTTTTTAATTCAGGAGACATCCTGCTCCAAAAATGACACAGTTGCTGACATCTCCAAGTGTGAGCCACTTTCATCAGAAGTAGCCGTAAGTACTTTTCCTTATATAAACACCTGTTTTTCAGATACTATGATTCCTCAGCGAATACTTAGTATATATCTCTAGGATCTTTGCATACAAGAACCAAAACCTGCAGGCATCCTTTTATAGTTTATAGCTCTATACTGCCTCGCAGCTTACAGACTGCTTTGGAATAGAGAAAACATTTCAGTAAAAGTTCTGAATTCTTACCTAGAAATCCATGAACAAAGAAAAGAGAAAAAAATATCATCCAGAGAAAGGTGAGGCAGCCATCACCTTACAAAACTGAATGACTCTTAAGGTTTTCTTCCAAGGAAATAGACATAGACAATAAATCACAAAGAATACATAAGGAGTACATTCAAACTGCAATTAGGTCATCTAAGGAAAGCATTTAGAAAATAAGGAAAGAATTATAAGAGAATCTAGAAGACTAAATGGGCACTAAGTTGTCAAGAGATAACATTTCAAGCCCCATCTTAACTGAGATCCAAGCCATGTACAGCGCAGTACAAACAGAGCTACTAGAAATATTTTTTTTTCATGGTTTCTTTCACTAGTATGGTGTGAAATTGGTTCTGTGTGGAAAATGATATTATGTTCCATACACAACTTGTCTGAATCGAGATATTCTGCTGCAGTAGAACTTAAGCAAGCTGTTTTGTTTGGCCTTAAGTGGCCAGCTTATTTTTACTATTGTGTTATCTAACCCTCCTTTGCAAACACAAAGCCTTTTTCAAAATGCTGCCTACCTTTGTAAGCTTGCCAAACCCAAAATAAAAGTTTGCCCAAGCTGTTTATCCCTACAAATACACTTAGAAGCTATAGCTACTCAGCCTTTTATAATCACTTACTTTACAAGATAGGAGCTTAGTATCACTGCGACAATGTGAAAAAATGCTTGTATTTTCTTCTTCCAGCAAATCGGATTGTGCAAAGGCTCTGTAGTAAACAGTCACATGGAAAAGTTTGTCACAGTATCCTGTGAAATCTACAGTCAGCAGGTATTTCTTAATGTAATCTTCATATTGCAAGAGTAATACTCCTTTACAAACAATTACTGAACTTTGGAAAGCCCAGCCATTTTTAAGTCTGCTTATTCACAAAGATATGTGCTTCAAGAAAGCAATAAGACCAGATCAGAAAGAAATTTGTCTTGTGATAAAACAGACTGCTGTTAGGTGGATAAAAATTAAATTTAGGAAGTATAGAGATAATCACACAGAATGTTTTCAGAATGCTCTACAAAGAAATTTCAAGCCACAAAGGGAATGCAAGGGACAACAAATGTAGTTACTCAAGCTTCATGCACCCATCTCCCCTGGCACAAGAAGAAGTTACACCTGTGTATCCTTTGAGCTTATGCTCAGCAGCTGGTCTTGGTAGACTGGAATTGCACCAGATCCTTAGAGTGAAGGGTGATTTTATCTGAAAGAATTTGGAATAACTTTAATATAGATAATGCTTATTCCTTGTTATTTAGGATCCTACCACTGAAGAGGAGAAACAGGAAGCTAGTCACACACCTGGAGAATCCAGCCAGAATCAACAAGCTTCCTCTTCAGAAGCCAATCCTTTCTCCCCACACCTGGAAAAAACAGTGGGCTGGGTCAGAATTCTACCCCCTTCAACTGAGGACATCAGTTTTCATAGCCTACAAGACAGTCAAAATGAACATAAGGATGGAAAGACAGTTCCACCTAAGGCTGTAGGATCTCCATCCAGTTTTGACAGAGAAAAGACTCAAGTAAACAAACCAGACTTAACCAAACCAGTCATCGGACCAGTTATTCTCCCTTTTCCTGAAGAACCTTCTCTATCAGATTCATGCCCAGGACAAGCAAAGCAGATGGATGGCATCCTTCACCCCTTGATAACCAGAAAGCCTACCACAGTCTAGCCAGCATCCAACCACCTCAATTATCTACAACAAAATAACAGCCACAATGGCAACCTAGTCTTGCAATTTGTGTAACATCTTCAAGTAAATAAATTGCTTTTCAGAGTTGTCACCTTTGGAGTTCCCAGTTTTAAGAAAGCACAAGAATAAATTAGAAAAAGAATTTAGCTGGGGCATTTTGCAACAAAAGTGTTTGGCTTTTCAAATTCAAATTCCTCCTGTCAGGAAGGGATGGTGAGATGGAGCTGAAGGTGACAACCAGACTGGCAGGGCAGGGACCTGTCCTGGGATGCCTGGGCGAGACGAGCAAAGCAGACTCAGGGGATGGAATTCAGGTTATAGGTAGAAGGCAAATCACTGTGTAAGTCCAGGGGCTGTGAGGCAGGACTGAATTTAAGTCAGGAACATGAGTTAGCAAGGCATGGTCAGGGGTTGGTCTGATTACAGTAGCCAGACACAGCCCACCAACCTCCACGGAAGTCCACAGTGACAGGATGGGTCTGAGGAAGACTGCCTGCAGGTCTGGATCCACAGGATCCATGGGTAGGCACAGCTGCGATGCCGCTGGAGCTCAGGGAGGGACCAAAATGCTGCAGGCTCAGCTTAAAGCAGCCGCTGAGGGAAGCAGGGTGGGGTCAGCCCTGCCCGGGGTCCTGTCCCCAGGGGAACAGGCTGTGCCCCGGCAGCCAACCCTTCCACAGTGGGATGCTCTCGGGGCCCTTAGACAGTCACGCCAGCGTGGTGGGGTACGAACAGGATTTCAACTCTGGTCAGCATTAAAAGGTGGTGAGGTTTTGTTATTCTGTGGGCTAACTTCTTAACTATAATGTGATAAGCTTAGCCTATTTTTTTATTTCCTGTGGAATATCTCAGGAAAGATTATTTTTTCCCTAATGCTCTGTGCCCTCACTTAAAGCACATGGAGAAGGTTACCCACATGTGAAAGCTCTGCGTATAATTCTGGTTGTTGGAGAATCAAGCCCAGGCTACTCAGATTCTTATGCTTGACTGACCCTGCTGTGCAGGGAAAAGAGATTATTTACAAAATCAGCCTAATTCTTTCTTGAGATAGGTCATATTAACTGCTTCATAATAAAAACCACAGGGACACTCCACAGTCTGCAGCTAAGAAAAATCAATTTCACTAAAGTCAGACATAGTAACCATACTGACAATAACAAATATAAATAAATGAGGAGACAAGAAGAAGCAAAAGAATGAACATAGGAGAGAAATGTAATTTGTGTCTAGGAGTACACTGATATTTGCGATAATTATGGGGCTTGTATGAGACCACAGAGCCTTTCTCTAGTTGCCACCAGATCTGTAAAACCATTTGTTCAAAACAAAATCAATAAAATATTATTGTTTCTGAAGCGTTTATTATACTGTATCATCCCTAGAGATCCTGCATAATTTCTCCATTTAAAGAGACTTTCAACAAGAAAAAATATGGTTTTGTCAAAGTAACCTGGCTTTATGCAATTTGATTAAAATGTATTATTTTATTACTATAATAAGATATAAAAAGTATTATTTTGAGTGAGGAAAAAATATTGAAATATTGTATGGAGTTACACTCACAGCAACTAGGCTTGCTTTTTCAGTTTGCAAAATTCTTATAAACAAATTCCATATAAAGGAGTAATCTAATTGCTTCAAGGATTAAAATAAGCAAAAAAAGTGATGTGTGAAACACATCAACGAGCAAAAAATGATGCCACATGATTGAAATTTCAATATATTTTGATTTCATTAATTTCAGAGTAGAAATATATACAAAATCAGGTAGTTCTTCAAAAATCCTAAAATTCAAATTCTATCCAATTCTTATTGCAGTAGGAGCTCTAGGGGAAAAACGTTCTGCTTTTTATCGAGTCGTCAGATTACAGCACCTTGTTTTTCCCTCGGGAAGTTTCAGCTTTTCCAGCTCGGGTTTCTCTAACACGACCAGCGTGTTCTACCTCCCTGCACAGGAACCTGATTTGCCACTTGCCAAAACTGGGGGCACCAGGCATTGCTCTGTGTCCTCATACAGAGCACCCACCTGGCTTAAGTGTGCCAGAGGACAGAGCATTGGGGCAACAGCCTGTCACACCTCGGGGATTTTCAAAATTCTGGGTTTGATCCTCTTTTCAGTTAATCTCCACACTACCCATTTCTGCTGTTTTAGAACACAGTCCTTTTTATTAACTCTTTGCATGCTGATTCTAATCTCACTAAGGCTCCATCAGTTTAATGACACTATTGAGACTTGTATAAACATACACGACTGGAGCACTGGGGAAGAGATCATCTTCATTAACTGCTAGTCACAGCCAAGGATACCCCGTTTCACTTTGTTCTTTCTCTTGACTACAGCTCCTTACAATAGCAAATTGAACAGCCAAAGTGAGTAAAGATAAATGGAGTGGACTTGGTGTGAACATAAACAGGGGAAGTTATGGAGGACATTGGAAAGTCTGGATCCACAGCTTTGAGCATTCCATTGGGATACTGTGTAACCTGTTCTGCAGATGAGGCTCAGAAACGTCATTTGAATCAATATTTCCTCCAGCTCAGATCTGGGATTTGGGTTCAAAGACTTCTCTGATTTAAAAATAAACACCAGAAGGGGTGTTTATCCGAGCAGTAACCATATCCCCAGCACAGATCAACAAAGCACCACTGGTCAGTGCAGAGACATGAGCTTTACTTGGCCTTTATTTTCCGTGGCCTGTCCAGGACAGAGCTGCCATACCAAGTGTTAATGTCACGGACGTCACTGCCAATGTTTACCATAATTGAGCCCCAGTACTGATGTCCAAGATTAAATTCTTGAAATACAAGTAGGAGATTGAAGTTGTATAGTTACTGTGTTTCCTTTGTCCTCAGGACATAGACCTGGATACTGTGGCACTCCCATATGGCTCTGATATTATTAACAGCTGGTAGTGTTTAGTCATTGTGACTTCAAATCCTGCTGCTGACTCAGCAGATTTATGCCACTCTGTGAGTGGGGCAGCACTGCAGTGTTCTCCCTCCAGCACACCCATATGGGCATACAAAAGCACAGGTTGCACAGTGTCTGGTCTCCACACACTGACTCTACGAGACAGGACTATAGCAATCCTCTTAAAAACACGTCCAGGTAGTGCCAAACCTTATAATCTTCTGGCCTGGTCTCAGCTTCAAGTCAATCTGAGCAAAGCAGCTGGCAATATCACCAGTGTCCATCCAGTCACACTCTCCTGTCTCAGGAGAGAACTGCTTCTCCTTGTTCAGCAGAGAACAGGCTGGCAACACCAGGAAGCCCTTCACTGAGCCACTGGAGATGAGAAGTGGGCGGACTTTGGCAGACAATTCACTATTCACTTTTCAATTTTGTTTCATGTTTTTTCAACACTTATAGATCTTATGATACTATATCATGCATTAATATCTTGCTATTTGGGCAATGTCCAGCTAAAATATGGTCTGGTGTTCCTTTGAGCAAACATTCCAGTTTCACATGGACAGTGCTTTTTATTGAGGCACAGATAACCAATGGTCAGTGACCTCCAGGACTGCTGACATTTTAATCAGATATTATGAAGCTTTTATCTTGGAACACAGGTGAGGCATCATGAATGCAAAAAAAAAGGCAATAATATCAAAAGGCCCTATGAAAAGAGCAATTGGTTATTGCGTATTATCTCCTTTATGTGTCAGTTCTCCTTTTCCTATCACTCTAGAATAAAGTTCTATTTATTAAGCATTTCATATGCTGTTTTTCAAAGTTGGAAAGATAAGCCTCTTTTTGATGTATTCTCACAGATCTCTGGAGCGGTTTAGGATGGATGTTTATTACCATATCCTTAAGGTTTGAATGTGGATCACCTCTTACTGTTGCAAGTCAAGCCTTGGTAAAAGTCATAAACAAGGTTTTGATAAGCTAGTCAAGAGAAATGCCATGCTTGGATAAAACTTCCTTCCAGTAATCTTTTACAGAGATGGCTTCATTAAAGCAACACACAAAACTTACAAGTAATAAATATAAAAACAAAGTAAGTTTTTTAAAAGATACCAAATTGGATGAGAAATGACAAATATACATTATACTGACTTAAATACAACCAATATTCAATTAACTGCTCTTACTATGCCTGGAGTGCTTGTCCATGTTGTATTTAATAATAGAGTCAAATCCTTCTTTTCCAAAGAAATCATGGACAAAACCATCTAGGACAAAACCGTCAATTTTGCAGGAATTGTGCATTTTCCACTGTTTATTCAGACTGTTTCTACTTCATATTTAAAACATACATAAGCTACTGCCAAGAAAGTGATCACTGTCACAATGAAGAGCCCAGAACAAATGAGGAAAAAAAGAACAATCTGCAAACAACAGACAGCTAAGGGAATTATGTTATAAATTAACTAATTTGATTCCTTTCTTCAGTATGACTGCCCATTTGAAAAAATTAACCAATACTATAATAAATTAATTGGGGTGTAATTTGGAACACAGCAGTGAAGTGAATATTACTTTTAACTGATGAGAAGGATTTTAAAAGTCTTTGATTGTTTAGGCAGCATTTATTTCACTGCTTTTTTGCCATCTTCCAGAAGATATTCTGAATTACTATAATGAAACATTATGAAAAAAACAAACCAAACCAAACCAAAAACAAACAAACAAACAAAAAGCCCTATTTCATCAGAACAGTGGTACATCCACCCTAGTATTCATCTCTCACAGTAGCAAAAGACAATTGTAGTTAGGAGAAACACACAACCTGCCCCTTTTTGTAAACCATTCCCCTTGTGCTTTTCATTGTGCCAGGGACTTTAAAGAGCCTTTTTCTGCTTAGTCCTTCTATTATCCATGGAATGACCAGCTGCACATGGACTTCTCTCAGCAATTTCTGCCCCTGCTGATAGTGTCTGCCTCCAAATCTTTCTGTGACAACAAGTTCCACAAGTTCACTACCCATTGTGAGGGGACTGTTTTTATCCATTTTAAGCTGACTCATGCAAGTTTTGAGTGCCCCTCGTTCTAATATTGTAAGATGCTCCATTTAGCTTATCTACAGAACTGTTAAGTGTGTCCTGAATTAACTATAAAAGAAATCCATTGCTTCAGCTCAATGCATTTTAAAATATGATTTCTTAGACACAAGACATGCTAAAAGGTGGATATTTTTAGAAATAAGGACTAATGAAATGAGGTAATTGTTAAGGATGATTATTTGTTGTATTTCTGAATGTTTCTCAAAAATTAAGTAAAAAACCCCTTTAAGGACAAGTGTATAAACCCAAGTCACAGAATCATAGAATGGTTTGAGTTGGAAGGCACCTTAGAGATCATCCACTTTCCAGACCCCAAGTCAATTATACAGCTAGCATGTTTTTCTGTAAGAAGCTAATCCAACCTTCACATCAACCAGGATTTGTAAAATTCCTCATCTGAGTCTGACCTTGTAGTTTTGGACTCACATTGAATTTGCATTTTCTTATTCAGTGTTTGAATTTTGTATTCCGTCTTCAGCCACTCCCTGACAAGCAATTACTGATGTCTTAAACTATCCTGAATAAAAGATTTTGAATACAATGACACAGCATCTCCTCCTTTCTGCATAGCAGAGGATATTGGCGTATCCTACGAAAGGTATGAATATTAATATTGTACTGCATTACTTTAATAAATACAAATAAAAAAATTACCAGCAATTCTCTAAAGAAGTCTATGAAGGCACTACAGCCAACGAGCACACAAAACTGCTCAGATTGAGAATGCAAAGGCAGCTTTATGTCACTTCATGCCATGCCTCGACTACATGGGTATTAAGCCAGTCAGTCTCTTTCTGTGTACCAGTCTGAAAGATGTAAATCTGATAGAAGCCTGCTCCAAATTTTCTTGGGCTGGAAGAGCAGCAGGTACTCATACAGAAACTGCAGACTACCAGCCTGTGAGTGCACCTTGAGCTATATCACTTTTCCAGTTCTTTTCCCTTTCACTAGTTCCCTGCTAGGTAAGGATCTGTAAAATCAGGGATGTGGATATAGCCATAATGTAACCACAAATATTTCAGCATATTTTCAGTTCAACTATTTAAACAGTAAACAGAAGACCAAGATTATGTAATATCTGCACACATAAATTGGACCTTCATACTGCCAGGCTCAGCAGCACCCTATTAGAAGTACTTTTCTTAGTAAAGCACTGTTGCACAATGCCTGCATAAAGAATCACAAACAGGCCCTTTGATGGGTAGTCCAGAGAGTATTATAAGGCCTACTTTCCTCGAAATCTACAAAATCACTATATAATAATTTACTTGCTGTTTGCAAATGTTAATCCAGGGTCAAGGCAATGACTGTCTGACACGACATTTAAATTTATATAAAACCATGCCCTTTTAGCATTGATTTATAACTTTGGTGGGCTGTTCTTATTTAAAAGCAGACTGACCATGCCCTTTTAGCATTCACTTACAACTTTGGTGGGCTGTTCTGATTTAAAAGCAGACTGCTAGCTTTATCAGGGCATGGGCAGAAGTGACCTAATACTGCAAACAAAATGCTGCTTCTAGCTTCAGCTTTTTTTCTAACACTACTGCAGTGCTCTACTGCCCAAAACAAAGCAAGCATTACACCTGCTGATTGTAACACCATTGCACCAGACGCAGGAGTGGCCCTGGATTTGGTCAACAAACACCGCAGAGATGGCTATGTTTTTGGCTTATTCCGTGTTGCTGATGCACATGAACTACATACAGTAAGTATCAATTTTAAGGCTGGTTTACACAAGCCTGTGATTTTAAATTAATGAGCCAGGTCATTAAAAGCTTATGTTTATTGCTTTTAATGTTGATATAATTCAATGAATCAGCTGTGACCTACAATACCTCAATACTCATTTCTGCATGATATATAGCACGTAAGGTTGATTTCAAACGATCCTGAATGCCCTCTACTCTCTTGGCCAGCAGGATGCTGGAGTAAGAGATGCTCTGAACAGCTTTATACAACACTGGAAATTATTCTATCATGTCTTGTCAAATCTTAGATATTATACTCAAAATTGATATTGGGAAGGTTTCTTTAATCTGTGAATGTCTAACATTAATTAGACTGCTGTATCCTGCAAGACTGGTATTTTGCTATTATCTTAATTTTGGAGATAACTGGTTAATTGGCAGGAAGAGAAAAAGGCAGAGAAAGCCAAAGGAGTTGCCACTCTGCAAAACAGGGGAGGGGCTGGAGAGGAAATCCATAGCAGTCACTTCCTTTTTCCTTCCTATTTCTATTTCTGTTTCCTAGAGAGGATACATAAGCTTTCCTAAATGAATGCCTAATTTCCAAAACAAATTAACAGTGGAATAAGCAATAGAATACAAAACTTCTTTAACTACTAGGTAAAAAAGACCAAGGATGGGCAGATTTACTAATAGCTGCTTGGCTATGAGAGTTGCATCCAGGCACACATGCACTGTTTCAGAAACGTATTTACACATCTCTGTATGGAAAAAGGGAAAACAGGTTAGTTTTGAATGAAACTGCTTAATACTGCCTGCCAGGACAAGTAAAAGCTCAGAAAATGACCCAAAGCCCAGGTTCCCACAGGCCTTCAGGTATACTTTCAAAAAGCTTCATGGACTTGCTTTTTATAGACAAGGATGTGGCAAGTGATATCATTGAGTTTTATGGACTAGCCAGGCAGTTTAAGAGCTCACCTAGGAAGGAATCAGTGCCCTTCTGCATTAAGAGATTTAACCCTTCAAGTCTCCTGTCCTTGAAGAATGTTGCTGCCACACAGCACTGTATGTGCCGCTCCTGTGAATTGGAGCTACTGGGAAGTATGACATAAAAAATCCACTGGATGAATGACAAAAAACATAGTTGTTTCTAAAAACAAAAACTCAGTGTTTCTACATTTTATGCAATTACTGACTGTAAAGAGTAAAGAACTGTACCTAGGAATAAGGACCAGCACTGAGGTTTCACACTTGCAAATGAATACTACAATCACTAGACTACCCTGCTTGTTTTGCCTTGGTCCCTCACTGAATTTTGCCGTCTTTCCAGTCCAGGGCCACAGCTTCAGCTGTCATGCAGAGTCTGCAAGAACAGAAAAGGCCCTTCTCTCTATCTGACTGCTAAAGAATTCTCCCTGTAAGGTCTCTGTACCTCCTCAGACATAAAGCCACCAGAAGTGGTGTCCTGCACACTGATCATGTACACTATGGTACAAGAACTTTTGTTGGCTCCATTGCCAAGATGATATTAGATAGATAGATAGATAGATAGATAGATAGATAGATAGATAGATAGATAGATAGATAGATAGATAGATAGATAGATAGATAGATAGATGACCAAAACATTATTTTTCTTATCTCCATGCAATAGTGTGCATCAGGTCTACCAGATCAGAAACCTAAGCAGAACAATTCCTTGAAGCCAGATCTCTACTGGGTTTACATGGGAGTTCTAGAAGCATAAGATACTCAAGTATCCACCACAGAACAGTTCTGGGCTTGTGTGGTGTAGAACTGTAGTGCCCAAAGCCCTTTTAAAACAACCAAGAAGGCATCATGTATCATTACTTTTTTTTCCCCACGTGGTATCCAGTAGATGAACAGAGGAATTTTCTACTGCATGTTTGGATGTAGACACCTAATGTTACCCAAGATGTGCTTTAGGTTTTAATGAATCCAGATGCATTCTGCTGAAGAAAATAAGCATTTTCCAGGGATGAATTGGCTTTTTCAGTATTTCATAAATTTGGATGACAAAGTGCATTGCATGTTTAGCCATTACAGTTTAGAGGGTCCCTATTGAATAGTACATTTTACAAAACACTATCTTAGCTATCTTACCTTTCCATTGCAATTCCATACATACCAATCAGAAAATAGTCTTTCTCACTGTCTCTGTTCTCTGTCTGAATTTTACTAATATGTTGACAAGCAGCTTTAAATTACTGGGATTTATAACATAAAATAGAAATACTAACTACCCCTAAGCAAAGAATAAACATGTGACTAGTGGGCAGGATGTGTGCCCAGGGTAATAGCATTTTTTTCCCAATCTTACCATTGAACAGTGTGTGCCTCTAGGAAAGTCACCTAATCTGTATTTTAAAATTAGAGACAATCCTAAGATACACACATACTGTAAAACCAGTGTTTAACAAGAGACTGGTGGACTCTCACCAATAAAAATATTACACTAGACTGCAGTAATTCTTTCTTAAGATCTTGTCTATATAAAAAATCCTCTGAAAAAGAAACCTGAATGGATGAAACTTCTTAAAACCTGAGGACATTTATTCAAAGTGAAGAGCTTTGCATGATTTTATCAAAATGACAAAATAAAATACATATGTGTTCATTCTGAATGTCCATACAAGGGCTGAATTAAATTTAAATAATTCATTTCAAATGTGAATTGAGATTTATTCCCCTGCAGAAAAATAAAAAACTGTTTCTGTGGGCCACAGAAAATTCTCAGCACCAGATCCCATTATACTAGCAGCCAAATTCAAATTTTAATTCTTCCTATTCACTCAGGAGACCGAATACACTTGAAGAATTTCAGAGCTTAGGCTTTTGACTTTGTAGGGATTATTATAGCTTGGTGGCATCACTCCCCAAATAAACTGTGCAGGAAGCAAAGTTTTGAAAGAGTATCTGATTACTAAGGCAATTTGAAATGGATGTAGCTACGTAACTGGCTGCCTAGACAACTAGTCCTAATAGATTAGTATGTTCTATGTGAAAATCAGAAAGAGAAAATAGCAACGTTTTTACTCTGTTATTTTCCTTACTTGATGAATGCCAGGTTAACAACAGACTATTGTCAGAGGTTCTCAGCAAAAGGATAAGAGGCAACAGCTGTAGTTGCAGGAAGGGAAATTCTGAACAGATATAAAACTATGAAAAATCATGGAGAAAGTAGTTAATGGCACAGAGAGGTTGTGGAACGTCTGTCTTGGTGATATACAGAATGCAGCTGAAACTTTGAAGTTTTAGCTTTGCCTTGAGCAAGTGGCTGGGCAAGATGACCTCCAAAGCTCCCTCCCAGCCTGAACCCTTCCTATGCTTGTCAGCTCAGAAAAGCCTTAATAGAGAACTGGAGAAACTTCATTAAAGATTGAACATATCAACCTTAGAAAAAGTTTCTTTCAGATAAAACTTCTTGCCTAAACTTTTTTACTCTCACTTCTCTTCCAGGGAAATTCATCAGTCCTCTACTTAACTTTGGATGTGCTGGAAACAGAATGCTCCGTCTTATCCAGGAAACACTGGGAGTCCTGTGAATACAGTGACACCTATCCCATGGCAAGTACCCACAACAAGTTATACACCAATAATGTATTAACTTGATCTTTATCTGAACTGCTCAGAAACTTGTGTCACAAATCTCTGAGTGAAGACTAGGCTTTAATATGGCTTATTCTAAAATAAAATCTATTTAATTCTAGTGTTGTTAAACTAAAGCTAAAGGCTTGGAAAAGGGTTGGCTCTTCAAGTAAGTGTAGCTTTATTTAACTAGTCATCTCAAAGGAACTATACTCCACATTCCACTGCTTGTAGCACAACTTCTGTTTTATGGTTAATTTGCTGACAAATAAAGGGCACTAGAAATTGTTTTTAAAGCATGTACTTAGTACATGAGCCAGAAATACCAGCCATGTGTTTTGTCAGTGTTCTATCATGGCATTTGTAGTATGAAAACGTGAAATATCGGTAGTGTCAGTACACAAATGATATACAAGATATACAGTAATATTTCCCCTTTGTTTTTGCAGTCCAGTGATGCAGTCTGGGATGAGAACTCCCAGTCCAGAACTTTATTTAATTAGGAGAGTTGTGATACCACAAGAAAGGACAAAGCAGGAAGGCCATGAAGAGAGAAGGCATTTGCTCTTTTTTTTAAGATGGGAAAAAGGAATGGAAGGAAAGGTCCATCCACTTTTTGATAAAGATTTATGTACCTGTCATCCTAACTTCCCCTGCTGGCCAGTATTATCTTACTGTAAGTAAGTGTTAGGATGGCTGAGAAGGCTGGTTCAGGTTTACATTGTCTACTCAGTCATGCACTCTGAGAATTAAAATAAAGGCTCTTGTAAAGGGAGATCCCATTTTATCTGAAGACAAATTTTGAGTGGTACCAGATCAAACATTCCATTAATGACTGCACCTGTTATTCTTGGAGGTACTGCACATTAAAAGGAGGTATAATTTCTATGATCACCTACATCTGATTAAATCCAGTGAAAATAACATCATAATCATGTATTCTTTTTTCCTCTCAGGACTTTGGGCAATGTA
Source organism: Formicarius rufipectus (assembly GCA_013399695.1). Lineage (NCBI taxonomy): Eukaryota > Metazoa > Chordata > Aves > Passeriformes > Formicariidae > Formicarius > Formicarius rufipectus. Next base: position 4,696,216 of record VXAU01004203.1, on the reverse strand, counting down.
AGATTATCACATATACAAACCATCTGCTGAAGCAACCTCAACTATATGGATTTAATTGTACATTAAGTCCAGGTAAAAACCACTGTTGTAAGCCAATGCATACCTCAAACAGCCCCTAGGACAAAAGCCTGACCACTACTAGTGTACGGTAACCGTAACAGATTCATTCATCTGCTTGCAATTCGTATTTTAGATAATTCAAATGGAATGTTAAGAATGAGTAATAGAATTAAGGCTACCCTAGTCTTCTAAACCAGACTATATTGATGTCAGATGATATCACCATTCCAGTCCACCAAAACATGATAATGAATATCAGAACAAATGTAAACTTTGAAAGAATGCTCATCTGGGGTGGTAAGATTCTAAGGTGGAGCTAAAAGATTTATTAAAATGTTAATTTTCATGAGTTTGGGGTTTTTTCCTGTTACATGACAAACCCATATTTGTGAAGTGAGGGACAGGTATTTCACTGCCAAAGAAACACTGCATTTCAGTTTCTCATTGAGTTCATATTAAAGGCACAGGCACACTCCCAAGAGTATCAATATCCACTCCAATATTAGTAAATTTTCTGGGTTTACAGTTCCAGCTGATTTATTAGAGTGCAAAGATTGTCCTGTGAAAACTGAAGTCTTAGAAGTCATGGACCAACATAAAGATATTGCTACAAAGGCCCTGAAGAAATTCAAGACTGAGGGTAACCACACAAACTACTTCGCTGTGGACAAAGTTGAAAGGGTTTTAAAGATGGTAAGTGGCATTTTGTCCTAGAATTACTTATAAATGACAACATTTTATGAGCAGCTCCAAAACCATGGGACCAGAAGTCAAATCCTTCTAGCAACAGACCTCCCAGCATAAATCATTTGCTTAAAATTTAAGGGCCAGCTTCTGCAAAGGCTTGTTATTTAATTTAGGCATGTGAAAGTAAGAGGATTTCTCATCAGCTAAAAACAATGGCAGCATGATGGCATTCAAAATTCAAAATTCAAAGCCTTCTTTGTGTGCCTATTTTAATTTTGAATGCCTATTTACCTATCTTATCCTAACACACGAGTTTATTTACTACTGATCAGAGTTCAAGATAGACAGTTGTGTATCATCATAGCCACACATTTTGTCAAGTGAAGACTGATAATTTTTTACTCTTAGAATATTTAGTACATGGGTACGACACACAGTGGAAAGTCAAAAGTCATTTTGACTCTTTGCTGCAGAGCAAAGCAGCACTCTGAGAACTCTGAAGGATGGGAGATAAATTTATATTTGTTCTGTAGCTCTTGAAGAACTTCTGGCTCTGGTGAGTAACTCCATATTTGAGTGATGTTGACATGCAGACATATTTTTTTAGTGATTTGAAGTATAATCCCCACATCAACAAAAATTTTTGTTGGTAGATACTGGAGACAGCACAGGATCATTCTGCTAACATGTGTCAGCTCAGGACACCTCTGTAGTGAAGTCCCATGGCCCCTACCATAATACATGTCGATCTTGGAAACTGCCTGAACTACAGCATGCCAACCCCACCTCCCTGCAGCTTTTAATATTGCTCAGAAACCCGACAGTGTTCCACACTGTAGCCCCATGTAGGACATACCCCTACTCCCATTTAGCAAGGGGCCATTTACAGATTGCCTGGATTCATGTATTATCCCCAAACACTTTGTCTTCAGCTACACTGACACTTTAGATTGTACCACTGGATTTTAACAGACTGCATAACACTCAGAAACTAATCATTACAATGAAAAACTATACCATACAGTATGTGCATCCACTTTTAGCCAGTTTAGTTAAACTAGTGAAACTCATGTTCACACATGCTATGGACACCTTCAACACAGACTTGAAATAAAATACTGCTACAGTTGGAAATTAAAATGAAACACCTCTTATGGATTTTAATAGGATCACAAAGGCCTTCCCCCGTATTTGTAGGGAGTAATACCTTCTCTATGAACAATACTCCTGCTATGAAAGAAAGCAATAATCTCACAGGTAACTGGCAGAATTTCACCCCAAATTAACATCAGCACTGTAATACTCTGCACTCCCATCACTGGAAAGGGTGGTTGCCATCCAGTAGATCTGTTTTCACAGAAGCAGCAGTTCAGTTTCAGGAGGACTCTAAGGACATACTGCCTAAAAACAAAGGCTGTAAAGTAACAGGTTTCATAACACACACATATGAGACAAAGAATTAAAGCAAGCATTCCTGGAACTTGTAAGGGTGTGAGGCGAGTAAGGTATATATTCTCCAACCTGTTTTCCTCACTGAATATATGTATATATATGAACATTTGAACAGGACAGGTAAGAAAGGCATGAAGTACACAGGATTTTGACAACAAGATGAAGTATGGTTGCTTTGAAAACTACAGGACTTTAAATACATCCAGTTAGCACTTGTGTGACTTCTTGGTTTCAGACTGCGTCCCGTGAAGGTCACATTTTAGGATTCTCTATCAAAGAGACCAACTGTTCCACATCCATGCAGCAAGAAGATCAAGCACTGGAATGTGATTTTCTCCATGACTGGAACGCTGTAAGTAAAGGCTTACAATAAGAACTGATACAATGGGTGGTACCAGGAGGATTTTAGCAATATATTTCCAAGTGTTTCTTCCAAGCACGCACCCAAACTCAAAATTAAAAATCCAGTATGGCCAAGCCTGGATCTTGATTTTACAGCTGCTCCTTATTATTTTATAAGGACACAGTTTGAACTCTCAAATCAAAATGTACCTGGAGTCTGGCATATTAGAGGCCTGGAGCTTTTTGGGTTTTATCTGGTTTTTGAATTCAAATTGTGGCCAATCCTAGCAAATCATTCAGGCTATATTCATAAAAACTTTTTCTCTGAGTCAAAGATCCTGAAAAAAATACCAATGTCATCCCAGTATGCTCAGGGTTACTTTTATCTCCTCTGTTGCAGAGGAATGGAGAGTGGAATAATTCAAGCTTGTCTGCAGATAACTATCAAAGTATTGTCCTCACCCTACTTTCCCATTACCATAATAGTCTACACCAAGGAAACAGCTGCGAAAGGTCTCATAATTTCAGAATAAATTATTTCCCTGAAGTTAAACTGAAGGAATGAAATAAAAACATGGAAAAAAAAAACCAAAAAAACCCAAGAAAAACTTCTGTTTTATTTACATCCATCTTCTTCTCTGGCTTTTTATACCCCAGAAGACTAGAAAAGGTTGTGAATTAACTGATAGCAGTCACAAGTTCACTACAATGAAGCACAAATGAGATGGCTACAGAGGGTTTGAATTCTCAGTGCTGCCGCTGCTGCAGTGTGTGTAAAATGCTAGTAAAATTCGTTACCAGTGACCATAACAAGCTAGTAATGGTCCAAACATTAGTCAAGATGAAGCATCCACTACAGACAGCATAGGCAGAGTCTCTCACACGAGTTTTGTGCTCCTTCACATGAGCAATTCCACCCCCTACAATGGGAAGCAAGAGAAAGTCACAGCAAACAGGATGCTAAGGGAAGTAATGCTAAAAAATTACAAATAATTATTTTTTAAGAAAAGGAAGAAAGCACTCCCTTGAGCTTTGTCTGAAACAGCACAGCTACACAGTGACAGGTTTTGAGAACTTTGAGCAAAATTTCAGGATAACCCAATCTGAACATCTGTTTGACAAGATGTACATGGTGAAAAGGTCTTCACAGTAAAGAACCCTTAAAAATGGCACATATTTTAATCATTATTAATTGCTGATGAGCACTGGTCAGAAAGCTCAGGAAGTAGCTAAGCTATGTGAACACACTCAGGTGTCAAAGGAACCAGCCTCACTAGTAAAATGTTGCACTTTCATTTCAGTAGCTTCTATTAGCTCCAGCACGAGAATCCAGATGTGCATTGTAGCTCTTTTTTCTTTCCTTTTGTTTAGCGCATGGGATTCTGCAAGGCAAGAGTTATCAGTGATGCAGATGAACCTGATGGAACGGATATAAGCTGTGAAATTTACCATCCCTGGGTACGTACTCACTTATGGACACATCTCTGGCCATACCCTCATGCAGGTTACAGCAATCTCATTTAGTCCAGACTGGCAGATGATTGTAATAGTTGTTTATGCCAATTTATTATTGGCTGGGTGTGATGCAGCATGATGGGACAGACTGACCTCCAAGGTCAATTGGAATATGAATCAGAATTGAGCTGTCACTAATACTTCGTCCATCTCTTCTCTCAGTTCAATCACTTGACTTAGTTTAAGTGAGTAGAGATTGGCAAACAAGTTCAAATAATTTTACAAAGCAAGAGGAAGGGAGACGATCTTTATCGTATTTGGTATTCTGGATTATATTACAGTAACTACAAATGTTTCTCAGCTGGTTATATAATTTTGATATGGTGTAGTATTTCTGCAAGATTGTTGGTAATTTAGCATTTTTTTCATCTACTTCTCTTATATCTTGAAAAAAAATTGCAATTTTTTTCCTTAACAATCATCAGAGCTATAAATGCAGATCTACTAACTCCCAGCTCTCTCTTTCTCATAATTTTCTTCTGTCTTATCAACACCTGACTTAATACGTCCTCCCCTGGTGTTTTTATAAACAGCAGCATGGCTATGGGCGAAGATGCAAATGTGGAAGACCACACAGACATCCCCATTTTCATCATCACTTTGGTCACAGACATTGTCATGGGCATCATCACAGACATGAATGTCCACCCTCTTCTCAACCCAGACCTGAAGACCCTGAGCATAACCACAACTTCAGCAAGGAATATCAAGACAGCCATGAAGGACCTGCTCCTTCTCCTCCCCCTTCTCCCCATGATGAACCAGACTACCACCATCCTCCTCACCACCATGGACCACACTGTCCTCCTCCCACTCCTCATGGACCACATCACCACCATCCTCCTCACCACCACGGACCACACTGTCCTCCTCCCCCTCCTCCCCCTTCTCATGGACCACATCACCACCATGGACCACACTGTCCTCCTCCCCCTCCTCCCACTCCTCATGGACCACATCACCACCATGGACCACACTGTCCTCCTCCCCCTCCTCCCGGACCACATCACCACCATCCTCCTCACCACCATGGACCACACTGTCCTCCTTCTCCTCCTCATGGACCACATCACCCTTCCCCTCCTGAACAGCCTCCTCATCACCATTACAGACATCACTGCAACAAGACAAGCATGTCAGGAAAGTATTTTCCATGTCATGTGACAGGAACTATCTATCGCATTCCAGTTCTAAATCAGCAGGATTCTCTCACACCTCCCAGTGCAAACTTTCCTGAGCTATCTCAATTCAACCCTCCCTCTTTCAGCACTGGTGAAGATATTTCCTTCACTGACTCAAGACTAAAGGAGATGCCAGAAGTTCCAGGTTTTCCAGATCATCCTACACAATCGAAATCATGCCCAGGAAACCCCAAACTTGTTCTTCCAAAAATTTTGCCTTTATTTCCACAGAGCTCCATGGCAGAAAATTCCCCTATATGACCTCAGAGAAAGATGTTTCCTGGCTTGAGAGGTGCAGGGCCAATGACAATTCTTTTGTGAATGAAAACAGCACATGGTTAGGGGGAAAAGCATTCAGTTTCTAGAGAGGAGAAGCACTGAAAAATAATCATTAAGTATTCTAACCTGTTTCTTCATCCTGGTTATCTCAGGCTCCACTGTGATTGAAAGGCTCAAAATTCTAAGCCCCTCAAATACTGTGAGTGGGTAACAATCTGCCCAGCAAACAATGCTCCTTCAGTTCTGACAAAAAGGAAAACTCCCTAATAGTGAAAACTACTATCTAAAAATCTTTAATTTTCTCATAATTGTAACTTCTGAGAGGAATCTGACCTCAAGGAAATTTGACCGCTTTCCATAAAAAGTGATCCATGGCACTACACTCATGCTTTATACAGATTTAAAGAAAATAAAAATATGCAAGCATTTTTTTCTTGACACAGTTGCCTATGTTTTGTCTTTTTTTTTTTTTTGTTGCTATAGATTTTAACTATTAATATTAAACTAATAAATTATATTAAATTATTAAGCTATTTAAACATCCATGAGGCAAACTCTAGCAAAAATTGACTAGTGGTGTTTGGGTCACCACCTTTACCTAAAAAAGGTCTGAGAACAGTTAATGACTTGCAGTCTCACACTGCAGGGTGGCCCACACAGGTGCGTCCATGGCTACAGCTGTTGGTGGTGATACCCAGAAATACTGCAGTCAAGGACAGCCCTTTTCAAATGGTTCATAATTGCTCTCAGGGGAAGAAAAGAGCAGGTGCATGTAATAACTCTTTCATGTAAATGTTTTCTTTATTGCTGAACCTTTCTCAATGGAAACAGAGGGGGAAGGAACAGGAAGTAAGAATAGTGATGCCTCTTTTTACTTCAGCTCCCATCAAGGTTGAATTCATTCAGACAGCTCTGGAACATCAGTGAGCTGGTTCAGAATAGCTATCTCATAAGCAAAAACATGGGATTAATCTCTAAAAATTAGTAATTTCATCCTCAAAATAGCCTTTTAATGGTATAAAGTGAAATACAGTGTGAGGACTACACTGAAGAAAAAGAAACAAAATGGGGATCCAGTGTAACTGAGTGAAGCTTGACTGATTTTTAAAAGTTCATTAACAGGTATAAACAACTTTATTTCTGGCATAGTTTACCCAGTCTCAAAAGTTCATTTTCTTTAATGAAAGCTTGTAGCAAGTGTAGTGGGTTGACCCTAGCTGGGTGCTTGGTACTCATCAAGACTGCTCTATCACTCCTCTCCTCAGTCAGACAGGGGACAGAAAATGTAATAGGAGGCTCATGGGTCAAGGTAAGAACAGAGGGAGATCACTCATCAAATACCACCATGGGCAAAAGACTCTGGATTTGGGGAAATTGGCTTAATTTATTACACGTCAAACCAGAGTAAGATAATGAGAAATAAAGTAAAATCTTTAAAAACACCTTTCCCCCACCCCTGCCTTTTTCCCAGGCTAAACTTTAGTCCTGATTTTCTCTACCTCCTCTCCTCAAGCCATGCGGTGTGATGGGAACGGGAGTCACAGTCAGCCCACCACATGTTGCTTCTGATGCTCTTTCTTCCTCAGGAAGTGGTCTCCTTACACTCTTCCCTCACCCCATCCTAGGATCCCTCCCGTTGGAGACAGTCCTCCATGAACTGCTCCAGTGTGGGTCTCCTGTGGGGTCATAAGTCCTGCCAGCAAACCTGCTCCAGCACAGGCTTCCCACAGGATCACAGCCTCTATGGGGAGTCCACCTACTCTGGTGTGGGGTCCTCCACAAGCTGCAGGTGGATCCCTGCTCCACCACTAACCTCTGTGAGCTGCAGTTGGGGCAGCCTGTCTTACCATGGTCTGCACCATAGGCTACAGGGAAATCTCTGCTCCAGCACCTGCAGCACCTCCTCTCACTCCACTGATGGTGGTGTTTCTCACGTATTCTCACTCCTTTCTCTGCTGTTATTCTTCCCCAGTTCATTTTCCCCCCTTCTCCACTATGTTATCCCAGAGGCACTACCACAACTGCTGATGGGCTCAGTCTTGGCCAGAACTGGATTAATTCTGGAGCCAGCTGTCACTGGCTCTGCCAGACATAGGAGAAGCTTCCAGCAGCTTCTCACAGAAGCCACCCCAGTAGCCTCCTGCTACCAAAACTTTGCCATGCAAATCCAAAGAAAGCTATTTGGTGCCAAACACTGAAGACAAGCACCAGATATTCTCAGCCAGCTCTAATCCTGGCTCTGCCAGACACAGGGAACATTGTTTAATCCTTTGTTCTTGGGCATCACATCTCTGTAATGGTAACAAAGTACTATGAAGACTGACTAATGCACCGTCCAAAGGCAGTCGCCACATGACAGCAGAGATGGACATTTCAAATAGTACTGTGAAGGATAAGGTTTATCAAGTGTTATTGAAGAGTTACGTGACATTCCACCACATGCATCTGTCCAAAGACTTTTCAAACATGTTCTGAGAGCTATAGTTCTTGGAACTATTGCAGTCTGAACACTAAACAGATCTATAAAATTTGTGAGGTTGTTGTCAAGAACTTCCTTCCCATTGTGGCCTTCTTGGGTGTTTTATTTAAGCCTTGTAAAATTCATTATCAGTAGAAGCTCAGGTGTTAAAAAGTCAGAAAGCTGCATTCTTTCTCTTTTGCTCAAGAGCTGTCCTGCTTGGTCTAAACCTGACCCCAGCTGCAGCCATTTATCCTGTTATCTTGATGGCAGGTGGATAACCTTACTGTCATTCTGGTGACCACACAAAGTTTATTTAGATAAACTCAGAAGTTTATTTGCACTATAAACAGGCTATGATGAGAACCAACCAACCCCAGCAATCCACTCATTCTGTTTACTTAGCTATTGGTCCTGAAAAACAGAGGAGGTGACTAAAACCCTGCAAGGCATTCCTCTTCCATTTGGTTGTTAAAGAGCCTTCTAATTAGGGGGCTTTTTCATCCAGTTATGAAACCTTTAATTGTACTAGCACTCTGCTGTAGTTTTTTCTGTAGCAGAGCCACCTCTCTTCCATCTGAATTGTCGGACTGTGATGACCCTGATGTCTTTAGAGCTGTTGACACTGCACTGAAGAAATACAATGAAGACAGAGCAACGGGTAATCAATTTGCTCTATACGTGGTGGTGGAAGCCAAGAGAACTGTAAGTAGACTTTGCAAAA
>VXAU01004203.1:4654491-4687494 GCA_013399695.1 Formicarius rufipectus | reverse complement strand
AAAAAAAAAAAAAAGGCTGGAATGTTTATCTCCATCTCATTCATAAGGGGGCATGCATGACAGTACAGTGTCTTCCAAAAACGTTTTAAAACATCGAAGTGACTTGCACAGTAAGATACTTGTTCCCATGACAAACAGGGATGTATATTATACTCTTATCAACAGAACTATGTGTGCTGGTGAATTGCTTACTGTTACAAGGACTAAAGAATAGAAAATTTCTATCACTAGTACAATTTGTCTTACTAATCCACTCTGGTTTTTCCTTTCTTTGTTGGGAATTCTACCCCTTTCCATCATTAGCAAGGTTTTCAGATCAATGGCAAAACCCACTTACTAAAAGCATTATTATAATCTTGACTTGGCAAGAGCTGGTGTCACACACAAAAAAGAATGTCCTGGTAAATTTTGTCAATACTCTGAATTGTTTGTGAATATTATTTGATTGACACCTGTCCTAAGTCAAAGATCTAACTAACAGCACTAGGTGGTATTTTAGTCAAACAGGTTGACAGCTAAAATTACACATGAAAAAAAAAAAAAAAGTAACATGATCCTTTGCCTAACAAAAGAGTATTTACCTCTGAGAGGCATACAAAGATGGTATTACCATAATAATGACAAGCATTACTTTACTTGAAAATAGCATTTTTTGATACTGGATTGGATTTTCAGACATAAACCATAAGAAATTCAGTGTCAGAGAGAATATTTTATAGCCAAAAATCACAAGATGCTCTTAACCAGATAGAAATTGATCTCAGAAAGGGGACGTGCATTGCTAAATGCCTTACAGTAAACTACCCACATGTCCTGGCACCTGCCCTCTCATGTTTCTGTTTACACACTGGGGAGACTTTAGCATGTGGAGACAAAAACTAAAATCAGAAAACCCTTTATAAAACTAATATTGAACAAATGAATAGTCTCACTGTTTTCACTGAACTACATACATCCTTAACAACAGCCAAATGCAAACATCTCTGTATCAGAGCTTTAATCCCACCTTCTTTTTGCTGATGTTTCCAAAGAAGAGATACATTGTGATATTTTGTCTTGAACAAAGTTCTATTTTTAAGAATACAGATTTATTGCAAATATTATTCATCTTTCTTTCCCTAGATATCCATCTTTCCTTTTCTTAAAAGATCTGAAGTAGAAATCAACTATTACTTTGAATTACTGATCTGATTATTATGATAAATAAAAAACAGAGTACAGGAATCTGCAATTGAAATTTCCTCTTCTTTGAGATTCTTTTTCTAAAAAGAGTATAGATTTTTCTCCTTGCTAGTCTCACAATGTTGAATGTATTAATTAAATAGCTGGTTATTGCGTATTCATGTACATTCATTATTGATAGGGTAATAAAACATAAAAGCTGACTAGTGAAAGACTAAACCTGCCCCAGTTAGACATAGCTGTTCGCAATAATAATGAAATAAACCAATAGCAAATCACAAACAGAACCAATGTCTTATGCATTTTGTTTACTCACTGAGCTGATTTATTGCAGATTTAGAACACTGTAACAGAGAACAGAATTTGGCTCTTTTTAAGTCCCAGATAACATAATCTGATGCAGCTCCATAAATGTCAATTTCTTCCTGCTGAGGATTAAGTCTATTATATTTTTAGAGCCCTTTTTATCCTCTCTTACAACCTGCAGCCATTATATCAGGTACTTGTACACTTCTTCATGGCTGTAGCAATACCTAACAGGAATTGAGAGAAAGCAGAATATAATTCTGTGTCTGTATCAGTGTAAATCCAGTATATGCCACCCACACCAGCTCAGCATCACTTTCTTGGTACCACTAAGGCAAGAATTATCTTTTAATTCTCCTAGCAGAGACAGAGAATAAAAGATGATTACTGGAGAATAACCAGTGCCAAAGTACAGCCACTGCCTGCTTGTATGTGAAAAGTCACATTGGCAGAGCATTTTTAGTGGCTGTAAGAGATTAGTAACTTCTGACAATATCTTCTCTAAAGGATGAAACACAGACCTCGGTGAGTCACTATCACCTGCAGGCATGGACTCACTGCTTGGTTTATGGCAAGGAGAAGATGCCCACTACTGATTTACCAATTTCTGAAATACTTCCACTGGCCAGGCGAAATTTTGCTTAATACTTTTTATTTCATCTCATGGGACTTCTGAGGCTGCTCTCCACTGCAGCTCAGCCTTCAATGCCTACAGAAAACCGCAGGCACTGCCAAAGGCTGTGTGCAGAGAAGTGCCCTCCTCGCCCCTTTCCCGCAGGTAGGGCAGAGCTGGAGTTTCCTGGCACCACGGGGGAAAGGCTGTCCGGGCACTGCCAGGCTGCCTGAGGGCTGCTGGCTGCTGTGCCTGGGTTGCCAGTGGAGCTGTACAGAAGGACAGCAGAAAGATCTGGGAGGAGGCCAAGAGTGAGAGCAAGGGAGTCAGACAGGAGCACAGTCCAAGCTGGTGATTATGCTAACTATCCAAACAGCCACCCAAACTGGCTTTTTAGGGAGTTTATTTGAATGAGAGTATAAGACCTAACCACTTCTTCGTGGTTCTAAAACCCCTTGGTACTACAAGTTAAAAAGAAGGTAGTTGAGCATATTGTATCTATTATATCAACATATTGTCATTGTGGGTAAGGGCTAAGTAATATGATTAGCTAAGTTAATATTTGAACTACCACGATCTGGCAGACCAGCAGCCAAAATGAAGCCATCCTATAAAATACAAGGTAACCAAAGAATAGTATTTCCTTTTCAGATCTCTTATCTTTTCATTTGATTTATTGCTATGCAAATGATGACATGTATATTGTTTTAATCCAGGCAGGACCTGATGCACAATTCTATGTGAAATATCGAATATTTGAAACCTCTTGTGCCGTTGAGGAGAACAAATCCTGGCAACATTGTAATTACAAACCATCTGCAGAGGCTGTAAGTATCTGTCCTTTTTACAAGTTCTCTGTTCAGAAACATCAGTACAATGACCAGGACTATAACTGCCTGGGGAAAAATACAGTAGAAAAATTAACTTTTTTAGCTGTGGTGCTTTTGAGAGCTTATATGGCTTAAGTACAGTACAGAAATGTTTACAATTCTAAAGTTAATCATTATAATCATGATTTTTCCCTTACAATCCTGAATATATGCAGAAAGGAACATTTCAGTGCTTCAATACGAAGGTTGACAATAAACCCAACATAAAATATGTGAACACAATAGAGTGCAAGGGCTGTAAAACTTTCTGCTAATTATGTATAATGGAAACTTACACAACAAAATGCTGACATGGAAGTCACATGGAAGGCAGAAAACTTGGCAAAGGGCTTTAAGCCATGCAAAACAGGTCTGGGTCACGCTACCACAGAGCACCCAGAGTAGGTACAACAGGGCTGCACACACTGCAGGAACACTGCACGTTCCCTGTGGAAGGCACTGTTACTTCACATAGTACACAGGATGATGATATAATTGGAATCTATATGAAATGTCATGGTCACTGCTGTATATCTTGTACTAGCGAAGAGGAAACTGGGTAAATAGACAGTCTTTATTCAACAGTTCCATTATTCTGACTGTAAATTCCTTAGTTAATCAATATACATCACACAAATACAAACCAGTCTTTCAAGTTATCTGCCCAGTTCATCCCCTACTTTCCCCACAATCAACAAAACCGGTCCTTTTCCAGTAATATAACAGCAAATTAGACATTATTACAAACTCAGTTTGCAACTGCCAGCTGTGTTCAACAACTAGAGGAATAGCAGTCTTTTTCCTCAGCAAATTTAAGATAATTGTTGCCATATGTTTTTGCAGAAAACAGGAGAATGCATAGCTCGAATTCACATCAATGATGCTGAAAAAACAAGTAATGTTTCGCAAGACTGCAAAATTTCCTCAGGTATGTAAATATTTGGGACCCCTCTCAACAAATACACTGACAAATAAGAATGGAATAAATATAATACTGAGAGTTTCAGGAAATTTTAAAGGTAGAAGCCCCTTATCATTCTATTAGACATTTATAATTACTCTTCCATAAGCAACTACATTTTAAGGATAAAATTTCATGTCACTGTTATATAGACTAAGTCAGTAAAGCACAGGCAATTTCTGCCCAGGGTAATAAAAACAACCACATGTGTGTGCAGTAAGTTTCTCCAAGCACAGAAATGATACCAAGTTAAAATGAATTTGCTTAAGACCAGTAACTTAAGAAACTAGATACAACTTGTCACACTCCAACTTTCTGTCCTTACTTGTTTACATTTAAAATTGTGACAGGGATTATTAGAAAAAAAACTTCATACAACAAAATTTCACCTTAACTTTCTCTATACAAAAAATGAGTAAATTATTTCTGTTAAAGATTACCAAAACAAATATTTACCCCAACCAAGAAAAGAAAAAAAATTAATTTACAAAATAAAAATATAGCAGTGATGTCATTATATGAGACTGTGGTATCTTTTAGACCTTTAAAGTAAAAAGCACTATATTTCTCACCCATAGGATATTCATATATGACTATATATGTACATAGTAATTTTCTTTATTAAAAGGAGATCACACTGTTTACAGCTTTGCGACTGAGCTCTCTATTCCCAGTGTTCTGAATGACCTACTCAAACTAGCTTTAAAACATCCACCAAGCTATTAACTACAGAAATACTTATGATGATTTTTGAGATATTTGGCAATTTATAGTTGTTTTTTCTTCCTGGCTATCCTGTGTAAATCCAAAAATGGCTTTACCTACAGACAGCGTCCGTCTAGGAACTGCAGCACACAACCATGATCTGCCACATTCGTAGGGCAATGGTGACATCTAGTTGCCAATTAAAGAATGCACGGGAAACTTGCATTTGACTCTTTGCTTAGAAAGTAAAAAAATCCCCAACCAACCAACCAAAAAAAAACCAAAAAACAAACCAAAAATTAATCAAGTATTCAGCCTAAGAAGCTCATCTCTTCTTAGCAACTTACAGCAACTCTGAAAGAAGAACACATACTTGTTCAGCATTTTGCTCATGAAAGTGCCGAGACCACCATTGGTCTAGAACTGGGTGTGCTGTAGGTTTATTATCTACTTTGTTACTACTTACTGAAAACATGGTCACACTTTCTGTAATATGTATTATATTTGTCATTACTGAGTCAAAAGATGCTGGAAATACTAAGGGCCAGGGTTTGTTGACATACCCCTTGAAGAGTTAAGACTAAATACTACTACTTGCACTGAGATATTCCAAATGTAGAGAGGAGGCAAACCAGATCCAAAGGATTCAAACAAAAAGATTAAAACAACAAACCCTGGCAGGTGAGGAATTTCTCCACCCTATTGGGTACTACACTGCTCAGCCTGTTTGGTGGAACAGTTTCATCTGATACTGGACTGGTTTCCTGGCTCGTGCAAGCTGGCATAACTCCATTAAAGCCAGTTAACGCCAGCTGAAGATCAGGCACACAAATTTTACTTCAATTCCACAGAGGCCATATATTGTTCCACTTTCATTCTCAAGCTCACTGAATCATGAAATTAATTATGTACTGAACTATAAAATTAATTTATGAAAATCCAATCCATGATTACTAGAAAGGAGAGTTAATAGGATTAGTAGTAGGAAACAGGAGTTTGAGCATCCCTGTCAAGCTTGTGTACCCACAGTCAATCCAGCTGGTTAAACCCAAAGGTAACACCAAGTGAAAATTGGCAGCCACAGTGACTAGCAGGGCCAGTAGAATAGTCCAGCTGCAGTCCTGAGTCAGAACAGTTCACATGAGTGAGCCAAAAAACTCCCGCTGAAGTCCCCAAACACTGTGAGGTCAAAAAGCAGCTGCCACTGGGGGTGAGCCTTGAAGAATGTGAAGAACATCCCCTTCAAATTGTAGCCTCCACTGGCTCTTCCCTGACTGAATGGGTAATGACCCTTTCTTAATGGTGTCAGACCTACATGCAAGGTATTTTTAAGATTCACTAATTGCTTGAATGGAGTTTACTGCTGGAACAGTATCTGGATCCTAATGCCACGGATGGCTCCTACCACCACAAACCAGAGCATTTTTCTAAACACAGTGCATATCTTTTCAGGCCTTGAAATTAGAATGTGGGTTTGCTCATCACACCAGTTAAAGGCAGGAAAGGTTCTTGTTCATTCCCAAGTAGGAAAAATTCAATCCCACGGCTGTTTTACATGAAGCCCTATGTTTTTTGGTTTGTTTCTTTTCCAGATGTGTCAAAGATAAGAGTTACTCAGGCTCCATGTCTTGGATGCTTTCATCCTCTATCAACTGATAGTTCACAAGTGACAGAAATTTTGAAAAGAGCCATTCAGAAGTTTAACCAACACAGTACTGAGCCTGCCCTTTTTAAGCTTGTGGAAATAAAAGAAGCTAGAAGACAGGTTTGTGCATTACTTTTCTCTAAATTTTATATATAAAAAAGGCATCCCAAAGCAGGACCTTGTTTGTTTTGTGTACTTTTGGGATATTAAGGCGGCTTATATTTCATAATAGAGCATACAAAATGCACATAAAGTGTAGACTCTTTAAATAATTATCTTCATTTATAAGGAATCATTAACAGTAACCTACTGGATTTTCAGATATCAACTGATAGTTGATATCTGTGTTTTTTTCTTTATCTGCAGTTGCATGTAAGTAGTGTTTAGCACCAGTTTATTTGCATTCAGTGCTGACACGTGCATCTTGTGGCATCTCAGATGCTCCCGGGTACTTCACTTGGCCTCTCTGAGGCTCCAGGAGGAGTTGTCTCCTAGGATCTGTGCCAAAGCTGCCAGCTTGCACAGATGTCTCACATACTCTACAGCCTCTCAAACAGCAGCAGGCATCTATGTTTTCACAAGGCAATAGGGCCCATACGTCAGAAGCTGCTATATGCTACAGCACGAGTAAACCCCACCTAGGAAAAATAGGTAAGAAAAACAAAGAGCCAGAATGCCACTTGCTGAAAGATTTCTGCGCACAGGCATATCTGCTTTCCAAAAAAATAATTGCTTGGGTTGTAGAAATTCTGTGTCATCTGGTATTCCACACAATTCCTTCCCTTTGAAAGGCTCCCCTGTAGATTGGTGTAATGATGCTAGAAAGTAAAGTTTCTTATTTGGTTTTGAACTAGTGTATAACCCAACACCAAGTACAGACCCTTCTGTTTGAATATGTATGTATTAGTCAAAAAAGCATCTTCTGGTCTCTCATGTCAGTTTGACCCATGATTTAATTCAGACTGTCCTCTCTCTTTTTACTGATGGCAATGATCCTGTTTGCTGAAGGACAAACCTACACGTTTAAGCCACATGACAAAATGTCAGACACAGACTGCAATCCAGCATCTGGAAAGAGAACCATCATGTAACCTTTGGCCAGCAGAGACTAGTCAGAGCCCTCTACTTCAATGATCTGGGATGGAAAGTTTCTGTATTTATGTATATCTCCTTTTTAATCAAGTGTTACCTGGCTCACCACTATTATATAGAGAGATTTCATGGGTGAGAAGCAGCAGCCACAGCGAGGAAAATGGAACAGCTTCGTGGAGAAAAAAAAAATTAAAAAAGGGTCAGAAACCCTGACAAAACAGTGTTTGGGAGAAGGTAAAGCCCAGAATAGACACAATTATGGGTAGATGATAAATGCAGGACACTCAACAACATATGATAACAGCAGGACAAAGTTACATTATTCAGATACTGTTTTACTGTGTCCCACGCTCAGGAACGCAGGACTTGCCAGGCTGTATTAGTCCAGTCACCTATCTAGACCAGTTTCCTGTCACTGGCAGTAACAAGTAACAGATACCTTGCAGGAGAGTGCAAGAAACCCAGCAGAATAAGGCTGCAGGCTTGCCAGGAGAAGCGGAAACCAAATACAAAGTGCACTTCAAACATATGCAGGACTTGGCTTACTTTTTGTATCACAAGGACAAAAATTTTTTGCTGTCCATGGACACTCCATGGTTAACAACTGCAAAGTGATTTGATGGGGAAGTGGTAGAAGAATAGTTTTGTTTTCTTGGCTAATCACATTTAATAGTTTTACCTGCAATTTTGTATTGGTTTACATAATGTATAACCTAAATATCTCTTCCAGGTGGTAGCTGGATGGAATTACAAAATTATATATGAAATTGAGGAGACTAACTGCTCCAAAGACCTATTCCCAGACTTAACTCCTGAGTGCAGAATCACTTCTAGAGGTGTAAGTAATCCTCAAAATCTGTTTATCAAGAAAATATAATTACAAATAATCATTGATATCTGACTCAAGAAAATATTTATAGTTTTGATTCACTTTGTGTATGAAATTTAAATCGTCTTATACAACTTTATTTATGCAACTACAACATCCATGTTTTCTCTTAAGTCAGTGACTAAGAGGAAGAAATGTTTACAAATTACAGAATCTAAAGTCTCACCCAAATAATAAGTCCCTTGAAAAGTTTCTATCCAGATATCCAAGGATTTACTCATATACAACCCAAGAAGCAATAATGAAAATTAGCACCATTTTTGCAGCTTAAGACATATTTTCTAAGTAAGCAGCTCCATTATTACTTAACCACAGTCCAAATAAGAGAACTTCAAAAGAAATTTATCAACAAATATACATAATCTAGCTAAGCAGTGCTGCAAAAACAAGTCCCCTCTCAGCTCCTCTGACCTGGAACCAAAGTATCTGTACCAAAAATAGTCAACTGACCTCCCTGCACCAGCTCATGAGGGGATCAGACAAATAATTCTGCAAACACAAGGCAGAAGGCAGGAATGCAGAGTCACCATGAGCAGTGGTGGTAAATGTGAGGAGACTGACTGGCATCTGTTTCAGCTGTTGTGGAAATGCACTGTAGAGCATCATGTTCAAGAGCTTCTCCTGTTTTACAATTACTCCTTATACGCCTCAAGAATGTTTCTGAAGTATTGATCAAAAAAGGAAAGAATGACAACACTGTGGTAAATTACAGAAGCGTGAGAACCAGACTAGCTGAGGCAAATCTCTGCATTACCCATGTTTGCCCTTAAACCTTAAGCAAGTTACTTAATCTGCTTAAGTCTGAGTTTCGCCAGCTGTCACCTGCAGGTGATGACTTCTGTCACCTCACCTACTGCAGGAGTGCTCCCTCACTCACATACTGCTTTGGTCACCCAGGGTTTGTGGGATTAGATCATTACCACTTATCCCCTGAACGGTTAAGGAGCCTTGCTACTAGATCATCAACAGATATTATTAGACTATCATATTCCATGAATATTCCGTACCTTGAAATTACCAAATTCCATGGAAGTTGTTTTGTACCTTTTTCTTAGCTCAATACTATTTATTTTTAAATGGGAGGACCAGAACTGCACCCTGTGTTCAGCACACATGTGAACCACTGAAATATACTGGGAATAATGTAAATCTCTTTAATTCGAATAAGAAGCCTTGACATATTTTTTGTTACTTTTTCTAAACCACTACTAAGTAGATTTTTTTAATGGATTACATTTTCAAGTATCTGCTATAGACCTAAGATCTTGACTCTGAATTTTAAGTCTTCCTTCTTACTCTACAGTTAATTTGATAAAGGATTTCACCAAAACCTTTTGGAAAATCTCTGTATACTTCATTTACAGGTCTCTTTACCCATCTTTATTGGTGCTTTTGAAGAACTCTGACAAATCAGCAAAATATGACTTCTGTTCACCACAAAATCCCCAATCTCCCCTTGATGTATCCATTCATCCCAGTTCTTTCCTTACTACCATTTCTAATCACTGGAATGGTGGAATCGGTTTAATGGTTCTATAAAAAAAAGAATGGGATGAGTATCTGCTTTTCTTCCAGCCCTGAGATATTAAGGCAATTTTAAGCAAGTCACCTACCACAGTTCCTTTAGAAGACCTAAGTAAAGACAAGAAACTCAGCAAAGTTTGATTTGATAATTGTGTCATTTTCTTTTTGATCTGTACAGTTTGAGACAGAAATTCCATGGAGTTCTCCATAAAATAGGATTCTGGCTCATAAACCTCCTCATTTTTGTTCTGTAATGAATACATACAAAGAGTTCATTTGGCTTCTTGTTTATGATTTTGTTTTCTCCAAGTGGTCCTTTTGAGTCCTAATCATTTATTGGCTCTGCAGACTGTCTGTCAGGCTTCTGGCTCTCAGTATATTGAAGGAAGGAAGGAATTATTAGTAGCATGCTTGACTTATTCTGTTAGCAGGAAGATATTAGTATATCAGTTTGTTCATTATTTCCAAATAACAAGGAGCTGTTTTGCATTTTTTTACTTCAGCGTGTAGGTAAATGTGAGACCAAAGCATATCAGAATCTTCAGGCGCAGATTGGAAATATCACAAACAATTGCAACTTTCCAGGTATGTCATAGGCACTATCAATTTTAAAAGTCCTGCAATTTTCAATGTTTTTTATTATTATTTATTGTTACTTTTTCCTCCAGCCATCTATCTGGACACAGATTACCACAGCTTCAGAGCTTTAGAACAGGGAGTACAGTACTCCTCCATGTAGTGCGTGCTTCGTTCTCACCCATTCAGCCATGGTTTTCTTCAACACAAAAATTCATTGCCAATTACATGCACCTCATGCTTCACCTAAAACAGGTGTTCCCACATGTATAGCTGTTCTCTCTCCATATATGCTGGCTGTTGTTGGCTGGACTTCGCGAACGAAGATCTTGGGGATAAGCCTGCGCAATGGATTTTTTTAAGTGAGGCACAGTGTGCGCGGAACTGGCCCCACTCCCTTTACTCCTGAGGTTCATCTTGCCATGGCCGAGCAGCTCGGACGGTGACAGCGAGTTCCTCCAGGATTCAAACCGGCGTCCTCAGAGGAGGAGCCGGCTCCACAGGCGGGGGCCTACGCCACTCGGCCAACGCCCGCCACCTCTCAAGTGTAACATACAAACAGAAAAGCAATAGTGTCAGGCTGTTGAGAAATCCTGGGAGCCCACGTGGGTCAGAGCACCAGGGGAAGCCTCGCCTTGTCCTCTCTGCCACCGAATGACACAAACGTGGCACTGCAGCCATGCCTGTAACACGAGCTGGGGCAGGATATGCTGGCTAACCACAATGGGCACACACAATTCTTGTTTCTATGAGAAAACTGTTGTTAAGGGTCCAGTGCAACAGTAGATACTGATGTAATGCTCTTTTAGATAACCAACATGTGACATTGCTGATCATATAAAAGTCAAAGATATTTTGGGTTCACTTCATAGACCCAAATAAGAAGTGTTCCAAAAGGCAGGGGTTCATAACTAACTGGTTTTTTCCAGCCTTTACCTACACTGAATGTTTTGTTTCTTAGACCTGAAATCTCTTGGTCTCTTTCAGCTGAAGTACCAGAAGGTCCTGCCTTTTGCCCAGGCTGTCCAGTGGCTATCCCAACAACCAGTCCAGAACTGAAGAAACTACTGAAGATTTCTATGGAGAAGTATAATTCGGAGAGCAATGATGATTTCTACTATAAATATGGCCAAATACAATCAGCAACAGTTCAGGTTGGGATCACAGACATGAGGAACAGACAGGACATTATCATTGGTCTGAGCTGAATGTTAGCTAAAGTTTGTATTTAGATTTGAAATAATATTTTTCTCTAAGTGTTGATACATGTGGTAACTGAAACACCCATGCCATTTTTCTTGCAAAATTTTATCCATCTTGTGTTGCATTCAAAAATTATTAAAAAATCCCCCATCTCTTGAAATTTTAATTTTTTCTTAAAACAAAATTATTTTTAAAGCATGGGAAGGTTTCTTTGTATCTACCCCACTTTTTACCAGCCTTTGAAATACACCTTGGGCTTTTAAAGTACAAAAGATTTATTAGCCAGAACTACTGCCTAGATCCATCGCACCAATACTCTATGTTATTTTAAGAAGTGTCCAAGCTACAGTAGCTGAATCGTCCAAGAAATGAGGCTTCTCAACTTTCCTTAGAAATCTGTTATTTTGTATACTGATTGCAGTGCTAATACTACTCCAGCTAGATTCAGGAACTGATATCTGTGCGTAACGTCAGATAAGCAGATAAATAGGGCCAGATAAAGAACAAGGAATCTGGAGATAATATTAGTTAGCACTGGCATCTGCCTTTTTACTGTTCCAACACATCAAAACAGAAGTTAAGGACAGAACTGAAAATAAGACAGAGAATTAGTTTGGAAAACACTTAGTCACGTCTGAATAGCTCATGTTATTTTACTAATAATATCTGTGATTTTCCTTCCTATTTTCTTCTTTCAGACCTTCTTCTTCTGACTTTCCATATCATGATTGATATTAGCATGCATATATTTTAAAAACAGCCTTCAGAGAGACAGAATTTCATGTTTTGCCACCTGTCTCTGAAAAAAGATATATAATCATGAGCTCTGAGGAAAATACTAAGAGAACTCATAGCAGGCACATTTGCGAGCCCTTGCAGATTCTCTCTTTAAAGCGTTTGGCAAACAGATTCATTTTCAGCTGAGCCCTGTTCATCATGCAATTCATTTTACTCACATTCTTCTTTTCTTACATCATATTTGGCTCTTTACAGTGCTATCTCCAATGATTTCATCTGTTACTAATGAAATTACTATAGGCATCCAATAAAACAGAGGCAATATCATGGGCCCAATATTATTCTGACCTTTCTGTTTTCTTCAGCTTCAATGTTGGTTTTTTTTGAGAATGGGAACTGGAGTAAATAAGTTAGTTGATTAGAAGCAGATAGGTTTATCTGCAAATATTTGAATATTGTTCTTCTCAGTGTATGTTGGCCCACTAGTTAAGACTTGTATAATACAAGTCTTATAAGCTTATAGAAAACCATCTTTCCTGTGAACCCTTTTCAATAAAATGATTTTAGCATAAAAAGCTTTCTTGTTACATTTCCAGGTGGTTGCAGGAGAAAATTACCAAATAAAATTTATAGCCTGGAAGACAAACTGCTCAAAGAAAGAGTTTGAAGAACTTAATCAAGATTGTGAAGCCACGTTTAACAGTGTAAGTAGTGATGACGATGCCAACTGTTAATGTTCCCAACGGACAAATTCATTTGCAACAGAAATTGTAAACACAAGTTAAATCACATTCTGAGTTGTTAACTCTTTCAAGGAGAGCACCTTTCACTATTTTTAACCCAAGACGGTGACATATTAGGAAACCTCAAACTGAGTCACTCCAGTTGCAGGATCAGTGCTCACTGCAAAGCCAAAGAAATTTTCTCTTGACAATAATTAACCAGAGAAAGGAAAGGAGGAGGCAGCTGCAAAATGAAATAACTGCAATACTCCTGACTGTGGATGTGCAGCTAAGGAAAACATGAGACTGGAGCTGTGTGCAAAGGAATGATGATCCTGGAGTGCATGCTGCTGGTACCAGAAGAATGTGTTTCTGGATGCTGGAAAATAATGCTGATAGGACCAGAAGCCATTGGCAAGGGAGTTGTTTGGCAAGGGGGGCTTTATCTCCCCTCTCTTTTCCCACCATATGAACAGTGCTCAGAGATTTTAAAATTTGTTGGTGCAGTAGGCAGTACAAAATAAAAAAAAACAAAACAACAACCAAACCAAAAAACCCCCCAAACCTTTCTGTCTATTTTAATTTCCCAAATTTTAGTAGGGACAACTACTATCAACAAATAATATTTCTTAGGAATATCATAAAGGTTAAACAGTGCTCCAAAAGTGCTGGAGATGAAAAATCAAATTTTCAAAACCCCATCTCAAATCTAAAGCTGAATTAAAGTGTCAACACAGACATATCATGACCACAAAAATACTGGAGTAACCATCCCTAAGATAGATTTCATAAATATTTGGGTAAAATTCCAAGTATTTAAAAACATTATTAGAAAAACCTTTCCTTTTTTCCAAGCACAACTCTCTTCCTTTTTGTCTGATGTTTTGTTGCCTTAATGTCTTGGTTTTATTTTGTCAACAGGCACCACTGTCATGTGAAGCAGGAATTTATGTGAGGCCATGGCAAAATGTCATCATTCCACGGGTTAACTGCTCTGAAGATCACACACCGGTATGATTCCTACTCATTACCCATCATCTTAAATAGAGCATAGAAAAAAGGCACTCATTAAAATCTTTATCTATTCCAAATTATCCCATGATTTGTACCAAAAATAAAGGAACACATGGTTCTTTTAACAACCTCAATAATGCCACACTTCTCCCTCTCACCCTCTAACCTGAGAAACCCGTTACATCGAAGTCAGCTTCATCAAAAAGTGAGACAGTGGCCAACAAACCGATCACAGCAACAGGGTAACAGGACAGGGAAAACATCCTGCCTGTTTATTGCTCTTCTGCATTATCAATTAAGCTCTGAAGTATCAAGCCCCATCAGCTCCTTTAAATTACTATTCCTACTAGTTTTAAAAATTGAACAAAAAAGTATTTGGCAACACAATAATTATACCCCACAGATTTCCAAAGCATCTGTGAACCTTTTCATATCAGTCAAGTGGCAGATCGCCTGCCACAGTTGTCAATCTCTGCAGGAGGATCTTTCAAGTTCTTCCTACTCAGTTCCACAATTAACTATCCCTGAACATGGGTCAGTTTGAAAATCTCAGAATGGAACACAGATATTTTTTATTATCAGAACTTCCTGATGATTGCAGGTTTTTTAATAAATGCAGAGACTCCTGTGCTACACTGAATAAAGAAAGATTAACCTGCCCTCATAATCAATAACTTCACTGTGCTTGGCACCTTCAAACTACATACTCATTCATTATGTATCAATTAATGTCTCTCCTCTCTATTTTCACCACAATATTGTATCCACTTCAACTTCCAAATTCAACTCCATCCCAAATAACTCTGATTTGCAGCAAGGTAGTGATCAGAGACTGGTGGAGAGAAATGAAAATCCTGTTGGACTGTGACCGTACACCACATATTCGATCTTTGTCTTCCAGTTGAACAGTGATGGGAGAGCAGAGATTACTCAGTAACAACTGAATGTTTGGTACTACCAGCTTTAACCCATGTGTGTTATTTTGAGGCAGTATTCTGAAATGCACATGTCAAATCCAGAAGAAAAAAAACGAAGAGTTACATTTTATATAACAAAATCACACAGATTATTTGTGTATTCTGCTATTGATACCATTGTGTCAGCCTATAGCATAAATAGGTTTTATACATATTATGTTATATTCTGACAAGTGTGGGGACGTTTAGTCCTAGAAATCAACTTTATTGTTCATAAATTAAAACCAGTAGATGTGTTTTGCTTTCTATAGTATCATTCTTCTCCTTAACTGGCAGAATTTCACTGCTATAGACATTTTTCTTTTACACACATAATTGCTAAAATACTCCAAAGTTATTTGGGAGGTTTTTTATGTTTGCATGCATATCATAGGTAGAAGAGAGAATTATTTAGTTTACCTTAAAGATCTGCTAAATTATTCATGTACTGCAGTGAGCTAGCTTCTGAATTTCCCAAATCTGAAGCAAGTGTTTTTGCTCATGTAACAAATATGGCTATTATGGCTATGTTTTTTAGGTAACATTTCAAAGAAGGCCTCCTGGATTCACACCTTTCCAGATTGCTTTACCTCCACGTGCTGCAGAAAATAGTCAAAGTCCTGTCCAAGACAAAACAAAAGACGATGGACAGGAACCCGAAAGCAAAGGTGAACCTGAGCATAAACATGGGCATAAGCACGGGTATGGATATAAAAAGGGTCATGAGTGTGACAAAAGGCACGGGCATGAAATTGGTTGTAGGTGCAGAACTGGCCATAGGTGTGGGCATAAAAGCCACACTAAAAGTGGTAAACATAAACATCCAAATCCCAAATCTTCTGAGGAGTCCAGTGATAGGGGGTTTAATCAAAACAAAACCCTCCAATCACCAGAGATGGTTACTCCAGGAGTTGCAAGAAAGGAAACCAGTACATCTGCAGAGCCACTAATTGTTCCTGATACTTTTTTATTTAATGGATTGCCAGATCTCCCAGAATCTCCTCACCCCAGATGTCCTGGAAAACCGTGGAAACAAATTATGGACCTTCCAGACCCTTCCAGCTTTCCTGGAGAATTCAAAAATGAGGATCTCTTGCCTGATCCAGCAGCAGAAAATGAAGAGGAAGGCTTTGATCTTGCAGATGCTATACAATAATTCAAACACTAAGATCCTTTACAGAAATGATACACAGAAAATAAGAAAAACGGTGCCCTCTGAAATGTATAAAATGTGAAGAGGCAAAAGCTTCTATTCTGTTAACTGAAATACTTAAGTAGGTCACCAGCACTTCTGGGGACCTAAGACCATATGGCAATATTGTGTATTTGCATATATTTGCAAATATGTAAATCAGTGTAACTCATCTGCCTCAAGTTGCTATAAGCACAAAGTGAATCATGGCATCAAATCTTACTGTATTATGTTTAAAACAATGGCAGAAAGAATTTTGCAGATTACATGAAGAATCTCAACCAAATATGTGTAAGACAAAAGCAGGATAATAGACAGCAAGAGAGCCTCTCTTAGATATGTGAAATAATATTTCTCTGATTGACTGGAGTGAAATAAAGAACAACATAAAGCAAAGGAACCTGTTTTACCTGTCAATTTCTTTAAACAAATTAGTATTGCCACCAGTCTATCACTAGCAGTTTGTTCTGTTGGATAACAGAGACAGCTAAGAGAATCCTAAATAAAGCAGGTTTAATATTCTCTATAGATATTGTGTTAACTACAAATTAGAAGCACTGTGATTGACAGATTTTCATGTGGCAGAGGTGCAGAAATACTACGGATCAGATGACAAAATTACAAACTCTTGAGACACCTAAAATTTGTTTGCCTTCTTCATTACTAGGTTGTGCATAATTATGAGACTGGACTGAATTTTTTATTCTCGGTATCTTCCAAAGGTGGAGTTATTGGTGGGATACCTTAGCTAAAAAGCACCAAATATTTCTTGCAAATTAAAATATGCTTTCTCTCTGTGTGGATCCAAAAACTTTTCCAGCTGAAAAAAAAATAACACACAACAATAAATAAATTAACACTTTAATGCCAGATCAGTTTACCAGTTAGAACTACTACTTGATCCAGTAAAAGGTTATTGACAGGGTAAAGTCCTCAAAGTGGTAACACTTCACTGATACTGTTGTAAAAGTTGCTTGAAAGCACAGTGTAAGTATCCTGCAACACAGTTGCAATTCCCTCAAGTTGGTCATCCCAGCTGCTGGAATTTTGTGACATCAAGACCACATACTCTACAGCTGGGAATGGGTCCTTCTTTGTGCTGTGCTTCTATTGCCATCACTTCCCTGATGAGGAAGAACTAGACAGGGGAAGTCCACTCAGAGAATGCAAAATGAATGGATGAACAGGATCAGGAGGTGTTGGGACAATAGGTTCAGGATGGTCTTGAAAGAGAAGACAGATACAGGGAAATGACAGGACACACAGAAGTGGAAAGGACAGAAACAGGGTGGAATGATATGGACAGGGTGAAAAGAACAAAAGAAAACAGCAAATTGGTGGCAAAAATTTAAACAGAGTGAAAAGGATGGAGACATGAGTGAGGGCACCATGGCCAAGAAGCTAGAAAGGACAGGAACTGAAGAGGGGAGGTAAGAGCAAAAGTAAAAAAGCAAGAGACCTAAGCAGGAGGATCCCTCTGTGGCAGGACAGTCCCCAACACATCACCGAACTGCCTGGAACTAAACATTCCCTGACAGTGTAGGCATCTCTCCTCCTTGGTGCCTGGTTCCTTTTTTTTAATTGCATTAAAAGTTTCACTAAAATGAATTGAAAAAGTCATGAAGTACAAAATTAGAAATGGTCTCTGTGACTATAAATTCAGCCTGGTTATGTGTATCTAAACTTAATTCTTTTCTTTACACAGTGTAATTGGCTGCCATATAGACAGACATGCAGATGTCTGTCATGACTGTTGACATATACTCAGGACCACCGTGCTTCCTTTCTTTCTGAAAACTAAGTTACCAATCTTTCAGAAGTCATACAGCTTAGCTGGAGCCCCATTTTAAAGTAAGATACAAACATAATAAGTCTTGCATCAATCACTAATCAAACTCTGCATTTTTTCATTCCTTTCCTTGCATCATAAAATGCAAAGACTATCTTCTCTTTTTACCACATGACAAGTACTAAACTTACAAGTTAGAGCTAAGCCTTGAGAGTTATCTTTAGTTCTTTACTTCTTTTCTTCTTTTTTTTTTTTTTTTTTTTCCCTGCATTTTGACTGGTATAATTTTGGCTGCATCAGGAAACTCTTAATAATTCTGCTGAATTATTAAAAAGAGCCTAAGCCCAAACCAGTTTTTCCTTAAGTCACTGTAGCAATTTAGGTAATCATTGCAAAATTACAATAGAAGAAATAAAGATGCAAAGATGAGAAAAACAAAGCTTTGTTCCCATTTCCAGTGTCCCTGATCTGAACGAAAAGTTAGTCACACTCTTGATGCATTTTCCCCACAATCATACATACACAATCACAAGTAGTGAGATATAGGTTGAGCAGTCATCTACCATGTGCTACAGTGATGATGTGAGGTTTCATTAATGTTTAATACAAAGATGAAAATTTCAATTTTCTTTTATAATTTACAAAAATAATTACTTTTTAAAAATCATTCTGGAATAAAAATCAGTGTTCCAGTCAAAACATTTTGAAATGGAATGTTCAGGTATTTTTAGAATGGAACATCTTGATTTCTCATTGACATGTTCTCAATTATAACAAAACAACACTTTTGGATGGAAGAATCTGCTGTCAGAAAACTACTGACCAGCTCTATTTCAGCTTTGTTGCTGAGAGCTCTGCAAAACACCCACTTCTCCTACTACTGGAATCACGCTGGTGCACTCTATCCAGGGAACACAGCGCCTAATGAGTACTTTACTCCTTGGCCAGCAGATGGCCCATTTTTTGCCACATGGTTTATTATCTCCAAATTGTATCAGTTTTGTGATTGCCAGGAAAGGTTTAGTAGGCTTAGCACTCAGCGTTTTGTCTGGGTGAATAACACTGTAGATAAGAACACTCCGTCTGTGCAATCTGTTTTAAATATTAAACACTAACAATAGAGCTCCAAAGTTTGTCAGTTGTTATTCTGAGTAAGGTGTATAAATAATTATCTAAGTGTAATTTCATGAACATAAAATACGAGGGTTACTCCTGCACCAGAAAAACCACATTCTTACTGATGTAGATTATCAGAAATAAGAGTCTGGGGTATGAAAACAAGTCTGAATTAAACCTCTATTCATGATACTGCTGACATCCAGAGCTACATGATAGCTATTCTGCAGCTGTCTGAATTTAATATGTTCTCTCTCTTTTTAATTCCACCTGTGACTGTGGGAAAAAAGATATATATATTTTAACTGCCCATGTGAAAAATTCCTCAGCTTTACAGTAGATGGCCTATTGGATTTTTGCCATAATTCAGACACGACCTTTAAATCACACTCAGCATTTCCAATCATCCTCTTGTGCTATGTTGACACAGGGTAAGCCACGGGAGCGAGCTGTGCAAACACCTGACATCAGAACATGGGGAGCACTAATGATGAACACTGGCATTTGGTAAGATGTAAGAATCTGTTTCCTTCCTTGTTTTCTCAGGTCTCTCAACCAGCAAGACAATTGCTCCCAATTTAGGAATATCAGCTCTGAGGGCAAAATGAATATAAGAGGCTACAGAATTAGAAATTACATCACTATATGGCCATTTTCATGTAGACAGAGCTCTACCAAATCCAAATCGTCAAATATTCTTGAAAAATAAGAATGACAACAGATATTTTCAATACTGTAACCAGCTTCTCACACACACCACCTAATGCTGCTGTGTTCACAAGACTGCATTTGTATAATTCAACTTCCACAGTTTTAATTAAGCTTTAAGTGAAGTTCACTTGGTAAAAGGTAATTAATACAACGTTTCTGTCACATTCTAAAATAAGAGGAAGGTTGCTTTAATGAGGAAAGGGTTAAAGTTTTCTTAATAATGTGAGGCATCTTTCTACAATGAATACTGGTAAGTACTGTTGTTCCTGCACTGGTTTCAATCTGCTGCTCAGTGAAAACTCAACCATAAGCTACCAAGGAGTAATTTACCAATATGGAGTTACAGGGATTAGAAACCTGATAGCGATTCTTTTCTGCCATGAATACTGACAGCACTCATATGTGGGTTGAAGATCAGGCATTAAATTACTTACCTTACTGTTTCAGTTCAAATTGAGCCACAGAGAATCAGAATGCCTTCCAGAATCCAGAGCTATGCCAAAGAATTATACTTGTTTTAAAACTGAAAAGCCAAAATATATTTACAAGAAGCACTGTATGAATTCAGTGGATGACTCTCCATCTTCTGCTGGATGCACCTATCACAGGAGTCATAACAGTTGGCTTGTAACAAAAAAAAATTATATGAGCAAAAAATAAGGGAATAAATCTGACTAGGGCACAGAATGAAGAAGAAAGCACCTGTCACTCAGGGAGGACATATTTTTAACTGAAACAATTACTTAAAAAAAAATCAAACAGTTGGGGTAGACAAAAATTGATGATCATTGGTTTCAAGCTTGGGAACATGATGCTCATCAGCATCATGTATCAACAGGAGCTATAGCATGTTTAAAGAAAAACTTTGACCTATATGCCCAAAACACAGTAGTTTAGTACCTTGAAAAACCACATGTGAAGGAACATTGTTTTATTCCTTATTCTAACCCTTAAGCATGTCAGCAGAAGTTAATTCCTTGACATTCACTCCAAAAGAAAAAAATATTAATACCATAAAACATCACAAAAAAGTAAACCTAGCTGAATTCTCTTCTTTTCTATGTGCCATCTGTTCTAGTAGCTGTATATTAATGAAAGGAGTAATGCTCACAAATTAATTAAAACAAAGGAGTATAACGGGACATAACTCAGGCTTTGCAAAAGAAAATAAAAACAATTCCAAAAGGAATCTAGAATTCAGATGGATCATTTAAGCAGTCTTGTGACTGCTAAACCAAAATCTCCTGTTTGAGTGCAGAGGCCTGATTTTAAATTGTGCTGAGAAGTCTGGGCTGCCATTAACCTTAAATACCATTATGGCTGTTCAGCATTTCAAAAATCAGACTCCAGAGCACTCTGCCAAAATCTATGGTGTAGAAAACTGATATCACTTGAAAGTGGCTGAGATGGACATTGAGCAGTGCAGCACCTCAGAAAGGCAATTATGGGCAGCATTAATCTTCAAAGTAGCTCTTATATTTTACAGTGCTTTGGGAATTGGTGCAGGTCCTGGCATTACCCACAGTAGCACTAGTGGCTTAACAGCTTTTTTTCATGGCCCGAATACAGAGATCAGAATGTTCTGGGTAATGTTTTGCCATAGTTCCTTATTCTCTTTGTCACTTGCACAATATAAACCAGGTGGAAGAAGAAAGCAAACCAAGCATAAACTAGAAGACCACCTTCTTCTTTAGAGTTTAGTCCAAATATATGGACAGATTAGTAGATTTACAAACAACTCCTCTGCATTGTTTAGCTTCCAATTAAGTTACTTTTCTATCCTCAAACAACTGAGATGCCTCTGAAACTTTGACTCCAATTGATAGATCTGTTGGTTGCAGCCAGCAGTTTGGCACAGGAAGTGTCAATATGAAGGTCATAATGTGAGTGCACTCCACTCACATTATCACTCCACTCCACTCAAAATATTTCTGTATCAGCACTACTGTAGCTCTGCTCTTTTTCACTGTAAATACATATTTGCCACCATCAACCCATCAACTGGAACCAATAAATATTCATATTATTTGCAAATTTATAATAACCTGTCATTTAGCAACACTGTGCGTCTGGCCATCTCCTTTTGCCAATGAAGAACTACCAAACTGATCTTAGACTGCAACACTAACTTTCCACTAAACAGTTATCTAAGGCAACTAAATTTTAGTCTGCACAGGGCCCATCCATTCACTTTTTAACAGTTACTGTACAGAGAGGAGTTTATTATATAGTCATACCTTTTTGAATAATCATCTCAGATCTATGAAGAACTCAAACTAGTCTGACCCAGAAGTTCAGTGATCACTTCCGAAATTCAGTACCTAATGCTCTGTGGAACTCAGTCCTAATGCAATTACTCACTCAGCAAGGCCCTAACAACAGCTCGGAGCAGGAGGTGACTAAAGCCTTTGCTGACACTGAACTAAATCACTTGTGTTGCCAGAGGGCCTCAGTCATAGATTAAGACTTGATCTTCGTGTGTGCTGTCTCAAAGGATCCATGCAAACCTTAACAGGATGTTATCAACCCTGAGTGCATTTGGGACCATAGTAAATAAAAGCAATGGTTCTGAAGACTGCAGAAGAACTGTCTGAAGCTAATTAGTCTGAGGAAACTAGTCTCAATCACAAAATGAGCCTCATTAGTAAAAATACACTTCAACATCCAATTCCCCAAGACACCTCAGAAAGGGTAACTGATGTATTCATGATTGATGTACCTTGCCCAGTGCCATTCATGACTGGGAAATGGCTCTATAATCTCAAAGAACTTCACAGTAAGAGATGGTAATACCAAAACAACAAAAAAATCTGAATCCCTATTTACAGCCTTAATTTCTGAATCTCAACCAAATTACCAGAAAGCTACAGGCAAAAAAATTCACTCTGACCCAAACTGCAAACTCCAGGGGAATAGTCGAACACCATTTGATAAATGGTGATAAAGTGCAAAACAAAAAAATTGTGAGAAAGGGCTGTTCTGTCCAAGCACACTCAATAACATAGCAAACAGATGGTTAAGCACTATCAACACAGGAGTATCAACATAGCATTATTGCTGCCTCCACAGTTTGTTTTATTCTCTTCAAGGCCCCACTATTCAAACATGGCAGGTGTGCTGGGTTTGCAGTGCAGGGCACATGGCTTCAGTTGCCTCAGGAAGAGTCAAAGGACTGAGAGAAGGAGCAGGCAAAGATTAGAAAAAAATACACAACATGCTATACAGATGCAGCTTTTGTATGAGTGTTTTGCAGATAATTCTGCAATGATCTTGAAGAGTCTAAGACTACAGAGCTCACCCCATTAAAGAGATCCTGCAGAAAGCACATCTGATGTCAGTTCTGTAGTCAGTATGCTTGAGTACCTAGCATTTATTTTTCATTTATTATACATTTCCACTCAAAAGACAGTTACTTAGAAAGCAGAAGATGAAAGATCATTGATAAAAGGTTGATATCACATCAATATATCACAACAATCTTACCACAAAAACATAATTTCACTTGCATTTTGAAAGCTTTCACAGCACTGCACAGCTGAATGCAACAACTGACACATTTTAACACACAAACAGAATTCAACTGGCTCAATGTTTTGCTGAATTTTTAACCACCACTTTTTCTTCTCATCTCTCTACTAAGTTTTTTCACAGATGTCTTTACCCAGAGTAATAATGTTAATCCCAAAGTAGTATCAAAAAGCAGCTACCTTAAAGCAGCAGTGTTTTCTAAATGAAAAAGTCACTCTTCTTCTCCCTCCTTTCTTTGCAGTATTTCCTCCTGAAAGCATGGGAATGTGCTTGCTTGCTCATCACTCCTGCTACACCCTAAACTGAGATAGCTTTGTTCTTCTGCACCAGCAGTTCTGCTCATGTACACTGACACTGAATTTCCTTTTTTAGACAGCAAGGACGCAGACTTTCTTCCTCTTCTCCCCCCCTCTGCCTCCCCTCCCCCTCCTACAGTCTTTGCTGTGCCCTCATCTTACCTTCAACAGCACAAGAAATCCATGCTGCAGTTTTTTTCCTCCTTAGCAGCTCTATGGTAACAGCAGCTCTGAGGCAGCAGTCCTTTACAGTTCTCACTTCTCTCTCTTTCCTTCTGCATAGAAATACACAGTTTGTTTGCCCAGGAAATTACCAAAGACAATGCTGATGTGATGAAAATTAACAAACACAATTCCAAAATTATTTCACAAAAAAATTGTGCTCCTGGGGGTACAGAGTTGTTTTCCCAGAAGAACTGAATGTTAGCAATAAAAATTAATAATAGTAAAGGAAATCAGAGAACTCCTTTAGGGTAATTAATTGTAAAACCATTTTTCTGATAGCTCAGCTTTCTCAGGCACAAATGTGAAAAAAGAACTTAAGACACACAAAATATCACACCCAAATGAAGTCCTGAAACTAAAAGTATTTGTTATTGTTTGACTAAGTCTTTCTTTATTTGTTAACTACACATAAATTAAATCAGTGGTTTGTTTGTTAAACTCCTGCTAAAATAAAAGCACTAATGGCATACAGGAATTCATACTCCTGTAATCCATGGAAAAGTATATATCAGAATACATTTAGAAATGGTAAGATAAGCTACACAGGGCAAAAAAGCAAGCAAATACACCAGTAAATGAGTAGTTACCGAGTACTATAGTATCTTCTTGTTTAGAAATTAGGATTTTTCTGATTTTGCTACTTTTAAATCAATTAGAAGAATGAGTTACAAATAAATGTTGAACATGACAGCAAATAAACAGCTTCTTAAGACTGAGAAACAATTATTATCAGAAGCTCTTTAACTGAAGTACCTAGCATAAGATAAAACTACTTTGAATAGAGGCACATACATCTTATGTACTTATTGCAAAAAAACAGTCAGTAAATTATAATCTAATCACTTTCATTACATGCATGGAATAAAGGAATCGATATATTCCTGTAATTCAGCATGAATTGGCATTTCTGTCTTCTGCTGTGTAAAGAACAAAGGTTTCTGGCCACTGCCAATTACTGTGACATGACTGTGTTAAAGCGCATGTCCTGGATTGGCACGAGCAATGACACAATTACTCTTATCTAAAGTAACGGGATCACTTGCATCCTGACCTGTCCATGCATTAGTCCATGTCCAGTCTTGCTTGTGTTGGCGGACCCCAGGAAAATGCAGGTAAGCCTCTAGGTGCAACCTGAGAGGAAAAGAATGAATTCCCATACTATCCAGCATCTCACATGTGCATTTTTGTCTCATCTGGAAATATGTAGTTAGCATATAAAACAATACATGATAGCATTCTGGGATGGGTTAAAGCACAAAAAACTGAGGCTAAGGACTGGCCTACAGAGCTTCACAGCACTAAATAGAGGCCCCGAACAACAGAGCAGGACAGTTACAATTAGCAGCTCACTTGGCACTTCAGCTTCCTTGGCAGGCATTTCAAACCCAGTCATGACAAGAGCATGAATCTGTAACAATATTAAAGAGAAAAGCCTTGGAACTTACATTTTTCATTCAAAAAACAATCTCTGAAGAATTAAGAAAACAAAGTGATTTAAAAAGTCAAAATGTTTATCTTGATTATTTTTTGAACTTTCCCCTGCCCAGAGCTGACTGCTTTGCAGGCTGAAGCACAGCACACAAAGCAATCAGTCCCAGCCTTAAACAGTTTACAATCTAAGAGATTCTTCAAAGACAGACAATTTCCTTTGTACAAACAGATGAAAGAAGGGCACAAAGCTGAAACTACCTATCTATAATTTCACATTAAGCCAGTATCAATAATAAAACTAAAACATGGGGATTCTGAGCTATAGTTACCTGCAGAAAATAGTCTCAATTTTCTTCTGAAAAATGAAGCTCAGTAGGAAATTTTCACTTTGAAGAAATTAAGATTCACCTTGAAGCAATACTTCTGACTACACAGGTCATTTTATTAATGACAAAGTATTTATCTTTATTGTTAATTTTTACACGCTGTAACAAACTACAAAATACAAAAATACTGTTTTGAAGGTTAAAATGCTCTGATAGACAAGGAGCAAGTGAATTCAGTTAACAGACAAGGCTGGATATGCACAGAAAGGGCTTCTGTTAAAGAACAATGAAGTGATTTCTGTGATATCTCACTCTGGCTCCTTAGGGACATACATGCTTTAAATATTCTGACAAGGCCTGTAAGACACTCATAGCAAAGTCCTCAGTGCAACACTCTATCAGTTGATGAACCTTGCCATCTGTTGTCACTAATCTAAGCTGGGCCCTAATAACTCACAACACTGTACATACATGCTGAAAAGCAGTGTGTTTGCTCTAATGTCCAAAAATGTGGTTTGGATGGGGAAGGACAGAGAGCCTCACT
This sequence comes from Formicarius rufipectus, assembly GCA_013399695.1. NCBI lineage: Eukaryota > Metazoa > Chordata > Aves > Passeriformes > Formicariidae > Formicarius > Formicarius rufipectus. Next base: position 4,661,341 of record VXAU01004203.1, on the reverse strand, counting down.
CTCATCTGTCAGGGCACAGAGCACCCATCAGGGTTCTTCTACAGCATATGTTAGAGATTATTACTTTTTTACCACAAACTGGTCCTGTGAATTTACCCTTGTAAAAATCAAAGACTTACTTGGCCGTTTTGGTGTTTATACCTTGGACTTGGTGCATGTGCATTAATACCTCCTGCTAAGAACATAACACACAACTTTTTATCAATGAGGAAAGGTACTCAAATTAAATAGAGTATAGGTCTGCCTGTAGTGGCTGTTCCAAAAACTAAACAACTGAAATTAGCAATTAAAAACCTCAAACAATGCCAGTGGATTTCAAATTTGAATAATGATGAGACTAAATAAAGTACAGAGATAATTAACCAATACAGAAGGAAAAATGTTTTCTTCAAAATAATGCACCTTTCTCTCCTAAGTAGAAAAAAGTATTCTGTGCAGACTGTCTCACAGAAATACAAGGCATGCCCTATTTTACAGTAGTGCAGAAGACTTCCAATCAACTACTGTGTAAGGATGTTATCACCAGGTACCACCTGGTTCATCTCTCTGTTTTCTTTACTTTTGTAATAGAAAGAACAAACTTTACCCTGAAAGTACATGTAACTTCTATCAAAGATGTCCAGGCCTCCTACCATTACTGACCCCGTTGTTTTTTCAAGCATTTGCCCACATGTAGCCTCTGAGGCAAATACTATCACCTCCACTTTACAGGGGAAAAAACTGAAGTGCAAAAAGAGTTCCCATTACAATAAAAGTCAATGGCAGGTCTCTAATAAATATAATTTGTTCAATTTCAGTGTTAAAGTTACATGTCTGTGGTCACACTGGGAGTCCTTAACACAACAAAGAACAGAGCTAAGCTGACTTCATGTTCTGGGCTTGACTACAAGCCTTGAAAACTACAACAAAAGACATAATTGCTCAATCAAGGAGAATATTCAAGACTGAAAACTGTAATTATAGAGTTTTATAGTATGCGCAGGATTGAATGACAACAAAAATCATAGAAAGAAAAGTATATTTCTGTTTCAAGTACTTGGGTAAAGATTTTATTGTGCCAACATTCTTCTTATTACCAGAACAGTTACTAAAATTACAAGACCACCGTAAGTGATCCCATATGATAGTTTTCTTTATACTCCTTTAAAGAATTAACAGTAATTTATATACTTTAAGGAATTAAATACTGATTTTCTAAAATTAATCCTAGTTTTTTTTATTAGAAGCCCAGTGTAATGCTAACTGAAATAAAAGGGAGATTTTTCACAAATTCAAATGCCACTGAATGAAACTATACATACCTACAATAAAAATAAGTAGTATTTCACTTCTTTAGATTTTTTTACCCTCTGAGACAGTGCTGAGAATTCTGGGTTCCTCTGAGGGCTCAGAACACTTCTGCCACTTCCTTTCAGCAGCAGTTTACTAGAACTTTCCCATTGTATAAAAGAAAAAGATCTTCTTAAAAACTCAGGGAGAATTTCATTATTTCAAAATAAGAAATACGTAACACATAAAGTTAAACTTCTGATGGCAAGAAGGTCAATGCAAGTCTGAATTTAATATCCAAATTCTAAGAGGTGACGAATTAATGGATGAATAACCAGAAATACTGAAGTCAGACAACTTTGCTATAAAACAAACTAACAAGTAAATTAGTTTTAAATAGTTTAACAAACTAGTATCATCAAGAAAAATAATCTAACTGGGAATGAGAAAACTTAGCCTAAGAAACAAAACTACACAAAACTGAAGCAGGAACACTCCTTGGAGACTTATGCTCCAAGCAACTAGGAAGGACAAGCCACAAAACACTGTGTATACATTTCAGACAAGTGAGTCAGCTGGCCATCAAAAGGTCTGGTCCACCCCACATCCTCTACACAAGCCTGAATATCATGAATAGACTGTGTGAGACAAATCAACTAAAGCAGTTTAAATACCACTGTCTTTCTATGGTGCTTGGCAGTTAAACAATTGAGACATCTTTGAAAATGTTCCTTATTGGCCTACTGCACAACTATTTAGTGAGACAGAACTCTGACTGGGAGAGAAAATTGTGTGTCTGGATGTATTTTCTTGATACAGATCTCTATCACTTGATAGAGATGTCACTGAGATTTCAAAACACAAGTTTGACTACAGTTATGAAGAGGAGAAATATCTGCCTAAGTGTAACAAAGTTGTAAAATAACTTTTAAAAAGGATGACAAAATAAGCCTAGCAGCCCAATGTACTAAAGTCATCATAATGTGGATTTCAGATTACGCTGAGAGACTACAGAATACAAAGCCAGCTTTCTCAGTTCATTAAAATCACTGCATCTTATAAATTCTTATTGTTTAATTTGTTTAAATTCTAATTTCAGTGGAATGACCAAAAATGCATAAGTCTGCATTAAGGAAACCCTGACTGCATTTAAATATCAAGTATGGGACTCCTGAAATTTGGACTTTCCTTCTCCCCTGCAGGTTTTCCAGAGCCTTTCCTATCCACTCCTCCATCTGAGGAAGTGTGCTTTTGTTTAGGCAGGATCCTTTGGGACTGATGAACTGAAAAACATTAGTTCTTGCTAACAACACCCTAATAAATCATCTTGATCCTTGACCTCACCTACTGTGAGCAAACTCTGTTTATCATTACTTTCGTTGCTCTGCTAGTTGTGGCAGTCAAATAATACACAATCACTACTCTTGTACAAGACTTGCAAGTGCAGGAGTGGAACTCTGGGACTTTCCAGGTTTCCTGTGAATTATGTGACAATTTTATATCAAATTCAAATCATGGTATGAGATTTCTAAAAGGATATTTCTGAGATTTCCTATTGCAAACTGTACCACAGCCTTTGCCAGGATATTGGTGAACAGGGATTACTCAACTGGAGCTCAGTTTCAGGAGGTGTCAGCTCCTACTGCTTTCTTTAGATACATCACTCCTTACTTCAATCTGTATGAGTAATGACTGGAAACCCAGCTGCTAAACCAGCTAGTCCATCTGTTACCCCTGTTAATAAATGTATAATTATGTTCAGTTTTACTAAAGAGCTCATGATTCACTGGGATTGTCTTTTTGGGAAACATCTACTGAAGTATATTAGGTGCACATATATAATGTGGCCATGGATCCTATCTTCAGTAGCACAGACATATTATTTAGTGTCTTCTTAGTATCTCTTCTGCCTGATGATAACATGAACCTGGTCCTTGAGAATCAATATTTCAGTTGAGGCTGCTCTAGAAAGCATAATCAGATTTAAAGCTAGGGGACCAGAAGAAATCCCAGTGTCATTCCAAGATTTTTGTTAGTGACAAAATCTGACCTTTTACTACCTCCTTACTATGATGCTTCATGTTGAGAATACAATTAATTCCAGGTAGAATATGGCTAACATGGGCCTAAAAATATACAAATTTGATATGAAATCACATGAACTGGCTGTTTGCCCCACTATAACCAAAGAGATATTTTTCAAACACTGTACACAGGTTTTAAAGGGTGTAAAATGCCAACATTTTTTCCTCTAGTACCGTTAGGGGTCATTGCTAGGATAACAAATGTTGATTTCTGTTATCTTGTTGCTCAAAAAGAGAGGACTGATTCTGTGTTCCTGACCATTTGCTTATGGAAAGGTAATGGAACAAAATTTCTTTCCTTTTTATATTTGGTGAAACAAGTCAAAGAATTCCACTTCAGGAAACACTGGGTTCTGTTTCTCATATGCCTTGAGGTAAAACATCCATATGTATAAATCTCTTTAACATGGGAACTGATGATTTGTTTCTTAAATCATAATTTCATTGTTCCAGTCATACAATACTTAAGGGAAAAAGAGAGTATCTGCTACGGGTCCACTAGCCAGAGGACTGTCACAGCATTAAAATAACATGAACCAGAGCAAATAACATGGCCAAATAATTCAGTTTGTCAAACTCTGCCAAACTCTGCCACAACCACATGACAAGAGACACCAGTATGCTCAACAGGCTTTTCTTTATACTCAAGCATCAGGTAAATCAGAGATGAACAAAATTCTGAGACAGAGAAGTCTCAAGCTCCTCTGTAAAGGTCAGTGGCAGCAGGCAGGCACTGTTTGGCTCCACAGCTGCCTAACATCAAGAAATCTTGGCATCTGATTGAGAGGCTCTCTTTTAGACAGTAAATAACAATATAAATCTAAAAAATTATCCCTCGATCAAAGTTAACAGCAAAAAAAAAAAAAAATTCCCAGGCTTTTTAATTTATTTATTTATTTATTTAGCAGCATGAAGTCTGGCCAAGTGGAATAAAACAAGACTTGCAGCAAGCTAGAGCAAGGGGAACAGTTTATCCTTAAAGAAAGCCAGGAAAGCCTTGATAGTTAAAAACTATTGTCAAAACTGAACACTCAAAGTGATCTGAATACATGGATAATCTGAAATGACATTAATTTTGTTAGAGGAAAAGATAAAGTAGATACTTTTTCCTGAGATGCCATTTCAAGTCTGTGAAGAATGATAGCTTACCTTCCTGAAATTCCCTCAGGTCCAGAAATCTTTTCTACTCAGGCTTGCAAATATACTAAGACTTAAATGCAATACTTAAATAAAAATATATACACTCAACAGCTTTCTTAATAAATATTCAAGATCCTTAGCAAATAGTCAGTAGTATTATTTCTCCATTTAGGCTCAAAGTCATCTTAGTGGGAAATGTAACCATGCTAACCATGAGTTCACATTCTTTCTTCAGTCCATCCTGTGTCTTTTATAACCAGAGGTTTATGAGCCCACACAAATTGTCATCATTTATTTAAAAAGCCTCCAGCTATTGCTGAATGGCTATATCAATTGTAAACACAAGATATTCTCAGTATTTTCTACGCAGCATGGGTGAAACAAAACTTGAGCCCATTAGGGCGGGTCAGCAGCAGGTCTGCATTTTTATGATTTTGCTGGGATATTGGTAAGTGCTGCATTATTTCTACAGATAATATTGCCTCAGCAGATGTTATCATAACAAGATTAAATGTATATATAGTCGGTGAGAGATTCTCTTTATGGATATTCTGGATGGTTCTAGACAATTTACAATATTCTAGGCAAGTAAAGGGTCAAGTCTTTCAAGCACTGTCTTCATGTGTTCGTATATAATCACTATGGAAACAGGTTTGAGAAGTGACACACATAAACCTGTTAAAGTTGGCACAAAATTACTGCTTACAATTTATGTTATTTACCTACTTAATAAATACTGATGAAGATTGTTGTGATATCTGAAAACAGCATTACAATGATCAGGTTGTTTGGTTTTTTACCACAGTACGATGCCATTTGGCATAAACACTGAATCGGTTTGAACAGTAACACTTCCCTTACTGCTTTATTTTGCACTGCACTAACCTTTAAATCAGTCTTGACAGGTTTGGGTTGTTTTGGGCTTTTTTTGTGGGCACCGCCGTACTGCGACCTGCAGCATATCACAGCACTGCGCTTTCGGCAGTGCCCCAAGGACCACCCAGCGTGGCTCCTAAACACTCCCCTATATTCCTTCACCCTTTCAGGAACCACCCACCCTCAGGGCCCCGGGACGAGGTTGTAGGACGCGGCCTCGGGCCCGCGGCCTGCAGTGCGGGGCCGGGAACCCTCAGAGGCGCCTCCAGCTTCTCCCCCCTGCCTCACGCCCCTCCAGCAGCTCCCAGCGCTGCCCCCTCATGCCCAACCCGGCCCCGGGAGCGCGGGGGGACAGCTCGGCCTGTATTTCGCCCCTCAGGGAGGGCGAGGCCGGAGCCATTTCTGTGTGTGTGGGGCCCTGGAGCGCGGCCGCCTCCCCCCGCCCCAGGACGCTGCTCTCTCTGCTCTGCCACCCCCTTACTCCGGGGCTTTAAAAAAAAAACACCAAAACCAAAAAAAGAAACAAAAACAGACACGGCGGGGAAAATGTGAGCAGGACGAGGCTCACTGATGTGAGCAGACCAGTACAGCGCCCCTCGCCGGGCCGGGCCGGGCCGCCATTACCCCTTCCCGCCCCGCGGTGCAGCAGGGGCCGGGTCGGGAAACCCNGGGGGGCGCAGGGAGGAAGGAGTGCGGCTTCGTCACGCACTCAATGGTGCAATATCCTTCCGCACTCCGAGAGAAAAAGGAGTTCCATGTGCCCCCCGGACCTACAGGCCCCAAACGGCTCAGGCACAGCCTTCGGAGTAACCCAAACAGTCGTGTGACGGGAATCTCTGGGGAAACGGGGCTCAATCCGCGGGGATTCCTGATTTTTCGCCCGTGGCATGTGGTGTATATCCATGCGCAGAGCGGTGCGCAACGAGTCCGGCGGCGGGGCGGGTATATAAGGCGGGCGCCGCGCAGAGCTTTCCTTTTCAGTTGAGGACAGAGCTGGCATTCGGAACATGTCAGGGGGCTCCGCGGATTATAGCAGGTATGGCGCGGGGCCTGGGTCTTTTCCTCTGTCGGGGGCCCCGGGGGTTGCGCGGAGGCGGCCGGGGAGAGGCGAGGGTGGGGAGATGCGGGCGCCAGAGCGCCCTGAGGGAGGCCGGTCAGCCGGCCCTGCGCCCCGGCCCCTCCCGTTCTAGACGTTTCGGTCCCGGCGCCCCCCTTGCTCGCGAGGCAGCGGCGGTTTAGCTTTTTTGTCAGGGCTTGGTTTTCCTTATTGGCTTCTTTTAGCCATCCTCTCGCCCCTGAAATGGTTTTTTTGAGTATTAATCTCATACAGCTGAGTTACGGTTTAAATTTCCGAACCCTTCGGTGGACATATTTTTTTTTTCCCCCCTTAATACTCTCTTTACCCTCCCTGCCGCGGAGCTGTCCGGGCTCCCGGGCCGTGCTAGGGGCAGGAAGATGGTATTCTAGGGGTGTTTCCCCCC
>VXAU01004203.1:4634173-4654347 GCA_013399695.1 Formicarius rufipectus | reverse complement strand
CCCCCCCGACGCGCGGCGGCGCGGGAGCGCGCACTGGGAGTGCCCATCCCAAGCGCTGGGAACGGAGGGGAGACGGGAGGGAGGGGGGTAGGAGTTGGCCCGTTGGCAAAATCCCAGAGCACCTGCTGGAATGATACGTCACGGGTGCTGCGGCGCTGGCAGGCGAGGTGTGGGCGCGCTCCCCGGTGCTCGTTCCCCACCGCCGTGCTAACGACGTGTTCTGTTCAATGCAGAGACCATGGCGGCCCAGAGGGAATGGAGCCTGATGGTGTCATCGAGGTGAGCACTTGTGAACCGACCTGAAAATTTGATCGCTGGTGGAAACGGGTATTGTATTTAATACTTTCTATCTTGTTTTTTTCTTTATTACAGAGCAATTGGAATGAGATTGTTGACAATTTTGATGACATGAATTTAAAAGAATCCCTTCTAAGGGGCATTTATGCTTATGGTTTTGAGAAGCCTTCAGCTATTCAGCAGAGAGCTATCATTCCATGCATCAAAGGTATGCGGGCGATTCATTTGTTGATACCGACATAGAATAATTAGGAAGCCATTGTAAAATGTATAATTTTTTTAGTAGTGGGCAACAATATTTATGTTGAATAAAAAAGTGATATGATGGTACACCATCTTTCGGGACTGACCTGAAATGGAGAGAACTCTTTAGTACTGATCACTTGATTCAAAGGGAATTTATAAAACTAAAAACACGAATGACCTCTGGGAGCAGTAAATGTGTATCCTACTTTTTTTAGGGTATGATGTGATTGCTCAAGCTCAGTCAGGTACTGGCAAGACAGCCACATTTGCTATTTCCATCCTGCAGCAGTTGGAGATTGATCTCAAGGAGTCGCAGGCACTAGTATTGGCCCCTACCAGAGAACTGGCTCAACAGGTATTGATAGTGTAGTTTAAAAAAAACAAAACAAAACAAATATGCTTGTGTGTTGCATAGGTTTCAGGTTTCACAACTGTGAGACAACAGACTTCTTAAGGGGCTATAATAAATACCATTCAGAACCCTTTTTGTGTGAAATAATGGAGGTTGCAAGCTGGCTTCTGTCCCACAAGTTCCCTGCCTGCTTGAAAAGCTGAATTTGGTGGGCTGGGGCAGGGGTGCAGGAGCTGTGCTGGATGTGGTTAAGTGGAGGGAGCCTCTCCAGCAGGAAAAACAGCTTGCAAGCACTGTGTTCTGAGTGGAAACAAAATTCGCCTTTCTGGAAGCTATTGGAACTTGAGTGCAGTTGTGCAACATGAAAACTGAGGTGCACTTATGTGATCACTTAATTAATTTTGTATCTTTGTATATTTTCCTGATTATGTAATTGCATGTCTGCTTAACCTTCAAGGCCTGGTGTTCTGTTACGCTAAGTGACAGTGACTAACTTATGCTGTGTTCTGTCTTAACGGAACTTAAAGGATACTTTACTTTTTAGGATGGCTGTATTTGTAATGTCACATCTTGAAATGTTAAAATAAAACTTCCTGTTATTTTCAAGTAGAATATACTGAAATGCCAGTGTTCTAGTGACAGTTCCTCCAGGTAAAGCTAAACATACTAAATCAGACAGAAAAGAATGTGAAAAATTAGTGAAGAGGCTCTGATCAGAAGGTTAAGCCTTTGTTCTACTCCGAAGCCATTGGTGAGGTGAGACTTGTTTTAAAACCCAGCATAGACTGATGAACTGAGTTCACAGAGTAGTAAAAGTCCCTAATGCAGGCCTGGGCTGCTGAGAACTTGAGTTTGCTTTTGGAGGCCCTACTTTCAGCTTAGTAATTGACTCACGGTAGTATAGCAAGTTCACCTTAGAAGGACAAAAGTGGAACTTAAGTGCCCCTCTGACTTAGTTATTTCTGAGCAACTTGAATAATGTGGAGTTGGGCAAAATAATTTTATCAGTTCTCTTTTCCACGAGCTATAGTCCTTGTTTGCTGTCTCAGCATTTTAAGTGCCACTGATGATGGGGCTTAATCTTTGTTGTACCAGGAATTACTAATGGAAGGTTTTATCTTAGATTCAGAAGGTAATCCTGGCCCTTGGAGACTACATGGGAGCAACATGCCACGCATGTATTGGTGGTACTAATGTGCGCAATGAAATGCAAAAGCTCCAGGCTGAGGCTCCGCACATTGTGGTCGGAACTCCAGGGCGTGTGTTTGACATGTTGAACAGGCGTTATCTTTGTAAGTATGAATTCAGTTGTGCTCTTTAAAAGAAATTTTCACTATAAACCTCGTACCCAGTAAGAGCTTTAGTGTGTTTTGTTATTGTAGAGAGTTAACACTGGAAATCTTAGTACTAAAGGAGAGTGATGTGACGTTCATAAAGGACTTGGTGCGTTTTTGAAATACCATGAGATGTCACTTTGTTTTTTCCTAATAGCGCCTAAATGGATCAAAATGTTTGTTCTGGATGAAGCTGATGAAATGTTGAGCCGTGGATTTAAGGATCAAATTTATGAGATCTTTCAAAAACTAAGCACAAACATCCAGGTAAACATCCGGCTTCTACATGGTTAAATCAGTGATGCACATTTGATTACAGTGTGGCTGAGCGCTGAATTGTACAAATGAAAATTTGTGTCTTGGGTAGGTGCTAACACTGAGTAATGTCTTCTAGGTTGTGCTGCTGTCAGCTACAATGCCAATGGATGTGTTGGAAGTGACCAAAAAGTTCATGAGAGATCCTATCCGTATCTTGGTGAAGAAGGAAGAACTGACTCTGGAGGGTATCAAGCAGTTCTACATTAATGTTGAGAGAGAGGTTGGTATCAGTTGTAATTGTTGTGGCAGGAGAAATTAAATTCTGTTACCTTCTTGTTAAAAGCACTGTACTAAAATTGCAGAAACGAAGGCTGAGCTTTGGTTTCTGCGATAATGCTAGTAGAGTACATGCAAGAAGAAGAAAAAGTATGCACTGGATCAAAAATGACTAGGGTGGACCTCTTTCTTAATGTCCAGTGTCCTGTGTCTTAAGATTTGGTGCAACATTTGGTGCAAAAACTTGGCTTGGCATCTTGTTCTAAGCTTCCAGGTCATGCAGAATGTTATATGTGAGAACATAATTTATTGATAGTTAAAAGTTTTATTCCTTGTCTGGGTCTCTTATGTTTAAACTGTCTGTGGCACGATACATTTCCTGATCTTCCTTGTTTCTGCTCAGGAATGGAAACTGGATACTCTCTGTGATCTGTATGAGACACTGACCATTACACAGGCTGTTATTTTCCTGAATACAAGGAGAAAAGTAGACTGGCTTACGGAGAAAATGCATGCCAGGGACTTCACAGTCTCAGCTCTGGTAAGAATTGCTACTTCCCATCACTGCTGAAGTGGCCTGTGTATGTGCTGGGAAAGAAACAGTAATGAGGGGTATTAGAACAAGAAGCAGGAAAGTTATAATATAGCTGTGCAGTGCTGTATTATCGTTCCCCCTGCTTAAAGTAAAGTGTTTCCTTTCTATCCCTACCTGCTTGGTTCCCACGGCAGGTAGGGACGCTGGGTTTCATACATGCCTCTATTTTTAAAAGGACATCGTGGTTTGGAGCATTGCAACAGTAGCAGCTGCTTTTATTATTTTATTTTTTTTTTTTAACCAGCATGGTGACATGGACCAGAAGGAACGGGATGTTATCATGAGAGAGTTTAGATCAGGGTCAAGCCGTGTCCTGATCACCACCGACTTGCTGGTAAGTATTACCTTACATTGAACATGTTCCTGTAATAACCTGATGCCAAAAGCTTCCTAAGTCAGTGATGGTTCTTGTAGCCTGAACTATGGGGAGCTTTTTGGAAGAGCAAAGACCACAACTCCACTGTGGACTACACCGTTGTAGTTCATAACTAATTATGTGGCTGACATAAGCATGGGATAGATAAATTTCAAGGAAGTCTGTGACTTGCATTAAAGACTGTGTTGCTTTCCAGGCTCGTGGCATTGATGTACAGCAAGTGTCTCTGGTTATCAATTACGACCTGCCGACCAATCGTGAGAACTACATTCACAGGTCAGTGGCCCCTGCCCACTTGTGTGTCACAGCAGAGGTACAGACCCTCATCTGTGCTTCCTGTAGTCTTTGACAAAAACAGGAGGTGTTACTCATCCATGCATACAGTAACTGCTCAAAAGCCAGCAGAGAATAAAACCAGTTGTGGATGGGTCTTAAGCTGTACCTTGCACAGCTGTGGTTGTGAAACAAAGGAGGAAGAGAACTTTGAACAATAAAGCAAAGCAGTGGGAAAACTTAGATGTGTAACAAGCTTGGCTGTGGCTGATGGTTCTTGGAGATGTGGGGAAATTGCCGGCTACTGATCTGCCTTGTAGTCATGTGGGCTATGATGAGCGATGGCAAAGCTGTTAACCAGTGCAGCATCTTAACAGGGTCAGTTTGATCTGGGGTCCTGGCTGATCTTGAGATTGTTGCTGCTCAGGGACCAGACCTTACACTGAGCAAGTGTGTTGTATAGGGCTGCCTTCACTTAATGGAGGGTCTGGCGTTGTTCGTGTTGTGTGTGCCATGTTTGCTCTTGGTGGCTCCTCAGTGGGATTCTTTCCTCTGGTGTGTGTCTTCTGGTAGCAGTTTGTTTCCCTAGGTTTAGTTAACTGCTTCTAGTGATTGTCCCTAAATTAAGTAAACTGTGCTTTGTTACTTGATATAAAAAAATACAGGAGTCGATAGCAGCAGTTGATGACACACGATGGTGCTCAGAAACGACGTTGACGTAATTTAGGACGTGGATTCGTAAGCGGCACAGTTTCAATAAAGAGCGAGTTGGTATTTATTTATTTCTTTTGTCATGATTATTCCCTAAGTTTTGTGAGCCATTTCTGTGTGTTTAGCTCTTGCTGGCAAGATGCTCTATTGTGCAGTCTAGGAAGGTAGAGCTTGATGGTGGGTGTAACTAAATGATACTCACTGATTTGTTAGTGACCTATGTGGGCTTACACAAAAACGTTGGAATTGAGTTCTGCTCTTTAAAATAAATACCAAACCCTAAGTTTTCCCACTGGAAACAGGTTGAATTGAAATTCTGAAATTCAGCATGCTGTTACATGTTACTGGATGTAATTGGATTTAGTAACAGTCTGATTTTTGAACAGTAGCCTGTCTTCTGTGTGGCCTCTGATTGGGATTGGATGCATGAGGGGTGGTGGTGCAGTTGAACAGAGGGGAGGGAGACTGACCCAGGACCTCAGACCACAGCACCAACCATTAAACAAAGATCTTACTTTGCAGCCAAAGAATAACCATGTCTGCCCTGCTGCCTGCCATGGGATGGACCTGCTGTGCTGCCTGGCACCCAAACAGCTGGTTTTTCCTGACCAGATGTGACTTTGATGGCAGCAGCTGGTTCTGTAAAGGCAGCATAGACTGGCCAGTGGCAGATAAAAGCAGCAGTTAATGAGTGGATCTTGCAAACATGTAAAGCAGATTAGAGTTAACTTGGGTGTAAATGTGTTTTCTTTTGTGCAGAATTGGTCGGGGTGGCCGTTTTGGCAGAAAAGGTGTGGCTATCAATTTTGTCACTGAAGAGGACAAGAGGATCCTTCGAGACATTGAGACTTTCTACAATACTACAGTGGAGGAGATGCCGATGAATGTGGCTGATCTCATTTAGTCCCCGGGGATGAGGTGGTTGTGAATCCAGTGCTCGCTGTTGCTGAATAGGCGATTCACAACGCGCATTGTGCTTCTTTCTTCGGGGATATATTGAATCTTGTCTCAATGCTCATTACGGATCAGAAATACAGATTTTTGATAAGAGAAGCGACTTTTTGTCGTCAGCTCTTGTGGGGAAAGCTATTGGCTTTGTCCACTTTAGGGTTAGACTGTTGGGGTTGGGTGGAAAGTCATGGGGTCTGTAAATTTTTTCTTTATTAGAAATTTATTTCCTAGTTCCATAGAAGTGGTTGTATTAGATGTTCTTTATCATTTAATAATTTACTTATGGACTAAAAGATATAAGTGCTGTATAAAGTCAGCCAATTATGTTAAACTAGCCTACCTTCCTTTATTGTATGTACTTACAGCTCAGATTAAATTGGAAAGGCCTTTCAAAATCTCTAAACTTTTATAAGAGCATTAAAATGGATTTTTGTTTCATATGTATTTATTCAATAAAGTATTTAATTAGTGGTAAGTGTGATTTGGACCCTGTTGCTAAGCCCCAGCAAGCAAGCAATCATACTATTGTCTTAGTTAGGGTTAAACCCAGTAAAATTTGCCATATTGCACATGTCTTAATGAAGTTTGAATGTTCAATAAAATACTTCTATATTCACTTAAATTGTAAATGCTTTTTGGGGAGTCTCACTTAGAAGGGTGACCAGCCTGTGCTGTCTTAGGGTGGGAACTGAAGGTGACTGGGCCCAGCAGGCAGTTTTGAGCTTGTGACCAGAGCTGACCCCCTACTATTTCGTAAATTGCAGGAGTGTTTTTGGACTAGTACAGGATGAGGTGCAAGAGCCTATCCCCATGTGCCACAGTTCAGGGCTGCTGGACATGAGTTCTTCAGTAGAAAATGGCTCACTGAAAATCAGTGCTGGCTTGAAAAAGCTCCATCCACGGGAGTGTTTGTGCTTCACTCCTGTCCAAGGGCACCTTTTTAACTGCACTCAGGAAAGTGGAACAGTTGCTCAAAGCAGCATCTCTGACAGGGAATGTTCAAAAGATGTTCAGCCAGAGATCTGTGTTCATGTCACAGTTTTAAAATTGCTTGTTAGTAAAGAGCAGTGCTCAGGCAATCTACTGTCTTTAGAACCTTGACCCTAAGCCATCCTGCTTTTTCTTGTGGAGTGTGTCAAATAAAAGGTTGTGACATCCTTACTAAAAAATGATTATTGCAACATTTAACCCTAAAGGATCAGATACAAGATAGAGGTGGCATAGGCTGTGCTCCTTGAGCTGGGTCCAGCCTGAAGCCATGTTCCATAGGGCTGTGACCATTTTGCTAAGTAAATTCATGCAAAACGAACATGGGCTGCAATGAGTAACTCCTTTCTCTGTTTTCAGCAGATAACATTTTTGATGCCTTTACCTTTTCTCCGTGTACATTGGAACAGAACTGCACAGTAGAAGCATTACTGACCTTTAACCCACTGTTAAAATAAAAAAATAAAAAAAAATCAAATATTCCAGCATGAGCTTTTCCAACTGCAGAGCAGTCCTTTTATTTCAAAAAACAGTACAAAAGTTCATGGGCCCCTGGTCTCAGAGCCGCAGCCACCCCAGGAACAAAGCTGGAGGAGGAGTCAGGTGTTCTGTGTGAGCTGCTGCATCACAAGGGCACAGAGACTCATCAGCTGCAAGAATTCGTCAGCACCATCCGCCAGGCATTTGTCCACTTCCTGCAGACAGAATAGAGAGGGTGAAAGCCTCTGAAAATGGTGGTGCTTGTGCCATCTGTGTTCTGGGGTATGAGGAGAACACCAAGATGAAGTTTGCCAGCTGTGTGCTTAATTGGCACAGATTTCTCCAGCAGTCACACACCGCACACCCCTCATACTGAACTGGGAACAAGAAGCTCTTCACCCTCCATCTTCCAGAGTAGGCCACAGCCTGACAGCTCCACACACAAAACAATGTGCCATGAGCTCTGCAAAGGCATCAACACCATCTGCCTCTGCAGTGAATTTAGCAAAACCTTCACCACAGCTGCCTTTCCTTTTTGGTCAACACTGAGTAAGTTAATTAACTTTGTTTTTGTTCGTTTTGTTGTTGTTGTGGGGTTTTGTTTAGGTGTTTTTGGGGGTTTTTTAAGGTATATTTTACACATCAGAACAAAAATTTGCATTTTTCAGCTCCTAATTTTTTTAAGCGATCACTTTTGTATTAATTTTCCCTCCCACCTTACATCAAAAACAACCAAACACACAAACCTCTTGCTTAAGTCCCATTAGAACAAGATAATATGGCCAATAATTCACTTAACTGGATTTCAATTCCTTATGAAATTTCTCAAGACAAAAATTTAGGTTCTACCAACAAACACTGAAAACAAACAAAAAAATCATATCATCATGTACTTCCTGGGATAGAATATGCAAACAAAAATGAATCAATGAAGATTAACCTGTTCTGGGGTTTTTTAACTGAAGCTACAGACTCACTGCGAGTTTTTCAACGATGGCAGATTTCTGCTTGTCACTGAAGTCTTCACTCTCCACAACTGTGTCATGCAGCTGGTTTACAAGCTGAGCAACAGCAAAGCCCTCACTAATGAGATTCTGTGCCAGGGAGAGAGGAAAATTGAAGTAATTCAGCAGTAGAAACACCACAAACAGGAAAACGGATCTGAAAAATTCTGTCTGAACTGAAAGATTGTGCTGAAATTTAACAGGGAACTTCTACAGTTTGGAGGACAATTCAGTAGCTTGTGTACAGCCCTGTCCTGCATCCTGCCTGACAGTGACCCCCAAGTGAGCACCCAGCAAGGCAGGCACAGAGCAGTAATTCTGCTCAAATGTTCTTCCAGCTTCTGACAATTCTGACAATTTTCATGTCAGGGGTTTTGTGAGACATCTTAAACATTTACCAACCTCCATGGAACCTGCCCAATCTTATTCTAAAATTAGGAAAGCTTGGCATCCACAGCATCATGTGACAGTTTCACAGGCTTCACATTTTAAAGTGCCACCTACTTTGATTTATTTTCTTCATCTGCTTGTTGCTAGTCTCAGGCATACAGAGATGTGTAAGACCAAGACTTTTTTAAATAAAAATCATGGTAACTAAAGATAGCTTTTTTTAAAAAAAATCAGTACTCAGTTACAAAAACAAATATTGAGAACAGTGGACACTGAAGTCACGTAGAAAGAGAGAAGTCAATGGAAATAGAAAACAAGTTGGTGCAACCTTATTTTTCTTTACAGCTAAATCTGCTCCCATACTTTTCAAAAGTGTGCATCTAATTGTGCCACCCACCAAGAAATACGTTTTCTGAAAAGTGGAGGTTTTCAGAAAAAAAGTTCCAAAGCACTCCCTTAGATTAGACACATCATGGCTTGCTGAAAGACCATGCCAGCCCTGACGGTTTGGATAACCTAATCCTCACCTCTTAAGATCAAGACAGTTTCAGAAACCATGTAAGTAAATGTGAAAGTGTAAGACAGGGACATCTGCACAAACTATTGCACAACCATTTTAAGATCTGCAAGTTTACAGGAGAAAAAAATCCAGACTCAAACCCAAATGTCCTGCCAAAACTGCAGGAGGCTGACCATACTGACATGGAACATTTCACTGGAAGGAGGAGTGGTCCTGTGGCTGTCCCTTTGCTGGGGATAACATCTTGATTTAAAATCCAGTTTAAGACAGATTGAGCCTCCTTTAAACTCTTGAGATTAGGAACTTCCCATTCTTCAGAAAGAGTAAGAACTTTTTCTGTATTAAAGAAAATAAATCCACCTCTATAAAACAGTAGTTTGTGCCTCCTCCAGCAAGTTCTATTTTAAATCATTGCAGTTTGTTTTACAAACTTAATCACTAGTGCACTGTAACATTAACCTGAAATATTTTAAAATTGAAGAGTTATTACAGCCTTATTCAGATACTTCTCATCTAACACAGCTTCTGAGTAATGAAGAAGGAGACTGGTCCAGGGCCTAGTCCAGGATACTGAAGAGACAGCTCTAAAGGCCTGAGCCAAGTGTCACATTCAGAATTCCCACTCTGCCTAGTTCAGCCTAACAGCTCCAGATGCCATCAGCTTAATATATGAAAAAGTCAGAGTAGCATTGGTAGGGAAGTTTATTTGCAGTTTTTACAGCTCTTCCTCAGAAGGACAAGACTGGAGTCCTAACTGGCAAAAGACACTTCCCAAAACATGAATCCGAACTGACTGAGGCCATTCTTCAGCTGCAGCCCAGCAACAAAGGATTCAAAGGGCAGTGACAGAGGAAAATACTCCGGCTGGAGCACTAAGAGGACTTTACCTTTGCCAGTGTTTCCAGTTTCTCAAAGGACCCACTCTGGCAGCCCAATAGCAGGTCATCAATTGTTTCTTTTGGTATGACCTGTAATAAGAAGTGATATTTCTTAATTTCAACTTTGAAAACTTAAAATTGATGTTGATGCTTACAGTAACTGTGGCTGAGGCCATTTCAGCATTTCATTCCTCTACATACCCAACCACTTCAAGCAAGTATATAAGACATACTAAATTTTAAAAGTGAGAGCCAGGCTGTAATATTCATCCTATACTGGTGATATTAAAACAAAAAACATATAGTGACAGTGAACTGTCAAAGTCACCTTCATAAATCCAACACACAACTGCTTATTCAGGATACTAAGTGGACATACTTCAACGGTTAGATCAGCTAATGCTTTCTGTACCATTCTAGACCTAAACAACATAGCAAATCAGTTTATTTCCAGAGACACAGCAGTGACATCCAAAAAAACCCCAATGCAGAAAGATCAGACAATAAATCAGAAGAAAAACACTGGACAGATGCCATTATTTTGCTCTGCGCAGGGAAGAGCTGTCCATTTCCCCTTCTACTCATTCTCATTCCTGTCAGTTGAGTTTGGACAGTTTGGTTTCAAAGCTTCTTTAATAATCTTTTGTACTAAGGTCGCTCCAGGGTCACAGAGTTATGTATGATTAAGAACTTTGAGTTTTTATGAAGATGTAAAGTTGGGTTCCTTTGGTTTAAACAAGCATTACTCATTCAATCATGGAATTTCATGCTTCTTTCTTTCCTATCACTTTTGCCAGGTTTCAGATATCTGATATCTATTCAGATATCAGATCTGGTTTACAGCTAAATACACAAAACTGAACAATGACTTCACTGAGGAAATTGTTTAAAATTGTTCTGCAAAACACTGCAGAGAAGCAGTTGCCTCTGATTCCATTAAAGTGTAAACCTCCCAGCCTTTACAATTACCTAGGATGGCAGCACCTTCAAGGGAAATGCATCCATCATTAAAGCCCATTTATTTTTCAGCTCCTCAACTCCTAATCTCACATTTCCTGCTTCAAGGGGTAAGTGTTTTGTTGCTATAGGAACACCTTCACACATGTTTTATTAAACACATTTCCTCCCAGGTTTCTCTTGTCCCTGTCAATCATTCTGGAATAAATCTCTGCTGTTTCGTTAAAAAGCAGAATCTACACAAATCTTTGAAGAGACACTGTGTCACTGTGAACATTAAGTTGAAAATGACCTGAAAGTCATTCCCCTGTGGTGCTTCCAAACCACATTTGAAATGATCTATACTTATATATATATACACATATATGTAAAAGCATCAAAAAAAGTGCTAATATATTGTTCCACAAAGGGCAATACATTTTGCTTCTATGGGCAGAATATTCCAATTACAATTTGAATTATGAGACTATTTTACAGTCTACCACGACTTACAGAAGAGGTTGCTAGAAACTTGCTATGTAATCAGTGTACAGAATCAGACAGTCTTTAAACTGGTGACAGTGTATTGGTACCACACTGCAATACTAGTGGGGATAAACCAATTTTTAATCAAACTGTGAGCAACAGTAGGTAGAGATAACAAAACGCTTTTTGGAGTAATTAGAGGAGAAACTGCAAAGATAGCTTACCCCAGCAATTTCAGTGACTATCTTCTCTGTGATCTCCTTCCCACCCATTAGGCGAGTGGCACTTTGAAGGAAAGTAATTGCTTTTCTTAAGTCCCCTTCTGACACTTTCACAAGGTATGACACTGCCTGAAAAACAATGCCAGAAAATACTGTTATATGTTCACTGCTAATTACAACCAGTACACTTTTCCAGCACACTTATTTTAAAACATCAAGTAGTGCCTAAAGCGGATTTTCAGAGCCAGACACAATACACGAGTCACAAAGCAACCTCTCTACTAACACAAATGTGTGCTGGCAGTTTCAGAATGAAGCACAATTTAATGCCAGTATGCTCAGCAGACAAGAAAAAGCGCCACAGTTTAGCTTCAGTTTTCTCTGGTGGATGTTTCTCCGGTTTTAGGATGACTCTTAAAATTCATCTCATCTATGGAAGGAGAGTAATAGATAAATGAGTTTATGTATTGTATTTCATACAGTTGAGCAGTCTGAAGAAGTATGCTGACTTGGCCTCTTTCACTGCCATGCAATTATGCACTGGATTAAGCAATAAAATTACATGGCAAGCACGAAATTACCTCATTACTGATTTTCACATGTTCCTTCTCAGAAACATCCAAGAGTCTCTGCTGTTGGATGCTGTCCGACAAAGGCTTGAAGCGGAATTTGGAGCATCGAGATGTTAGAGGTTCAATTATTCTGAAAGAATGGAAGTGTGTGATAAATGAATCTGTGGGTCAAATTCACATAGACAGAGTTATCAGGGAAGGAAAGGTTTAAATAACCTTTAAACTTCAACACTGTAAAAAACAGAAGTTGAAACCTAAGTATTGTTTCAGTCTTGCATCCACATAGCTACATCTCTATTAACTGAAAACTATAAAAACTAGATATCAACCTCATAGTGGGAAGAAAAAGAGAGACTACAGAACAGGCACCAAGTCCAAATAGGCAAAAAATTCCACATGTACCTGCTGATGTAGTTACAAATAAGACAGAAACGTGTTGTTTTAGATTCTTTTTCCATTGTGCGTCTCAAGGCTGCCTGGGCTGCTGAAGTCATTGAGTCTGCTTCATCCAGGATTACAATTTTAAAAGGAGGACACATTTTACCACTGAAAAATAGGAAGAAACCTGTTATTCAGGAGACATGCAGTGTACAGATCAAGTTAAAAGAAACAACAAAAAACGTGAACAAACAAAAAAAAAAATCACTGCAAACAGCAAGTCATATTTTTCCTGAGTATGCACACTTGATCCATAGAACATATTCAGAGATTCAATCTTTTTTTGTTATTTTTAGATAAAAGATTAATATTTGTAATAAAGGAGGTGAGAGTTTCTAGAGAAAGACCAACACCTGAATACTGCAAAAGCCCTCTAAAACATATATTCTTGCAGTAAGTTTCTTCTCTTAAGACCTAATGTAGCTCTTCCTTTTACAGGCTTTCTCATTCCCTGAAGTCCACAGAACACTGCAACAGACTGATTTCAGTACACAAGACCATTTTTTGCCAGCCTGTCCTGACATGCAGCTTCTTCCTACTACTTTCCACAGTCCATGTGGCTTGACCTGCACAGGGTTTCTCACCACCTAATGCCAGAATCTTTTTAGCATATTACAAGCTGACACCCATCTTGTATGAGATCATGCACATCAGACACACTAGGGAAGTAACTTCCACCATGATTCAGGCAATGAAGCTTTTTTATGGCAGTCAAACATCTGCAAAGACAAGAATGTATGAACAAACCCAGAAGTCTTGATCTTATGGGGTTTTCCCTGTCTGCCTCCAATGCTAACAACACCAGTAAAAGATGCTCCTGAGTATTCAAACCCCTAGTGCGAAATTCCACGTAGTAAAAGCTCAGCCAAAGCACTGTGTGTTGCCAACTTTTGGGCATTGCTGACCCATCATTTATACTGGAAACAAAAACAATCACATGCTTTGTCCTAAGCAAGAGCGGTTTGATCCAGCACTTACTCTGAACGGCTTCCAGATGCAGTTAGCTGAGCAAAAGCCTTCACTTTTTCCCGAATCACTTGTATTCCACGCTCATCAGAAGCATTTAACTCAAGGACTCTTTGCCGGAGTAATTCAGGCCTGCAAAATTTTTATTACATGTCAGCTGCTAACCCTTGTAATGATACACTGTAATAAAGTGTATCAACAACCCTTCTGGCTGTTTTGAATGGCTGGGATTATTTTTGTCAGCATTACTAAATAACATTGCTAAAAGGCAGTTGAGATCATTATATGTTAGGTATGAATTTCCATTAGCTATTTTTAGAATCTCCTCCTGGGCTACAGAAAACAATGAAGTATAAAATTACATCAGTTATTCAGGAAAAAAAAAGAAGGAAGGTTGCCTCATAAGTTCAGAGCACTATATTATTTGTCTTTCTACTTATATCCTGTGAGCAATGTGGAATAACAAGTAAAATGCCAAGATACAGCCATTGGCAGTACTACTGCATGAAATATCTACAAAGTAGATATCATGCAGTATTCAGCAGCAGTACTATACACCAGCAACTCTGATTAAAAAAAACTCAACAATTAATATACTGGGTTTTAAATTCTGGGAATCAAAATGGATTCACAATGCAACGTTCTCTTCCTACTACTACAGTGGAAGTGGTTCTCTCCAAAAAACAATGAGTCAAAGATTAAACATGATGAACGGGATGGGGGGGAGGTACTGAAGTCAGCATGAGATTTGATTGTAACATCAAACCACCTCCTCATCCATTCTTTGCTTACAGATAACTGAATTCACTACTCAAAAACTCCCCAGTGCTACAAGGGAGTTGATGTGCAAACAGAGGCGGAATTTCAGGCTGACTCCCAGTACTACTTCCAGACACAATTCAGTTATGCGTAACAGAGAGATTACAATTCAGACATTTGATGAATTACAGGGGGAACTATGTGTAGTTAACAACTTACTGAATAAATCATAAAAATTGTAATTCTGTTACAAATTTCAGTAACATGCAAGTCATAGTTCTTCCAAATTCTTTGTTATAGGGTTACATAGCTGCAAGTGTTAAGTGTAGCAAGTCTATACTGGTAACAAAAATCAATGGCTTGTGACAAGACAAATGAGAAAGAAATCTCATGTTAGAGCTGAATTAGAATGTGAATATATTTCTGAAAAAGTCCTGAAAAATACAAAAGAGCAGCCAGTGATCAGAGGCACTCTGTGACATGATTAGGAGACATGTGACAGTTGATTACACCAAAGCAACTTGATTCCAGCTTACCCAAACAGTTCTCTAGCAGCTGCTAAAATAGTGGAAGTCTTTCCAGTTCCAGGTGGGCCATAGAACAATAGATTGGGAAGCTGAAACAGTAAGGCACCATTTTTATGAAAAGCAAATGAACAAAACAAACCACAAACAGCAAAACCTACTGAAAGTCTGAGCACCTAATGGAACAGAAACTATCTACTCCTCACAGTAAATAATACCAAGTCTTTCACTTCTAAGTCTCTAAAGGAGATGCCTGTGCTGGATTCAGCAAGGGTAACGCAGACTCAGTCACAGGGATGCTCCCAGTGACCCACTGGACTGCACAGCACTGCCAAAGTCACACCCACTCAAGGATCTTTCAAAGGAGGAGACAAGAGGCATTTCCTAGAGATTAGATTAATTGGTCTCTAAAATAATGTAATTTAATTTATGATCTCAGCATGAAAAATAGGACTGCATTAAGGAAATATGCTGATGCAGGAAGATCAAAGCAGCACAGCAAAGACTGCAGCAATAATTATAGGATGACATTTAGCAGCACAAAGCAAAAAATCTCACAATATGAGAATATAACTAAATATCTCCTAGATACCTGAAACTCATTAGCTGGCATAATGTATAAGCTGGTTTTGATTTGTCTGTCAGAGAGCTGAATAAGCCTGTGTAACATGGTGGTTCCAGGATGTGCACTT
The DNA here is from genome assembly GCA_013399695.1 of Formicarius rufipectus. Lineage (NCBI taxonomy): Eukaryota > Metazoa > Chordata > Aves > Passeriformes > Formicariidae > Formicarius > Formicarius rufipectus. The sequence goes on along the minus strand of VXAU01004203.1, from coordinate 4,638,825 downwards.
CCAGTACAGATGTAAATTATTAATACTGACAGAGGATGACTAAATCGCACACAGTTCAGATCATCCTTAGACAAGGATGATGAATCCAAACTAGGAAAGGTGATTAAAGCAATGAAGAACCTATCTTATGAGAAGTGACTTTTTTCAAGAGTTTGATTTAGTTAGCTCAGCAAAACAAAATCTGGGGGAATAAGACTGATCCCCATAAATATATCAGAGCAACACAGACACAAAGAATAAAGCTGGCATAAACCACATTTGTACATGCCATGACTGAATTCTGCCTGAAATCAAGAAGCTTTCTAACTAGGATAAGAATGACAGCTTTCTATACCATCATCTCAAGTAATTCCTTTTATAAACTATCACTTTAAAACTACTGTCTTTAACAGTAGATATTCCAGTAATACATTCTTAAAACAAGAATCCAAAAGTCTCCTCTGATCAAAAAGACAAACCTCTCAGTTTGACTTGATTTCCAGCTTGTAATAAATGTTCTATTATTAAAGTCAACCAGAATTAGATTATTCTATGCTGAATTTAGCATGCAATGCAGACAGAATGGGAACAGCAAAACCAGAAACATCCAAAGAGCAGATAAAAATGCAAAAGTACATAATCCACAATCAGAAAATGAAATAGAGACAATCATTGTAGTACCCATTTTAACAACTAAGGCAAGACACAGAGAACAGACTCAACTGTGTATGTGCTATAAAAGCCCAGACAGAAGAATTTCGACCTTCTAATCAATTTCTAGTAAATAAATAAATAAATTTCACGTTTTGCCTTCTCTTTCTGCTAGTCAGTCATTGCTTGTTTCCTTATTTCCTAACAAGCAAACTGTATCCCCTACTAACACGTTCTCAAGTTTAGATGCACACAACATTATTATGCCCCTCTACGTTTTATGACAGCTCCAGTGAGATGAAATGTGTACTGAATGACAGCTGAAAATCCACCAACTCCCATGTTAGGTTAGCATGCTGCAAGGGTAGACATTTTCAAGGAAATTCATGATTTCATGCTTCTTTGCTAATGCACACACTAGTTCTCAAAACAAGCATTAGCGGGTAGAAAGTTTTAGTAGGAAACTGTTCCCTAATTCCATTACACCTCTACTTTACTACTGTTTCTGTTTCAACCTCATTTATGCTTGTTTCTCACTGAAGCATTTACACTACTTTTTCAGAAAGCGTAGCCTAATCCTTTATGTAACTGTGGCAGTATTTTTAAACAAACTGCAACCTGATCTGGTTATCCATTTTTCCACGCTTGCCAGGGGTAAGCAGGATACCTGCAGACATCACAACGTTTATGGGAAAGTCACTGCATATAATGCAAACTCCTACTTCTTTTCCACAAGTTTGCCGTACAAGTGAAGATGTAATGGCAATGATAACCCTATACTTAATCCTCTTTTCAGTCATTGAGGTATCCTGAAGCAAAAGAAAACCAAGGAATATGGTGACACATGTCAGTTTCTTTGCAAAAAAACAACAAATCAACAGTTGTCCTGACAGAAATCAGCTTCTCCAGTTCAAAGCCACTTGGACTCTGGTCTCCACAGTATATAACAGGACAGATGCTTGCTCTTACAGATGGAGGTATATCAGTCCTGCTCCATTTAGAAGCTCCCAAACCAAGGCCCACAAATACAGGCCAATCAACAGAGGACTGGTTATCCATTTTGAACACTAAGGTTTAAATAAAGCACATGACACAAACCTACAGCATTGTCACAGTTGTTTCTTTGATCTCACCAGATCCCCAAATTCAGGAAGAACTTCTGAAATAAGTACCAGCCACCTCAGAGTTTCAATTACACTCTGGCCTTTTTGACAGAATGAGTCTTTTCAAGAACTAATAGAAGTCTCCAAATTCTAAAAAACTTCAAATACAAAGCAATTCCATGATTTTGTTCTTAAATGCCTTGCTGAGTTTGAGTCACTATGACAAAACCCTCTAACTGAAGTTCTGATTTGTCTGTTCAACTCAGGAGGTTGTAAATCAACACAAGTGTACCAGGCTCAGAATCCAAGCAACACAGCTGATCCAGAAGCTGTAAGGCTTTAAATAACTGTTGCTCAAAATAGAACTTCCCAACCCATCACCTAAGTGATGTTACACAACTGATATGTCCAGACAGAAGAGGTGGCAGCACCTCCTTTTTCCTTTGCTGTTAACAGTTCCTGCCTAGTTAACCTGACCATATAAATACTGCAATGGAGCAGTATTACTGCTGAAACACAGATTTTTGTGGGTACAACATTACAGGACAAGGTCCCATCACAACAGCATTCTCAAAGTAAATTGAATAGGGAGACATGAACTAAAGAAAGAAATATACATCTTTTCCAGTTCTGTCATACCAGTTTCATTTTGGCTCCCTATGCTCAAACAAATAAGGTACTTTTGCAAGTTCTAATTAAATCAATATTTTCAGAGCGAAATAGACTCATACTAATCAAAACAAAAACTGGAGAGAAAATTGTTTGAAGCTGAAAATTTTCAAGTACCAAAATCTGCATATTGAGCAACAGAGCACACCATGAATGAAAGGCTTCTTGAATAAAACTCTGAAAGGTCGAAATAGTTCCATTTAGCTCTGGGTGAGCAGACAGTCATATCACAAGTGGCATTTTCAGAACATCCTTACCAACCATCTCAGATGGCACTAGATGGCTATGAACACAGAACCAGCAGAAGCACCCAAATGACCCTTTCTGGTGAAACATGGAAGAAAAAAGGTCTCAGCATGCAAAAAGGAAGAAATTGTTCAGACTGGGGGGGGAAGCAGAGCTACCTCCTGGATACCTACTTTATTTCTCCCTTCAGTCCTTCCACCTCCCCATCTGCTGGTTTTGAAGAAATAACCATCACACACACCAAATATTTACTAAATTTTTATCCAAAATCAAATGTAAGTGTAAACCAAGGCAAACGAAAATGCTTTGCTCATCCTCTTTATCCTATTAAGTCACAGAAGAAAACACTGCACTAAAGTCAGAGCAACTGTCAGACTTAGCTTTTTAAAGCCAAAGAGACTTGGGAACTTTAACCCAAAAGGTTTGGGGATCACTATCCAAGTAGTAGACCTGGCACTTCTAAATTAAATTTCCCTCATTAGCAAAGAGTTGTAGTGTTTAGAAGTTTCACAGAAGCACTAGTAGATCACTACAACAATTTAGGAATGATTGGCAATCCAGACTTTTCTGTGAAAGAAAAACTTTCCCTTCTTCTCCTGAACATGAATGTCAAAAGTACTGGTGAAACAGTAATGAGAAGACAACAAAAGCCTTTCCAGATTTGAAACTATCAAAAAGAAGTTTACCATTTGATATTTTCCAGAAAAATTCCAAACTGCATCATGAAGCTGACACCTTTACAGTGTTTGGAGGGCTGGAAATATCACAAGCTTTACACATATATCACAGCATACCATGAGGAAGTCACTCAGCTTGTTCGTAAAGTACCACTGTAAAAATTATCATTACCATTGAGTTGGAAAGGAGGAATTTTCAATACCACTGGCTCAAGTGTCTGTCTAAACTTGCTGATCAGATAGATGTTACCATTACACTCACATCAGCACCTTCCAGGGACTTCTTCAGCACAGCAACAACTTCATCCTGGAAAGCAACTTCATCCACATTCTTGGGGCGACTAAATAACAAGACATTAAATACAACTGATTAGCTAACAAAGTTTCAGGAGCAAGCTAAATTTGGGAAAAACAACATCTCCCCTTCTGGTTACATCAGGTACTGAATAATTACAGTGAATTCTGTAGTTGAGGTCAAAATCAGAACAGAAAATCTAACATTTGGTCGAAGTGGTCTAATTCCTCAGGAAGCTGTTTGTCTTTTTCTATCATGAACACGTGACAAGGCTGTTCATAAAAGCAGAACTGCGTCATTTTACCACTTCGTGATAAAGGCTTCACAAAACCCAAAGCATTTCACGCACTTCTGCAGCGAACGACAGTAATGAAACTGCACCGCTTGACACGGGCAGGAGGCGTTTTGTGCTCAGTACTAGGGACAAGGGGCTCTTTTAGCAGCTCAGAGCTGCATTTCACCCGTAACAGGCTGTTCTCCCTGGTGGGGACACCGACAGCTGCGATCCGCTTTGCTGTGCACCCTCTGCCCCTCCCGAGCCGACTCCTCCCTCGTGGCCAGCGTCCCCACTGCCCCAGAGCACCCCTTACTATTTCTCCACCCAGGGGATGGGTTTGGTCCTCTTGCCTTCCCCGCTGCTCCCCGCAGCGCCCTTTTCCTTGGCAGCGAGGGGCTTGGTGCTGATGGAGGACGGGCCTTTCAAGAAGGCCTGCATGGCTGCGGCTGTGGCGGGTCGGGCAGGGTAGGGCTGTGGCGAGCTGGGTTGTGCCGTGCCGGGCTGTGCCAGCCCCCCTCAGAGCCCACTCCCACCGCCCCTTTCCCCGCCGCGGCCCTTCAGGCCTCGCGGGCCGTTCCCGCCAAACCGCCGCTGTCAGGGGGCGGGGCCGTTTCCTCCACCGGAGCCAATCACAGTGCGGGGTCGCAAAGGGGGCGGGGACGTTCCCTCCTCGGAGCCAATCACAGCGCGCTGAGGGCAGGGGCGGGGCCGTTCTGTCCCCGGGAGCCAATCACAACGCGCGACGAGCAGGGGGG